>JARHVA010003232.1:1355000-1415000 GCA_037957365.1 Torreya grandis
TTCATTACCAAAAATGCACAAGATTTCAATATTCTTTTTGCATATTCTCTCTCGCTCATACATAATAATTTCTAACTCCATTTTTCTAAACACATTAGAAATTTTATGTTACATGTCGAAATTGTCTATGCCTTTATGCACAAATTCATGTTCTCTATCCTTTACTTTCTATTTATTATGTGGAAAATTTCAAGTTTATCATGCCAAACACATTAAAAATGTTATGTTACATTAGAAATTTTTTTTATGCATTCTTGCACTAATTCATGCTCTCTATCCCTTGCTCTCTATCTCTCATGTGGATTTTTTTTCAAGTTTATCATGCTAAACACATTAGAAATGTCATGTTACAAGTCAAATTTTTCTATGCATTATTGTACAATTCTATGTTCTCTATCCCTTATTCATTATCTATCATGTGGAATGTTATTTATAATCATATGACTATAGATGGTTTCTACTCAGATGTATCTAACTCTTTGACTACTTTTAAGTATCCCCCTATCACTACTAGACACAATAAAACACTAGAGGTTATATCTATCCCTCTTTCCTTCAAACATGGTTCAACTAGCTTTTATCCTGCACCTACTACTAGCATTATGCCTATAGTAGATCATGTGGTACATACTATTACCCAAGTTTATGAAGATAAGAAGGTTGATTATACCCATGGTTATAGCTTTGTCAACTAGGTTATCACCCCTTTTGATCTAGTTTCAACTCCTCCACATATTATAGTTATTCCTTTAGTCTATATCTATCCATAGTCGAGACCTTCATCACTAGCATGGAGAGTTCATAAACTTACATAGAGGCCTCTTTAAGAGAAACCATAATTTCAATATTCTAGATATATTTTAGCTACAATGTTCACATCCAGGGTAGTATCATTGAGGTCTCATACCTCTACACATAGAATACATGTTTAGAAAGATTATTCTACCACCAGATGGGTCCTTAAGATCCCTAAAGTCACATCCACTTCTTAGAGTTATAGGGGGACCCTAAAATTGGTTTTCATTATAGATATTTTATATCATTTACAACATATACATATTTTAGAGCCATAGTCTCAACATTTCCATCATACTTCATGATCACACACTATCCTTCTTCTTGATATAGGACAACAGATAGGGAGTCTCTTATTAGACTCATTAGTTAGTATCACCTCTTTTTAGCTTACTTGTACATAATTTCTTTTGTTTACTTGTACATATTTTCTCAATATTTTTTTTATACATAATCTTCCTATGATTAATTATACATAGTTCAAATATCCCAAAATATTAAAAATAACACAAAATTTTAAAATCCAAAAACATTCAAACATTTCAAAAAATTAAAAATATTCAAATATACCAAAAATACCAAAAACATTCAAATATGTCAAAATCCAAAAACATTTCAATTGTATGAATAATCCATGCTTCACATTACTACTATAATGATAGACTTAAATTTGTTGTTCTATGTATTTTTTGTTGATTTATATACATTAGCATGCTTCACTTGATCTTTTTTTAAGTATGTACAATGACATCTAGATCCTTGATTGCTTCAATCTACCCATTGAGGGGGCATCTTATTTCTACATTCAAGACACACATTAATATATCTTCCCCCTGGGGGCATCTTCTACATGACTACACTGTCTAGGTTATGTCAATCCTACACCACACAATATAGTTATCATGTTGATGTACATTATTTATTAGTTTACATAGATTACTCTATTGACACTCAAAAATATATATCACTTATGTGTTTCTTAACATATACCTAGTCTTGTACTAACATGTCTTGCATAATTTCATATTCTTTGCATTAGTTAGTTAGATATGATTGTGTTTCCAATCTTTACATTCTTTATCTTCTTGCTTAGCATATCTTGATGTGATTACATTTCTCAATTCTTGTTTATCTCTTATATGTGTCTTAGAACATTTACCAATATCCTTTTCTTCTATTCATGTGTGTGTACCTTAGGACATTTTCTAATGTCTTTTTCATGTACTCTTCTATGTTATTATGGCTTTCATGCTAGCCTTGCTTGTTTTAAAATGTATGTGTATGTGACATTTGAGCATGCCTTGTATCACTGCTTTCTAGTTTGAATGACATGTGTCGATGTCCCTTATTTGGTTGGCCCCTTGGCCACTCTTGTATGCTTCTTGATTCTTGCTTTATGTGCTTTTTGCTTGATTGATTTTGATTGTTTGCAATGCCATAATCCAAATCATGCATTATATTACTTCTTGGATGCCATGATGGACATCATACTCCATACTTCCATGCCAACTAAAAACTAGCCAAACTTCCAATTCTAGTTTAGTACATTTCACATTATTTTACATTTTTATATCTATCTAGGAATACCCATGTCGGTCTAACAATATCTCAATACAAACCATGCTATATCTTGAGATATTTTATTGATTAACATTGTTATATCATGCATACTTGTAAAATAACACACTTGTAGGTATTTTTCTCTAAGGGCAGTCATTATAAGGTTTCCATTCTTACCCTCAAAAGAGGGGGCAACAAACAAGGGTTTTATCACAGAGATTAGAGCTCCTATCAATCAAAAAATGCAATTTTAGAACACTTAGAACAACAACTAGACATCAAACAAGTCAAATAAAACTAAGTAGATAGTGAAGATTCTAGAAAAGTAATTAGTTTTATCCCAAGACAATAGTGTCAAGACTAGACTACAATGTTGGTACCTCTACTATCCATTTTTGATGCTCCTATCCAAATAGTAAAAAACTAGATTTTATAGAAAGAGGTAGAAAAGTAAGTTCAACGATAGTTTTTCACTTTTAGACCAATCCAAAATCAGTAATTTTTAGTACACTTTTGATTAGAGAATATAGATATAGGGATCATCATGCATGGCATGATTGGATCTCACTTACAATTTTAGATACGATAGTTGGTATAACTTCTAGATTAGAATCCATGTTTTAGACACTAGTGATCACATTTTTTTTCTTTTTGAGTTTAGCATTACCCAAGAATTTTAAGCAGTTGCATGCCTTATTCCACCTGCAAGTGATTGGAATCCTTTTGGAGTAGCTTTCATATAATCTTAACCTCCACATTCTCGAGTTCCTAAGTTCTGAAGTGGCTTCCACATGAGCCTTATTCTTAGTTTCAGAGTGGCTTTCATACAAGCCTAATCTCCATCTTTTAGAGTGGCCTAGTTTCTAGAATATATTTGGTTATCCATGACAACATTGTTATATTATAAAGCATTCATATAACATACACTTCATACCAGTATTAGTCATAGCTTCACTTAGTGGGCAATGATGGAGCCAAAGGTCTAGCTAGCCTTTGTATTTTTGAGCCACCTAATCAAAGGGATTGGACACATAATCCAAACATTAAAAAAACACATGCATGACCACCTAGCTTCACTTAGTATGTGATGATGGAGCCAAAGGGACAAAATTTGCATTTTTGATCCACTTTTTTGAGAATTGAGCACTCATCTCCGTTCATGATATTACTCTTGGTACAACATCATCTAGCATATCCAGCATTACTCAACATCACAACACATTCACACTTTATACAGTGATTTCTATATGCACACCCAACATCACACAACTTGATGAGCTTCACCCATGCAGGTAAGTTTAGGTATGATTTCTATTTTTCTTTTATCCTAGTATTTCACTTTGTTGCATCACTAGAATCAAGGGAGGGCAAATGTAGTCATATAAAATGAAAAAAATGGTAACTTGAGCATCGATACTGAAACCCAAACCTCAGGTCCCTCTTGCTTTCTCTCATGACCCTCTTAGGCTTATTTTCATTGATTTCCAATCATCTGTAACCTTCTAGACTTGATCTTAGCTGAACCAAACTAAATTTTCCATGACTAATCCATCCCCCCAAGTCCTGTTTGCTTGGGATAGTAACACCACAACTTGGACTATATCACTAGTGCCACTCTTATCCACTTTTGATGTTGTTGTCCAAGTCCATTTTTTGTCTGAATGATCAATTTATTTTGATTCCCCATCCTTCTCCTTGTTGGTCTAATGTGAGTACATTCAACCCATGACCAATATATCGCTATAAAAGCCTATTCAAAGATCATTTGGAAAGGGGTGGGCAAATATCACTAAAGCAAGAAAGAATACAAGCAAGACTACTCAAGCAATCTTCCTTAATCACTACATACAGCTAGCCTATACACTTTAAATCTATTTTAAATCCTTACATTAGTCCATATCCATCTTAAGCACATCTAGTTTAGCATTTTTCATATTTATACACTCAATTACATAAATCACATCAAGTGGGAGAACTACATATGACCTGATCCCTCTTCAAAGTATTGGTATATAGATATCATGCCCATATAAGGGGTGTGGATCCATGTTCAATGAATCCTACACACATTAACCCCCCCTCTTTTCTAAAATTGGTCAAACCATAATGGACTATAGGGTTTGAAGATAAAATTTGCTTTACATGGATCTCTACAAACTTTTAGCTCCTAAAACTTTATGGATAGGGTCACACAGACTTGGTGAATAAAACCCAAAAAGATTAGATCCTTAGGACAATAATGGTAGAGGTGGACTACAACATCGATGCCACTCCTATCCACTTTTGGTGATCCTATCCAATCATAAAACAAAATTTAGATCTTAGTTTGTGATAATGTCCCAGTCTTACATAGAGAATCTCAAACTCTATTTTAGCCTTATCAGCCAATTTTCAACTAAGTTTGATTTCTTACCTCCTCTTACTTTTTTTAGAAAGATAAAATTATAATCTAGTTTACACAAATTAGTAGCTTAATTATTGTATGTTATTTACTAATTTTACTACTTAGACCCTTTAACAAAATCAAGAATGAAACCCTAATATTCTTGAAACTGTTAAATCAACAAGTAAGGAAGGGAAATAATTTGAAAAAATGAGTGCCTAAACCTAGATTTGAGGACATCCTAGAACCACCCCCTACCCAAGTTCATACCTTTGAAATTTTTGATGAGAAGAGAACAAACCAGAAGTATCACCATCTAGGATCTTGAGGAAAAGTTCAAGAATAAAAAATCAAAGGGAGTTGTCTAGGCTAGTACCTATGACATGGAGAAGAAGACTTGTATTTCATAAAGATTATGATCAGGATAAGGATGCTATAGAAATGTTTGGTAGATTAAATAAAGTACATCCTATTTAAAATATAAGGGTTAAATAAATATTTTTATAAGTAGAAATGAGATAAGAACCGTTATTAAAAATTGAATAATGAGCAACTCTAACAAAAACATTTGAAGAAGGTACACAAAAACTCCCTCAATATTATTCATCTAAACCAAGGGATAAATGAAAAATCCCCAATCATTGAGATAAAGGAATAGGATCAAGTAAAATAATATATGATCCTATCCAAAGTTGAAGCTACTATAAATCAATAACAAGAAGAAATTGCCTTCTTTAAAATGAAGATACAAGGTAGGGAGGATATTGTCTCATATTTTATTAAAAAAGGAGGATGATCAAGAGATGGATTCTACATAAATACTTGGTAGGTTAAATCAAGGACATCTTGTTGAAATTGCAAGGGTTGAAAAATATTTGTATAAGAATGAATAATAGAAGAACCCTCACTCAACATTGAATAATTAGCAACCATGGAAGAAACACTTGAAGAAGCTGTAGAAGAACTCCCTCCATATTATTAATCTCAACTAAGGGATAAAGGAAAATCCACAATAATAGAGATAGAGGAGACTCACTCCTCTAGTCATGATGAAGAAGATCAAGTACATCAAAATTGGATTGTTTCCAAAGTTGAGGCTACTATAAAGCAATAAGAGGAAGAGATTCTCTTCCTTAAAATGAAGCTAAAAGGTAAGGAGAACACCATCTCATATTTTCAAAAGGAATTATAATAAACTAATATTTATTATTTGAATAAACATAATGATATTATACCCTTTAAAGAGAAAGTGGTTGGGCTAAAAAACAAAATTATACCAAGGGGTTCAGACATAATTGTCATACCCTAATATTATGACCACTTGGAATGAAAATTTTCAATAGTTAAGAAGAATAAAGATTGAAACTATAAATTTTAGGATATATCTTGGGGAAGAAATAAAAAATAGAGTCCACCCTTTAAGTAGCTTGTGAGCTAGGAGACAAACTTTTAGCCTGTAGAAGACATGCCTCCGCCTATAGTCTTTTTATCCATGAGTAGTTTCGAAGATGGAATTTGATAATAATTTATTATGGACTACCTCATGACTTGGAGGATGAAAATAAATTCATGGAATTGTGTTATACTAGTACCCTAGATCAAAATTATTTATTATTTTAATGCTATATATGCATCTTTCTCTTTGGTCATATGTCTTCTTTTGTGATCAATCTATTTGTAGGGTAATTCCATCTTAGAGATTACACTTATACCTTAAAAAACCAAATTATATGTTTAAAAATACTTGATGAATATTTTGATAAATCAAAGAGTGTTTTTATTTTCATGAGAGATAAATTTCTTATTGTTTATGAGCAAATTGTGTTGATCATAAACGTTGTATACCAACCAACACTTAGGGAACACTATCTACAAGTTCTATAGAAACATTACACACATTTTAAATAATATATGTAGCACCATTTAAATGAATAATTTTATTCATATGATAAAATGTGGGGCACTTTGAATATCCCATTGAAAAGAGAGGGGTGATTTCTTCTACCAATCTTAGATGAAGCTTTAGAAGAGCTTTGACTGTTATTGAGATATTTCAAAAATTCAATCAAATGTATGGTCAATATTAGATATGTATGAGATTTATGCCTTTAATCATCCATAGCCCTATGTATCTATGGTATAATGTGTGACGTTAGTCTATTTTTTAGTTTTAAGGATGGAGAGCACTAGTTCAGGAACATAAAGGGTTTATCAGTCTAACTCATAAAAACTGGGACACATATTATGATGTCTATAATTATATACACAATTTTTAAAGGTGAGTTATTGATCATGAGAAATGAATATAGTATATTTAAATAGGAATTTCAAGAAGTAAAGTGTGCGGGAAATGATGAGTCTAAGAAATCTCTCATTTTATTTATCCCCTAATAATCTTATTTTTAATGGATTTGAATTTGTATTTTATAACTTGTTTCTAATTTATAGTATAAATAAATATTTTTACCTTGGTTAGTATGTGTGATTCAATGTTGTTGTTATTTATACTATTTCTAATATTTTGCATGGAAAATACATCAATTTTGTATGTACAAGTTGCATAGATGTACTATGATTGAATTTTATGATTTTGGAAAGAAAGAAAATCATTGAAGAATAATGAATAATACCATGGATCATCTTAGTCTAGATCCAAATTCTACTAGTATAACTCTAGAGTATGTTAGTCTAGTTCTAAAGTCTACCAGTTCATCTCTAGAGTCTCCCAATCTAGCTTTGAAGTCTTCCAGTCTATATTTAGAGTCACTCAAGCCAATCACAGAGCTCATTGATGGATGTTTTTATCATTTCCAATAATAAATACATCATTAATGCTTCATCAATGACCTCCCAAGGTCTCTTTGGGTCAAATCCAAATTCATATAGAAACTTACCAAAGATGGTATTCATGTTTATATACATAATATCTATAGTAAGGTTATTTTTAATAACATCATTATGAATATTATAGATGATTAGTTACAAGATTAAAATAGACGCTAACTAAAATATATTATAACTATTTGAAATATCTACATGTTTAGCACCACCATATCTTCTACCATTTCACCTTTAAATATGAAATAATGTTGCAACTTTTTCTATTTTGAAAATAAATAATATTTTGTTAACAATCTTGTTACGATGTTAGTGGTTTTATATCAGTTGTAAAAACATTGTGCTATATAATAATGTATTATTTTTGATATAGGGTAGTGTGTATGAGTATGAGTAAGAATCATTTTGATTAAGTACATTTTTTTATAGATTTTAAGAATTTTTGAAGTTAATAACTATTTATTGTTCCTCAAAGATTAAGTTTGATCTACTTCATATTTTAGTGATTATAAGGGACCCCTCAACCAAGGAACCAACATTATTTTATGGTATTTTATTTTTTTAATTATTGTTATTTAATCTTATACATCTTCATGTTAATGTGTGATTTAATCTATCCACTATTTCTACCTATGTGTGTGTTTCTATATTAAGGATAATTTATATGTTTTGAATTAAAATATTTCATTTTTAATCATTTCCTTCCAATCACCATTTCAACTCAACAAATACATTATGTGTGTTTTCATTTATTGGCAAGTGTGTTTACTTCCAAGCAATTTCCTTTATAAGTAAAGTATGTTTCTTTTCCAAGAAAGTGTGTTTATGTTTTTTTGTTAGCATTTCAGTTATACATTAGAGTGTCTCCCTTCTATGTAGTTAAATAAATTTCAATTCAACAAATTAGAGTATATCTTTATGGATAAATGATCCACAAATCCCCCCAAAAAGGACAATTGTTAGTTACTCTTTTTGAAACATTATTGTTGACTACCATTAGAGACTGACCCTAGTTAGATATGACATCAACCAAGTTTAGTTGATAAAAATGAAGAGATTAATGACACTCATCATTATGCTTAAAAATAAATGGATTAATACACCATGTTGGGCATGCTTCATTAGTTCATCTTTAAATTTCTTCTACAACTTCTAAAAGTCATTCATTCAATTCAAAAACTTGACATTAATTGGTAAGATTGGTACATGACACATATAAACCCAACATACCACAATCCTCTTATAAATAGGGGTTGTGCTGTAATAGAAGTGACTCTCTTACTGGCATAATGATTGATTGGTTTTACAAGATTAGTAATGTGTTTTATCTACATTATGTTCTCCCCCTATATGGTTTCATAATGCCAAAATAAAACACATTCTCAAATGCATCTAAATACATGCCTTACTACCCCAAGTAAGATATTTTTCTTGAATGACTATTGGAATCTCATCTATGACTCTAAACTCCTCATTGATTCAAAAATATAATCCCAACATATAAGCCCAATTAAATATGGTCATTATTCTAATTAGGGTGTGCCAAAACGGACATGAAATTCTTATTAATATAATGGTTGATTGGTTGTAGAATGAGTATTTTTATTTTCCATCCTTCCCCTCTCCTTTTATATGGATTCATAATCTCCTAGAGAGAAATCCTTCTCAAATGTCTCTAAAGACATGCATTCCCACCCCAAGTTAGATATGCCTCTTCAATGCATGTTGGAATTAGTTCAATGACTATAGAATCCTCACTTATTTATAAACATAGTCCTATAGTGGTTGGAATCATTGGTTTGTGTCAACATATAAACCCAATAGACCAAGATCCATATACCATTGAGGGTGATACAAAAAAATAAGTGTCCCTCCTAATAACATAATAGTTGATTAGTTGTAGAATAAGTATGTTTTATTTATTGAATTTCCACTCTCCTCCTATGTGGCTTCATAATCCAAAAAAAATGCACAATTATTTGTGTTGTGTGTTCAAATTTAAAATCTAACACCCAAAAAATTCAAAACATTCTCACATGTCTTTTCCAATGATTCATGGATTTAGTTGATTTAACAAGAAAATTTTAAGATGCTTATATGAGGTAACAACATGATTGTGTTCCAAATCAAACTTAATTAAATATACATATTTTATGTATATGTTGTGTTACATTATTATTACTCCTTATCCTCTACCATAAATAAAGACATGTATTCACTCAACTAGGATTTGTCTCACTACATAAAAATCTACCATATCCATCCAATTTAGACATGCCCGAACTTGAAAAACAAACTCCTATCATAGTAGACATGTTCAAATTAATTAATCTTGTCACATTCAACATATGTTATAATCATATAATCAAATCATTATTTTTCACGATAGATATGACTATATTTCCTCTATTAGAAAATTGTGAAATTTGTCACAAGAACCATAGAGGAATGCAGTGTAAGAATACAAAGGAAATAGGAACACAAAACTATAGACACATAGAGGAATGAAAATGAGGCAAGAACAATGATGACAATAATTTATCCTTACTTCTCAACGAAGAGGAACAAGAGGCACATAGGTTCACATGAGTGACATGGAATTATACGGTTTCATAATGCCAAAATAAAACACATGCTCAAATGCATCTAAATACATGCCTTACTACCCCAAGTAATATTTTTTTCTTCAATCCCTCTTTTAATTTCATCTATGACTCTAAACTCCTCATTGATTCAAAAAAATAATCCCATATTTGTTGGAAGGATTTGTTAACATATAGTCCAAATAAATATGGTCATTATTCTAATTAGGGTGTTTCCAAAATGGACATGATGTTCTTACTAATATAATGGTTGATTGGTTGTAGAATGAGTATTTTTTATTATTCATCCTTCCCTTCTCCTCTTATATGGATTCATAATCTCCTAGAGAAAAATCCTTCCCAAATGTCTCTAAAGACATGCCTTCCCACCCCAAGTTAGATATGCCTCTTTAATGCATGTTGGAATTGCTTCAATGACTATAGAATAATCACTCATTTAAAAACATAGTCCTATAGTGGTTGGCATCCTTGGTTTGTGTCAACATATAAACCCAATAGACCAAGATCCCTTTCCCATTAAGGGTGATACCAAAAAATAAGTGTCCCTCCTAATAACATAATGGTTGATTGGTTGTAGAATAAGTATGTTTTATTTATTGGTTTTCCTCTCTCCTCCTATGTGGATACATAATCCAAAAAATTGCACAATTATTTGTTTTGTGTTGTCAAATTTAAACTCTAGCACCCAAAAAATTTAAAACATTCACATGTGTCTTTTCCAATGATTCATGGCCTTAGTTGATTTAATATGAAAATTTTGAGATGCTTATATGAAGTACCAACATCATTGTGTTCCAAATCAAAATTAATTAAACATACATATTTCATGGATATGTTGTGTTAAATTATTATTACTCTTTATCCTCTACCATAAATAAATACATGTATTCACTCAATTAGAATTTGTCTCAGTACATAAGCATTTACTACATCCATCTAATTTAGACACACCCAAACTTGACACACAAACTCCTATGATAATATACATGTTCAAATTAATTACTCTTGTCACATTAAACACGTATTATAATAATCTAATCACATCATTATTTTTCACGACATGCATGGCTATGGTTCCTCTATTTCAAAATTATGAAATATATCGTAAGAACCAAAAGAGTAATGCAGTGCAAGAATACAAAGGAAATATGAACATAAAGGAAAATAGAACTATATACACAGAGGAATGCAAATGAGGCAAAAAAAATGATGATAATCATTTATCCTCACGGCTCAACAAAGAGGAACATAGAGGCACATAGGTTCACATAAGTGACATGGAATAGATCTAGAGCAGAAGAGAGGTGAATACCATGATCTTCTATTTTTAAATTATTAATAATAAAATAATTCATTTAATCTTATTTTAGTTGCAAGTGTATGCATCAATAAAAAAATCACTAAACACTGGGGTTGCATGGGATTTATCCACCAAAATTTAGTTGAAAAGTGTAGAGATTATTGTAGGAAAAACATTGGAACTTACTCATTAATAAACTTAATAAGCATAAAACTAGGGTTTTAGTAGTTCTTGTTAAGGATTTAAGGTGGTAGTTGTTTAAAAGAGTTTCAATTTATTTTTCAAGAAAGGAAGAGGAAAAAAACTAGATGTGGGTATGGTTGAAAAACCTATTTGATTATGTGTGTGTTGATCAGAAGATTATAAAGAGATCCTATTTGGATTGGGAGGATGACCTAAATATAAGATAACAATAAAAATATTTGTTTATTAGATATATGGCTAGGTGGATTGCCTAGAGCTAGCTAGATCTTGGAAGCAAGAGCTTCCGTAGGGGCTATCAATCACATGTTTTAAACAATTAAGTTTATAAAATAGAACATAAAGTACTTGCATCAATAATCAAAGGGTAATAAAATTGAATATAAAGAATGATTGATAAATAATTAGGAAAAAATGATTAATTATAGTAATAAGTGGGTTAATACCTATGCTAAATAGTTTGGGTCTACTTTATAAAATAAGTTAGGGGTCTGTGAACAATAAATTGAAAAAAAAAGTCTAATTTGGTTGAGGGTAAATGGGTAAAAATATCTTGATGTTATTTTTTGCCATAGTGACTATCAGTAGTTGGTGTGACCATCACAAATTTAGGTGATCATCATTGGTTGAATTCACCATCGATAGTTGGACAAACCATTGGTATTTAGAATGACTATCGATGGTTACTATGTGTTGGGCCTGGGTTGCTAAAATTTAGATTAACAGGTTTCCATAAGGAAATTCTAGGAGATTGGTTAATGCTAGGTTAATTGGAAAATGGAAATAAAGTAAATGAATAATGGAAAAAAAATACTTAACTTGCTGAAGGTTGATATAGTGAATGGCTGAGGTGGTTGGCCTATTAATGGAGTCTGGTGTGATTTTGATAGAGTAATGGTACTTGGATATTTGGTGGAGAGGCAGTAACAAGTCAACTCTTTGACATGATGGTAGGATTTTTGGATTGATAGAAGTGACATGTAAAGAAACTCTAGATGTAAAATTTGTTGAAATTGTATATCCTTTTTCACCTCCTGCTCCTTTCTTCTTATAAGCAAAATGAAGAGGTAGAAGTGTAGGTGTAAACTAGGATTAGACTAGATTTCTAAATTTAACTCATGTATGAAATGTCTTACACATAAATTATATGGTCTAATTATAAAAAATATAGGTAGAGTGAAGGGTCAGTTAATTTAGTTGAGATGGTGGAACCTAACTGTCAGTAGTCAAGGTGACTATCAGAGATCACCCTGACTGTCGATGGTCAAGGGTCAAAGGTAGAGTTGGTCAAAAGGTGGGTATTAGCTAGTGGGTCAACTTAACTTAATTTAGGTGGGTTATTTTTAGTTAGGGGTCAGTAGATCAAGGTTGGGCCTAAGGGGGCCCTAAGGTGGTCTAGGATAGTTTGTGACACTTGGAATCATCGTGCATGGATTTTTGGTGTTTACCTTTTCCCCTTTTTATTATGTAGTTTGAATCAACAAGCTGCAAAACAAAAAATGGTTGTGGGTCAAAGGTCTGGTTACCCTAACTATGGGAGGAGGTATTCCCACTCAAATTGAGAAGTGATGAGGTAAGATAGAATTAGGTGCAAGTTTGATGAGTTGGTGATTTGATGATAAAATGGGTGAATGATAGGTTGGGAATAAAAGCTCAAACATGCACATAAAGTATGATAAAAGGTGTGATAACTAAGATCATGCATTGACTAGATTTCCATAGTTGTTAAAAAGGTAAAGTCAATGCTTAGAAGAATAAGTGACAAGTAGATCACATGAGTGCATTTATGAATGGTATCTAGGTGCACTCTTAAATGCAAGTATCTTAGGCAAGGTCTATGTTTTTTTGGGTATCTAAGGTAGGAAGTGCTCCTAATGAAAACACAAACTAGTCAGGTGAAGTCATGGGTATTTGAGGTAGGAAGTTCTCTTGAGAAGACACACGTGATTATAATATGTGTAAGGTATCACAAGTTCAAAAATTATTTAACATGGTAATTATTGTCATTATGATCAAAAGGACCAAGCACAAGTCATCACAAAATACACACTAGTTGGGTTGAAATGGACCAATGGTGAGGTGTTGAGGTCGTGGGGTAGGTGGAGAAGGTAACTTCATGGGTGGGTTCTGAGGATGGGTGCTAAAAATTTGCTAACTTGAGGCAAAAGGAAAAAAAAATCCCTAATCTGACCTTCGGCAGTCAGGGGGTCTAAATGCAACCATTGGCAGTCACCCTAACCATCGATGATCAGGGTGTAAAACATAAAAAGCCATAGAACAAAAAGAATTATCATGAGTCTTTTTAAACCATTATGAATTTGGACTTTTACTACTTTTTCTCATGGCATTTTGGCATTTTTGGTGAGGTTTATTGATGGTGGGTGCTTAGTTGATTACTGAGTTAAATGGTCAGACTGAGTGGATTAATGAGGATGCAAGGTGGATGCATACATGGATAAGGATGAGAAGCAAGTCCTTGGATTCCTCCTCAATAATGGTCAATAAATGAGGTAGGGGTTACATTAAATTGGTATATTGGAGTGATTTAGTCAAATACATTTTAATTTTGCTTGTGGTTGATGGATGGATGGGTGTAAACTAGGGTTTGTTTGGCTCTACCTTAGGGTTAGGGTTTTGATGGGTTTTTGGGTAATTTAATAGGTAAATTTCCAATTTGGGAGAGTAGGGTGGTGTTGTATAGGTATGAATGCAAACTAGGTTAGTTTATTTGTTATATTTAGGTGATTATGTTGGTTTTTTGTGGGTAGGTTAGGTTTAGGGGATGATCACCAGTAAAAGAGGTGCTTGACCATCAATGGTCACTATGATTGTCAGTGGTTAGGTAGGTTTGGTGACTTTTTTAAAGATTTTTCTTGAATGTTTTTAAGATTTTAAAGTATTTTAGGTGTGTGGAACATTAGATGTTTGAAGTGTCTAGTTATTGGTTGAGGGGGTAATGTTTTATGTTTGTCAGGTAAAAGAGTTTAGATTCATTAGGAAAATGTTAATAAGGTGATGGTCAAATGGGTTAAGGGTATGTAGGGTTGGTTAAGGAGATAAGTTCATAGGTAATCATAGTATGGATAACTAATTTTGTTTGATAATGAACTATTTATGTTTAGGAGTAGATCTAGATGCAAGATCAAGTACCTCGTATCTTCATGGAGATCTACTAGGGTATGAACCTAATGGATTCAACATAGATGGATGAGGTTAGGCTAGGAATGATGAGACACTACCAACACATGTCATGAGATATGGTGATGATCATGGCCCTCATTAAGAAATGGAATCCAGCCATGACACCTTCCTGCTAGCCACTGGTGAGATGAGAATCTTACCAAAGGATGTTCACAGGATCACTTAGTTACCCATACAGGGTGACCTAGTTTATCACATAGAGTGGAAGGAGAGAGATTATTTCTTGGAGATGCTTTATGGAGATGATCATGATCAAGTGAGGTGAAAAAATGGATACTTTAGCTAAACTACATTATATCAGAGGGAAAGAGATGATAGGAGGTTGATGACTATGATGATGATGATTGTGTCATGTTTTGCCCTTGCAGACTCGACTAATGGGAGGTTCCTATATTTTATACTTGGGGTATTGGTTGAGATTATACTAGGTTACATAGTGTTTGGATGGTTATCTATGCTACTTATTCATATACACAAGGAGATATGGGGATTCAAAGCTCATAGGAGGTATGACATCATCATGGTTTTTATTCTACACTGCTAGGCCAATGAGCAAATTTAAGTGCTGAAGCTAATGGGGATGTTGTGGGTGGGGTATGCTCATATAAATTTCTTAGTTGGTTTCATAAGGTGAAGAGCTCACTTGGCCATAATATGTGTAGGAGGAGGGGTGCATGATACTAATTGGTTTAGAGGGCACTAGATGCCTTGGTCATCGGTGATGTTATATAGAGGCCCTATGTTAGGTTTCTATAGTGGGATGGATATAGGAGACATACCTTATCCTTATAGAGTTATAGGTGGATCTTTAGTAGGATGGATGGGGAGGTAGAGCTCATCCCATTTGATAGGGTTTAGAGATAGTTTGACCTAGTATAAGATATCTCAAGCCCATTTCCTAGATATAGGTGGGAGAATACTGATATCCTTATACCTGAACCACAACTAGTATGGATATTTCTTGATCAAGAGGAGTTGTCAGTATAGCCAATGATAGATGATGAATGTTTTCTACATGGTTACCCTGCATGGTACCAAGATATTTATGAGGTTACAAACTTTGGTGATGGTGATGGTAGTAGGTGGTCGATGGAATTTGACCCATTGGTAGGGGTTAATGGGCATAGGTTTAGTGGGTGGCCCTAGATTCATAGGCAGGATTGGCACTAGCCTTTGCACAAGTATAGGTTTTAACATTACATGGTCATCTAGAGATGGTTTTAGGTGAGAGGGACTAAGCTACAACTCAGCTAACCTTGGTCACCCAGGAAAGAGATGTTATGAGATAGATTGGAGGAGCTATAACACCTATAGGTCCATTAGGTACTATTGAGTTATAGAGGTACATAACAACTATGGAGGATCTATGCTACTATGAGGCTATAATTTTCATGTGATGTATAGATGAGCCCTGATGGGGTGAGTATAGAGCTAGGGTGGTAGGTGGTGCAGGGATAATGACATCAAGCTAATGGGTTATATTTACAAGTGGTAAAGTAGGTACCTCAGGAAGATAGACACTAGGACCTAGTGGCAGTGCCCCATGGGAATAGTGTGATATGAGATATTGATATTTTATTCTACATCATTTTGATACTAGCTTATGATCTGATGTATCAAGATGTATATCTTAAGAGAGATACATGTATATATTTTGTATACATCATGATGTTATTGAATCATGATTTATAAATATGATCCTTGTTTATTACTTATCATTCATGGTTTGTGATGATGATATTTATGTTCATGATGTTGATGTTATACTGATTATGCTTATGCTATGGATATTGTGAATATGGACTCACCTAACTAGGCATGTGATGAGATGTAATTTATTTTTTTTAATGATATTGATGATGTTTATGACATTTATGGTTATGATGATAATGTTCATGTCAAAATTTGATGAGTATATGCTTCCTCATATAGATTTAGACATGTGTTAAAAATGGTTTATTGTTCATTTTTTATGGATGTTATGATTTTCATATGATGATGGATATGCTAATGATGTTTTTTTTTCATGATATATGTTGATATGATGTGATGTATTTATGATGATCATGGTTGTTTTTCTTAAGGTAAAACACCTAAAGTAGGTTAAATAACAACACTAGATGTGAGAAAGAGAAAATACTCCAGAGACAAATGTCTAAGTCAATATATCAGCCAATTATGAGAGGATAAGAAGAGGACACAATGTTTATTCTTTGATAAGGACTAAAATAAAACTAAAGTTGGATTAGCTTAAGGAACATAATCCCTTTTAATTATTTGCATTAGCATTCATTAATTGGTTAATAGGTGTCTTGATCACATAATGTCAGGTGAGCTCAAAATACCTTGCTTATAATGTTTTAGAGAGTTTCAACTTATATTTCAAGAAAGGAAGAGGAAATAAACTAGATGCAGGTATGGTTGAAAAACCTGTTTGACTATATGCACATTGATTATAAGATTGTGAAGAGATCCTCTTTGGATTGGGAAGATGACCTATATATAAGACAACACTAAAAATATATGTTTGTTAGATAGATAGGTGGATTGCCTAGTACTAGCTAGATCCTAAAAATAAGAACTTCCTCGGGGGATATCAATCCACATGTTTTAAACAATTAAGTTTATAAAATAGAATATAAAGTACTTGCATAAATAATCAAAGGGTACTAAAATTGAATACAAAGAATGATTGATAAATAAATGGGCCAAAATAACTAATTATAGAAATAAATGGGTCAATACCTGTGTTAAATAGTTTGGGTCTACTTTATAAAATAGGTTATGGGTCTGTGAATAGGCAAACAAAAGTAAAGTCTAATTTGGTTGAGGATAAGTGGGTGAAAATCGCTTGCTATTATTTTCTACCATAGTAACCATCGGTGGTTGGTGTGACCATTGGTGGTTGATGTGACCATCAGTGGTTGAGGTAACCATTGCCAATTGGGTAGACTATCAGTGGTCAGGATAACCATGGGTGGTTATTATGTGTTGGGCCTAGGTTGATAAAATTTAGATTGATGGGTTATCAGAAGGCAATTCTAGGTGATTGGTTGATAATGGGCTAATTATGAAATGGAAATAAAGTAAATGAATAATGGAAAGCAAATATTTAACTTGTTAAAGGTTGATTTGGTGAATGGTATAGGTGGTTGGCCCATTAGTTGAATCTGGCATGATTCTAATAGATTAATGGTACCTGGGTATTTGGTGGAGGGGTGAAGGTAAGTTGACTCTCTGATGTGATGGTTGGATCACTGGATTGCTAGAAGAAGTGACCTAAAAATAAACTCTAGATATAAAATCTCTTGAAATTATAGATCCTTTCACCTCCTTCTCCTCTCTTCTTATAGGCAAAAGGAAGAGCTGGAAGTGTATGTGAAAACTAGGGTTAGATTGGCTTTCTAAATTTAACTCATGCATATAATGACTCACACATGAATTAGATGAAATAATTATAAAATAGCGAGGTTGAGTGAAGGGTCAATTAAGTTGGTTCAAATGGTGTAACCTAGCCATCGATAGTTGAAGTGACCATCAGTGATCACCTTAATCATAGTGGTCAGGGGTTAAAGGCAAGGTTAGTCAAATGGTGGGTTTTAGCTAGTGGGTCAAACTGACTTGGGTTAGGTGGGTTAGGTTTGGTTAGGGGTCAATAGGTCAAGGATGATCCCAAAGTGGTCCTAAGGTGGTCCAAGGGAGTTTTCAACACTCAAAATCATTATGTACAGATTTTTAATGTCTACATTTGTCCCTTTTGTTATACGACTTGAATCAACAAGCTGTAAAACAAAAAATAGTTGAGGGTCAAAGGTTTGGTTACCTTGAGCATGGGAGGAGGTATTCCCCCTCTAACTAGGAAGTGATGAGGTAAAATAGAATAAAGTGTGAGTTTGATGAGTTGGTGAGTTGATGATAAAATAGGTGAATGATAGGTTGGGCATTGAAGCACAAACATGCACATAAAGTGTCATAAAAGGTGTGCTAGCCAAGATCATGCATAGACTAAGTTGCCATAATTGGAAAAAATAATGGTTGATGTGTATAAGGACAAGTGATAAGTGGAACACATGATTACATTTAGGTGTGGTGGCTAGGTGCACTTGTAAATGCAAGTCTCCTAGGTAATGTCTACATTTCCATAGATATCCAAGGTAGGAAGTGCTTTCAGACCTAGTGGTAGTTCCTCAAGGGCATAAAATGATATTATACTTTGTACATCATTTTGATATATGCATGTGAGCTGATGCGGTGAGATGTATATTTTGAGAGAGACACATGTATATTTTTTATATATATCATGATGTTATTGACTCATGATTTATAGATATGATCCTTGTTTATTTCTCATTGTTTATGGTGATGATGAAGATATTTATGATTGTGATGTTATGTTGATTATGGTTGTGATGATATTGTTGATATGAACTCACTTAGTAAGGCATGTGATGAGATGCATTTTGTTTATGTTTATGATATTGATGATGTTTATGACATTTATGGTTATGATGATAATGACCATACTAAAAGTGAATGAGTATATGCTTCCTCATATAGATTTAGACATGTAGTGAAAAATGGTTTATTGATCATTGTCTATGGATGCTTATGATGTTTGTATTTGATCATGATATATGTTGAGATTATGTGATGTTATGATGATCATGGTATTTCACTTAAGGTAAAACACATAAAGTAGGTTGAATAACAACACTAGATGTGAGAAAGAGAAGATACTCTAGAGACAAACATCTAAGTGAATATATCAACCAGTTACGAGAGGATAAGAAGAGGGCACAATGCTTCTTCTTTGACAAGGACTAAAAAAAACCAAAGCTAGATTAGCTTAAGGGACATAAGCCCTTTAAAGGATTCACATTAGCATTCATTCATTGGTTAAGAGGTGTATTGATCACATTATGTCAAGTGAGCTTAAAATACCTTACTTATCATGTGTAAGGGGAGATGGATGAAGATGGAACCCTCTTTTGAGACTACTATGCCTCTTTTAGAGGTTACCAAAGATTCAGTATAAATAATTATATGTCATATAAGGTGTAGACTAATTGATATGGGACGTATACTCATGAGAGTCGATTATGGATTCTAAAATTATTTATTATGAGAATCGATTGCAACTTTCAAAATGATTTTGATTTTGCTTTTGCTTGTGGGTCTTTTGCTTATTTTGTTGTTACTTAGAGGGTTAGGGAAGCTGATCAATGTGAGAATATTATGATAAATTTATATGCTTTTAACAAATGATTTACTCATCCATCCTTCAAGGGAGTGGTCTAAGTTTGTATGTTTTGTTTAATGATTTTGATAGATGTCCTTCAAGGGAGTAGTCCACCTTACTTTGAACAATTTTGATTTGTTATTATCAGCTATCCTTCAAAGGAGTAGTTTTCAGATGCTAGGGATGGCCCATGATTGTTTTGGTTATGATATTATTTTTTTTATTTTTTGACATAGACTTGTTTATATAGGCTTGAAAGGTTCACCTTTATGAAGGAAAAACTAAAAGCACAATAAGGTTGATTAGGTGAAAATAGGTTTAGGTGAAAATGATCATGGGAACCCATCCTATAAAAGGGGTTGAAAGTACCATGAGAATCATTCCATGGGTAGAGTCGTGGTACATAGTGTTCAAGATAAGGCTATTATTGTGATAGATAATCACATGATTCAATTTTAATTAGTCACCCCTAAAATAGGGAGGTGAATGTGGTTTGAAATCAAGGGATGAGCTTAAGTTAGATAAAAGATGAGCTTGATCATTTTTAACAAATGAAAGGATGCATATACAAAACATTAAGGGGCTCAGGTTCTAGGTTGCCTTCAAGAGAAGATAATTGGTAAGCTCTTAATCCATACTTGTGAGTTATGATATAGGTTACAATCTAATTGAAAGCAAACTTGTCCTACTTGTTTTTTTCCATATTGATTACATGTTGATTTTCCTTTAAGATGAGGTCTCTGATATTGAATTCTCACACTTTAAGGTATTTATCATAAGTGAATTTGACACACTCTTAGTAGACATGAATATGGGTGAGAGTAGCTAAACGATGCTCATCAAGTAGCTCAAGCTGAGCTAAACATTCTTGATAGTAATCATCTTCCAAGATGAGATCTTTCAAAGATATGCAAAGAGAAGGTATTTGGACTTTGAGAGGCAAGACAACCTTTACTCCAAACATAAGGGAAAAGGGTGTAGTACCTATATGGGTTTGAATTCTAGTGCAATATTCCCATAAGGTGAAAGGGATATGCAAATGCTAATCCCTAATAGAGGCATTGACCATTTTGGTGAGCATGTTGTTGAGAGTTTTATTGGATCAGCTTGTCCATTTGCTTGTGGATGATAGGGTAATGAAAAACTGAGATTGATTCCAAATGAGTCACAAATACCTTGGACTTGCTTGTTTTTAAAAGATTTGCCATTATCAATTATGATCTTGTGAGGAACACCAAAGTGGTAGATGATGTTATGGTTGATGAATTTAATGATTTTGTCAGCTTTGGTTGAAATCATAGGGTCAAAGTCTACCCACTTGGTGAAATATTCCATATTAGTGATGATATATTAATTTTTCTGAGAAGAATGGGGGTTGATTTCACCAATAAGATCCAGACCCCATTATGAAAAGGGCCATAAATCTTTGGATACCTGAAGACTATGGTTGGTTGCATGATGTAGATTGGCATGTTGTTGACATTTAACACACTTTTGGACATAATCACAATAGTCTTGGTTGAGGGTAGGCCATTAGTATCCAAGGTGAAGCATATGTTTAGTGACAGATAGGCCACTAAAATGTCCTCCACAAATCCCATCATCTATTTCCTTGATAGCATGAGAGGATTCATGACTACATAGGCAATGAAAGAGAAGACCATCAAAGCCATGTTTATAAAGGATTCCTTTGAGTATCATATAATGGGAAGTTTTCTAAATAAACACTCTTCAAGTATTCCCAAAAAGACTAAAGGGAATGATAACAAGGTTAAGATAGTCAAAGGTGTGCTAATACCAAAGGTTAGGTTGGGCTTCCTCCACATTAAAGATGGTAGGAGAGTGCAATTTGACAAAAGAAGGTTCAGTTAGGTGGTGGATAATGAATGATATCTTAGAGTTAGAGGGTGTAGATGGGATCTGGGAAGCAAGAGAAGCCATTGTGTTGGAATTTTTTTTTGTAGATCATGGGGTGGTTTGGATGAAGTAGTGTTAAAATGACATTAGTAGTACATTGAATAACTATTTTTATTATTGTAGAACATCATTCTGACACTAGTATATGCCATTGATTTGGTTGACTACAAGTTAAAAGTCACCAAAGATATTGATTATTTATACTCCCAAGGCTAAGGTAGTTTGGAAACCTATTACTAGGGCTTCATACTCATCCATGTTGTTGGTACATTCAAAATCAAGTTTGAAAGACAAAAGAAGAGGTTCACCATCAAGGGGGATAAGGATGATACCATATCCACTACCATGTTGACACTTGGATCCATAAAATAGCATGGTTACTTGGTAGGTGAAATCCACTTGAGAGATGGTCATGATAGACTCATCAAGAAACTCAAGAGGAGGAGCTTGGTTGTCTGATAAAGGTGATTTGACCAATTGGTAAAAAATTACTTGACCTTTGATTGACTTTTGATCAAGGAACTCAAGGTCAAACATATATAAAAACATGAGCCACATAGGAATTCATTAGTTTTAATATGGCTTAGAGTGCATGTACTTGAGTGAGTCAGTGTTGGTGATGACAAAATTTTTATGGTTAAGAAGGTAATGATGAAGCTTGGTGGATACAAAGACTAGGGCAAGGCAAAGTTTCTCAATATGGGTGTACCAAGTTTTGTAATGTATAAGCATTTAGCTTATATAGTAAATAGATTTCTCTTTGTGATTATCATCATGATGTGAAAGCATTGCCCCTAGAGAGTGGTTAGTGGAAAAGATGTATAGGTAAAAAGGTTTATCATATTTTGGAGGAATGAGAATGGGTAGGGAGAGAAGATAGTCTTTGAGGGAATCATAGGCCTTTTGGTAGTCTTGGCCCCACTTGAAAGAAATATCCTTTTTGAGGAGGTGATTAAAAGGTTCGCATCGATCAGATAGATGAGAGATAAAGTGATAGATATATTGAAGCTTCCCCTATAGGCTATGGAGTCACTTAAGGTTGACAAGAGGAGGCATCTCCATAATTGCCTTGACTTTGGTAGGATTGACTTTGATTCTATGAAGAAAGATAATAAATTAAAGAATATTGATTGATAAAACCCCAAAGATACATTTTTAGGGGTTTAGGAGGACATGGTAATGGATAAGTCACTCAAAGATGATATTAAGAATGGCTAAATGATCTTTTCTAATTTTTTATTTTCCAAGAAGGTCATCCACATAATCCTCTACTATATTGTGAATGATGTCATGGAAGATGTATGTAATTGCTCATTAGTAGGTTACACTAGCATTATTCACACTAAAGGGCATGAATCTATAATAAAAAGTCCTCCAAGGGGTGATAAAGGAATTTTTGTGATGATATTTAGGGGTAATCAAGATTTGATTGTATCTCGAAAACCCATACATAAGAGAGAGCATATCATGGCTAGTTGTGAGATCAACATGTTGGTTGATGTTTGGTAAAGGAAAGTCATCCTTTGGGAAATCAAGGTTAAGGTCCCAAAAGTCTATGCAAATGTCAAGTCCCCCTGTATCTTTGGTGATAGGAACAACATTGGAGACCCATTGGAGATAGTTGATAGGTTGGATAAAGTTGATGGAAAGGAGATGATGAAGCTCTTCTTTGATAAGGACAACAATATGAGGGTGAATCTAATGTAGTTTCTATCAAATGGGATTAACATCATGATTGGTTATGATGTTATCGGTAGAAATATTAGGTTCTATTATAGGCATGCTAGTATATGACCAAGTGAATGCTATGCTGTGGTTTTGAAGGAAGGTAGAGAATTCCCAATTCTCTTGGAATCTAGGGATTGTCCAATTTTAACAATATGCAATCTGACCTAAGTGCCTATATTGATATCCACTATGGATTTTTTTAACATGGTTGAAGTCTTGAGAGGGAGAGATTTGTGGATAAAATGATCTTCTGCACTAAGGTAGGTGAGAATGGAGTCATCATCCTGACACTAAATGGTGTTAATGGTAGGAGAGTCATCTTGTACTAGTTTAGGATGAGTCAAAGGAATGGTCATGATCATCCCATCCTTTTGGTAAATCATGGGGCCGAGGTTGATAATGATAATGAAAAAAATTAGGTGGGATGATGTCATCATCCTCACATTTAGGTGGAGAAGAGGTTGCTGAGGAAGGGATGTTTTCCTCAACAATGGTGATGGTAGGTGTTTCAGTTTTCTTCTTGTTGGGTAGAATGAAATCAAGGCTATATTTCTCATGAGGTTTTTTAGTGTAAATTTAAATCAACTCATGTGGGTCGTGCTCATATAGTCCAAGGCCAAATCCCTTCCAAGCACACCTGTGGAGGTATGTTTTGAAATTTTTTGGTTTATCTAAGTAGGAGAAACAAGAGGTAAATGGGCAAGGTGAAGAGGAGGTGGTATAAGTGTTAAGAGGGTTTTAAATTCCCCCATAGATGATGTGGGTTTGATAGGATGAAGGTCTAAGGGGAATAATTGCTCTGATGTTGGGGTCATAACCAGGTTGGTTGCTAAGTTACCCATACTCCTAGGGAGTAGGAAAAGCATCCAAAGTCAAGAGGTGGTATTACTTGAGTGAAAGACATTAGAAAGTTGATTGTAAGGGGTCAATTATGGGGATTTGATCTGATGGAATTGTTGTGCTAGTAGATGCCTCATTGGAGAAAGTAGATATGATTTCATCTTTTATGGTTGAAGGCTTGTTTGTTGTTGATGAAGGTTTTCTAGATGGAGGTAAGAAGATGTCATTGGGTTGATAGGTCATGTTTCATGTCAAAAAGGGACTTGGGTTAGTTTTTATAGTGATAACCTGACCTTCATACTTAAATTTAATGCAGTGATGAAAGGTAGAGGGTACACAAGCTATGGAGTGAATCCAAGGTCATCCTAATAAGACAATATACTAAAATTTTCCTTCCACTACATAGAAGAGTTTTGGGAGTGTACAAGGTCCTAAACAGATATAAAAGACAATATTTCCTAGGGTAGTGGTCATGGTATCATTGAAGGTCAGAGGACAACTAAGGTTTCGGACACGACGTTGCCCAGTAGCTTAAGTTGATTATATGCATGAGAAGAAATTATGTTAATGCTAGTTCACTTATCAATCATTACCCATATTATGTGGTTTTGGTTAATGTAGGTAGTGATGAAAAGAGGGGGATCAAGATATTTAGGGTGGACAGAATGTATCTCCAAATCCTTGAAGGTGACAAGGCTGGAGAGTTGGAGAGTGCCAACAAAGGTGACAAGAGGTTGAGGATATTTAGGTTGGACCTTTCTTTATTTCAATGCCTCTATCATTGCTTTGTGGTGATGAGGTGAGGTAGAAATGAGTTTTTATAAACTCATTTTTACTGGGGTTTGGTGAAGTTATTTAAGGATCACTCTTTTGTTTGACTTGGAGGGGTTTGATTGAGAGGTATCCAAGATGGAAACCTTGGGTTTGGGTGAAGTTGAATATGTTTAGATTTGATTGGGTTGAGAGGTAAAAGATGGATATGTCCATGGGATGGACACTTTGGCTTTACCCTTATCCTTTTGTTGTGATTGTGTGACCACATTGATAGTATGGATAAGAGGGAGATTTGGGATAGGAGATTGAGTTGGCTCTCTGTCACTCTGAGATAAGAGTGGAGGAGTAGGTAGCCATTGTTTATTGGTTGTTTACTAAATTGGCATGTGGATCATGGGGAGTTCATCTGATAATAGATCATCTTACTCATAAAGTTGATAGATAATGGTTTGGAAAACTTTATATTTCTGTGTCATGCTTTGGTGTCTTGTGATAGGAACAAACTTGGAAGCCATTATATCAGGTAGGTTTCGAACCAAGTGGGCAAAATGTTCTTATAGGAGGTAAGGTCAAGCAAGGCTTGTAATAACCTTTGGAAAATAGTTGATTAAGATTGAACTAAAGGTGGTAAGGATTTAGATGTTTTGGTTTTGGTGGTTATGTTGGGAATTGTTTTAGAAATATGTTTGGTAATGGAAGGTTTAGGTAAGGTGGTGCCTTTAGTTACTAATTTTGGTTCCCTTGTTCTTGACACTTATGTTGGTTTCATTGCTTAGTTTGGACAAAGAGTCCTCATTGGTTTTTAAGGTAGAGTTTTTATTTCTCAACTTCAAATTACCCTCATCTATGGCTCTATTTTCTAGCTTACGTGCCATGGTGAAATCTTTGACAAAAGTTCTGAAGATATAAATACATAGTGTAGAAGAGATGTGCTTGGCACAAGCTCAAGTAAAAACTTCTATTAGTTTGATTTGAGGTAAAGAGAATGAAATTTGATTGATTAGGCTTCTCCAATGAGCCACAAAATTTGTAATAGATTTATCCTCAAATTGGTAAATAGCATAAAGTTCAATGATATAGAATTTCTTAGAAATGTTGATTGAGAAGTGATCCAAGAAATTTTGGGCTAGCTGGGAGAAGGATAAGATTGAATGTTTGGTAATGGAACTATACTAGTCTAGTGTTAAGACAAATAAAGACATAGGGAAATTTTGAAGAAGAGCATCATCATAGGTGATCATGTAACATGAATGCATAAATGATTAGAGGTGTTGTTGGGGGTATTCTTTGCTTTGAAACTTAGTAAAATTTGGAAGCTCCCAATAGGTAGGATAGGGTTTGATAGGGATGGATGGGTGAATAAGTTCATTAAAAATTTGGTCATAGGATAAGATGTTGTGAGCTCCAGATATGGATGACTCTAGAGTTGTCATTTTATCCATGAGCATTTTCATTAGGTCTATTTTGGGTGGTGCACCTAAAGGGTTGTAAAGTGCATACTATGGTTGAGGTTTGGTGACATATTGATAATTATTTAGAGGTTGGGGGGCTACTGCATACTGGTAAGTAGATATAGGTGGTTGGGTATATGATATGTAAGGGTAGGTGGATTTTGGTGGTTGGGTAGATGGTATGTAAGGGTAGGTAGATATTAATGGTTGGGTATTGGGTATATGCCTTTGTAGGTTAAGGATGTAATCTAGGTTTGGTAAAAGGTACAATTGTTGAGGGACTATGATGGGTTGGGTAGGAGCCATTGTTGGGTAGGTAATCAAGGGGAAGGTAGTGACCTTTATACTAATAGGTGGTAAAGTAGAAGGTATAGACACTACTAGATTTTGAAGTGGAGCATTCATTAATTGATTAGGGTTGACAAAAGGAAGGTTGGTGATGCTGGTACCAAATGATCCAATAGTGAGTGGAGTATAAAGAGTCAATGGTTGGGTTACTCCTAAGGTAGAGGAGTCATTGGTAGGGGTGGAAGTTGTAAGGGTAGTGATTTTTTGAGTTGGTTTGTTTTCTACAATAGTGTCAAAAGGATTAGTATATGAGGAGGCTTTATTAGCCAAAGGTTGGGTGGTGATTGCAATAATAAAAACATCCCCCATTAGGTGGGATGGCATGCCATAAGTAGGATCCATAGATGAAACTGAAGAAGGGACATGATAAGATGAGGTGCTAAGATAGTATTGGAGGCAACTGGGTTATTATCCAAGAAAGTGGCAAAGTTCATATCTCCTTGGGGAACTACCTGAGGGAAAGTAGGGATTCCTAGAGGGTGAGGAGAGTTCTATACTTCAGATTCATACTATGGAAGAGGTTGATTGGTTCAATGATGGGTTTTATTTTGTTAGGTCTCTTTGCTTCTAGTGAGTGAGAACCATATAAGATAATGAAGATATAATGCACAAACAATCTCACCACTCAAATAGAGAGAAAACATGAAAAATGATAAAAGAAGATTGAACTCACAATAAACAGTATGTTAAGCCTATAAGTTATTTTTAATATCACTTTTGGCTTATGCCTTAATCATTTAAGAATATATGTGAATCCAATTGGGTTGATAGAATATGTACTATAGAGGAAATCTATGGATGGTTTTAGGTTGTTCACGCTATCAAAAGGGATCTATATTAGAACTCAATATGTGGCTTTGTATTGGGGCCTACCCCCTCACTTTACACACTAAAAAAATAAGGGTGTCAGGTGTTTTTATAGTATATACTAAATTTTAGAGATTATACTCAACAAGATCTGAGTTGGTTCTCCCCTTGGTAATGACATCCAAGTAAGATTGCCGAGAAAGGGTAAGGTGATCTGCTAGGTGATGAAATATTAGTTGGGACTTATATCAAGTTGTTTAGATGTTTGATTGATTAATGTTATTTTTTTTAGTGCGTGAAACAAAAGTGATGCTATGATAAAATTATTGTGCTTTAATTTAAATAAATGAGCTAAACTTACAAGCAAGCAATGGATGCACTTGATTTTAATCCCAAAAGAAATTTCCATTTTGTTTATGAACATAAAATAGAGTGAAGAACATACATAAGCAAACAAATTAAAACCCATGTAGAGACTCAAGGTTCCCACTGGGTGTGCCAGAATGTTTCAGAGAGTTTCAACTTATTTTTCAAGAAAGGAAGAGGAAAGAAACTAGATGTGGTTATGGTTGAAAAACCTATTTTATTATGTATGCATTGATCAGAAGATTGTGAAGAGCTCCTCTTTAGCTTGGGAGGATGACCTGCATATAAGATAACACTAAAAATATTTTTTTGTTAGATAGATAGCTGGGTGGATTACCTAGTGCTAGCTAGATCCCAAAATCAAGAGCTTCCTCTAGGGTTGTCAATACACATATTTTAAACAATTAAGTTTATAAAATAGAACATAAAATACTTGCATAAATAATCAAAGGTTACTAAAATTGAACACAAAGAATTCTTGATAAATAAATATGCCAAAATTACTAATTTTAGCAATAAATGGGTCAATACCTATGCTAAATAGTTTGGGTTTACTTCAAAAAATAGGTTAGGGGTCTATGAATAAGCAAATGAAAAGAAAATATGATTTCATTAAGGGTAAGTGGGTGAAAATAAATTGCTATTATTTTCTACCATAGTGACCATCAGTGGTTGGTGTGACTGTTAGTGGTTGAAGAGACCATCGGTGGTTGAGGTAACCATTGGCAGTTGGACAGACCATTGATAGTCAGGATGACCATTAACAGTTACTATGTGTTGTACCCAGGTTGATAAAATTCAGATTGATGGGTTTCTAGAAGGAAATTATGGGAGATTGGTTGATGTTTGAATAATTATGAAATGGAAATAAAGTAAATGAATAATGGAAAACAAATACTTAACTTGTTGAAGGTTGATTTGGTGAATGGTTGATGTAGTTATCCCTTTGGTGGAGTATGGCATGATTCTCACAGAGTAATGGTACCTAGATATTTGGTAGAGGGGTGGTGGTAAGTCATATCTTTGATGTGATGGTTGGATCACTAGATTTATATAATAAGTGACCTGTAAATAAAATCTAGATTTAAAATCTCTTGAAATTATGGATCCTTTTCACCTCCTACTCCTCTCTTCTTATAGGCAAAAGGAAGAGGTAAAAGTGTAGGTGGAAATTGGGGTTGGACTGGATTTCTAAATTTAACTCATGCATGTAATGACTTAAACATGAATTATATGAGATAATTATATAAAATAAAGGTAGAGTGAAGGCTCCATTAAGTTAGTTGAGATGGTGGAACCTGACCATCAATAGTCAAGGGTCAAAGGTAGGGTTGATCAAAAGGTGGGTTTTAGCTAGTGGGTCAAATTGACTAAAGTTAGGTGGGTTAGGTTTAGTTAGGGGTCAAGAGGTCAAGGTTGGTCCCAAGGGGGTCTTAAGATGGTCTAAGGGATTTTGTGACACTCAGAATCATCATGAACAAATTTTCAATGTCTATAATAGTATCAAGATAATAAGGTTTCATAGGTCAAAGGGGTAAAATAGGATTTCAAATAAGTATTTAAAGGGAATGGAAAAGAAAGGTATTAAGGAAAATAAATGATGGTTAACATGGATTAAAAATAGTTCTCTCTAATTATGGAAGGTATTTCATTAGGGAAAAATGTGCTAAAGATGAAGCAACCACTACAACAAGTAATCATATAGTAGAAAAACCTATTTTATTGAATATGGTATAGTCAGAGATAGCTATAGTGCCACATGGCATAGACAAACACCAATTGGTCCCAAAATATGCACATTCAAACCTTATCATTATATGGAATATTGGAGCATATCAGTTTAGCAGAGTATAAACATTTTTATATATATTTAGGATAGAGATTCCAAATAATACCAACTCATCGTTGCATCCAACTATAGTACTATAGAAATGATCCCAAAACCAATATACATCAATTACAACAAATATTATGGGATATTTTAAAGTAAATATGCTTGGGAGATAGAAGTGACTATGAAGAAGTATAAACAAAGATTAAAAACAAAGGAGGAAAAATAGTATAAAATGAAAATATGTAATAGATAAGAGTCACCAACCTTACCTATTTTGGAATATAAATATCAACTAAAACCTAAGTGTATCAAGGGAAATAAGTAAAATAGGATCATATCAACTGAATAAAAACAAATAATACAATAATATAAATGTGAATCAATAAAATTATCATGAAAGGAAGCATGGAAACACATAACTATGAAAGTAGATGTCACCAAGAAGAGATACAAGATAGTGAGGAAACATATATCCCCATAATGACTCCTCTTATTTGGTCACTAAATATTTATGTGCAAGAGATAATTAGTTTGAAAGAGAGAATATAAAATATGGAAGAAATATATAAAATAAATGATAATAATATGGAAGATATGGTAAACCCCAAGAAAAGGTTGGAAGAAGACAACAACATGCTTAAATCATAAGTGGAAAATCTTCAAAAAATTGTGATTATTGTACAACTTTAATTGCATGCCCTCAAAAAATCCATTCACACTTGAACAAATTCTAAGGTAGAGGGAAATAAAAAAAGTGAAAAACAAATAAAATAAGTAAAATAAGCACTTCACAACATAAAAATGAGAGAAAATGATCTATGAAATAAACTGTGAGAGGTTAAAACATGGGCACCACTAGTAAAAGGACTAATAGACAAGTATAAGGAGTTGATAGAGAGGAAAGTTAAGAGTCAAATGATTTTATAAAGAGAATTAAAATATAAATTATCAAATATAATCATCAAAGTGATGAAATAATATGGAGAAAGCGAGGATACAAGCAACCTATCAAGAGACTTCCTTCAGAATAGTTACCATGGAAAGCTTAAATTAGAAAAGCAAGTAGATTTAATAAGTTGAGAGAGGGAGAAAGAGATAGGCATATTCGAGTCACAATGGTGAATGTTGAAGATAATACAAGATCACCAAGTGAAAAAATCATGTTGAAAGGATCACATTATTATCTTTATGAAGACTAAACCTTTTTGTAACTAGAAGAGAAAAATAAGGAGTGGGAAAAGATGAAGGCAACAACGAACAAAGGGAGATAGGAATACATTGTTGTATATTTTCAATGAATTATACTCTACTAAAATTTATATTTTGGGTCCATATTGACATGTAGTTGGGTGGTCTGAGATAATGTAAAATATGGCCCATGTTTTTTATACCCATGTCATTATAATACCACTTTAACGGTTACCCATTGATGTGCCTACACATACTAACACATACAATAGAGGAAACAAAAAACTTGGTAGTAATTTATTATATTATAAATAATTGATTTAATATAATAAAATAGTTAGTGTGATGGGTTTTTCATCTAAAAGGGTTTTCCCAGGTGAATTCATGTGTACTATGTAATCTTGTGTGTATATCATTTTTCATATTTGATTAGCTTAAGGATATTGTTACTATTACTACTCTCAATTTAGTTTTTAAAATCCATTTTTAACTTCATTTGGTATCATACCTAGGTCTTAGCTTTGTGTGAATAGTTAGGGTTTATTTAACATGTGATAAACTATTGCTTGAGTGGGATATTTGCATGTGAGATTTTTTTTCAAGTAAAGAAGAATAATGGGAAGCATAAAGTAAAGATTAAAAAATTCAATGGTCAATAATTTGAGTTGTAAAAGCTCAAGATGGAATATTTTCTCATGGACAGAGATCACTAGGTTGATGTATCATAAATGAAACCTAGGTAGATGTAGGGTAATGGGGGATAAAAGTGGGGTCTTAAAGTGCCACTTCTTATGAAAAATAACAATACATGAACTTGGAGAGACTTTTTGAGACACGTGAACTAATAATTTTATTACAACATAAGAAGATGAATTATGTAATTATGTAATTAGTTTCTAAATATATAGTTATTGAAAATTCCTAGATGAAAAAGTATGCAAAATTTATGTATTTATTAGAATGTCCTAGTATTTTTGGTGAAGAAATAAGTAGATTGCACGTATACGGGCACGATATTTTGGAGTAAACGAATGAATTTTTGTATGAAATTTTAAATATGGATAGAGGAAATGTTGAATATTTTTGAAAATATTTGTTATTAAAATTTTAATGTGTGTGTGTGTCTGTTTTATTTTTAAATAATTTTACAAGTCAAGGAAGTTGGAAAATTGAAATTGCAGGTGTAAAAACACAATTTTTGACCTTAACTTCGTGATTTTTTTTCAAAGCATAGCTAATGATGTGTAGATTTTTTGAGATATAAGTTTTATAAACTTTAGATTAACATTCAAAAGATATAATTTTTTTTTAATGATATATGCATAAACCATAATGAAACATGTTGTGTATAAATTAAGTAATAATTAAAAATAATAGTTTAAAATATTAAAAAAATCATCTATTCAAAAAGTATGTTCTCCCCTCTATAAACTCATATGATTTTTTTTAAATAAATAAATCCATTTAATTAAACATGTCCATGGAGGTATAAAAACTTGCAAATTTAACAAAATTTTTGTATGTCGGTATACTGCAATTCGAAGTCTTAGGTTAAGATCCTCTAAGCCTAAAACCATGGATATTTTGGAGAGATAAAAACAAAATGAAAAAATTCAAAGGGAGCAGGCCCTTTGAAAAAGGGCATGCACCCTATGCAATGTAAAGGGTGTATGCCATTTGCACTAAAAAAGGTATGCAGCCTTTGCACTATAAATGGCGTATAACTTTTTCACTACAAAGTGCATGTGCCACTTGCACTGCAAAGGGCATATGCCTTTTACACTGCAAATGACATATGCCCTTTGTAGTGCTTATTTTCTATTCTTAAACTCTGAAATGTGTTCAAAATGGTGTGCATTGTATGTATATACACATAATATTTTTGTTAACTTTAATATTTAATAACAATTTCTCTATTGTATGAAACTCTTGAGTTTAAATATCTCTAAGTGCATGGCTTAAAAGGTGCACTAGGAAAGGGGTTGGTATACCATTGGTGATTCATAAGATTGTTGTGGCTTTGTATCATTCTTCCTATTAGTCCAAATTATTTAGAGTGTTTATTCATTTACCTCCCATGATTCCTCCCTAAAATCTTGAAATATGGTTATGTCTAAAATTGTATAACCTTAAAATATGGCTAACTCTAAAATCTAAAAAGACCCTCCAAAATCTAGAATGTGCATTATATCTCTTAGAGGTTTGAAACCACTCTCAAACATCCTAAAAGTATAAATTTAAAATATAAATTAAAGTATAATTTGACATATATTGACATTAATATATGGACATATATTTATCCTGAAAGTATAAATATAAAATATGCCTTAATGTCAACTTATATTTAAATGTTTATTTTATATTTATACAATCTATTTCAACACCTTTTATTCCATTATCCAACTCCCTAAGAAATATCTCTACCTAAAATAGTCCATACCTAAGAAAAAACCCCTTTTCATTACTTTTCATACTAGGTCGACTGGGTCGACCCTATTCTAAGATTTTAGTGCATGTTACTTAACTATGTTAGCCCAACCTGACATAATTCAAGACCTAATAGCTCTATTTCCCATAAAATAAGGTTAACTATGTTGACTACATCAACTTAATTTATGGAAGGATTTAAGGTCAATTTGTGGATATAAGTACACCCTTAACTTCATTTATAAAGAGAGAATGATTCATTTGCACTTATTATAGTCTAAATTTATGATATTCTACCTGAGGAGTCATTGCTTAAGGTTTCATACTTTAAGGAGAACTTTTATCTTGTCAAATATTAATATTAACTAGGAGGTCATTAGATATACTATAGTCCATTTTCCATCCTTACATTATTCAACAATACACAATAGTATCTTACAAAGCACCATTCACTAAGGGAGAGGTCAAGGCCTAACAAGTTCATCTTCAAGATAAGTATTCCTAATTCTTACTCCTTTATTTTAGTAGATATATTTCCACAAGTAATGGTTAATAAATGCACTGTCTTTCATTTCTTATGATTACCTCTACATTGACTTGAGTAGAGTTTTACTTTACATGTTTATTATTTATGTTTATCCTCCATTTGTGCCACAAGATTTAATGAGCACTATATTATATTTACTTTATTGTATTGTAGGTCTAGCTAGGGTTATTGTGTGGTGTTTCTTGAATAAATATTTTGGAACCCTCTCTATTACTATTTTTTGATAATATATCCCATAGGTAGGTTTAACGGATGTATATTGGTCATGACCCCAATTATCTAAGTATTGATAGTTGTATAGTTAGTCAATTTATTTTCTCTGAGTTAGGATTGATCTATATATAAACTTCACTTTCACATGCATACATTCTGGTGAACCCAATATGAATCTAACACTTGCATATTTTTAATTTTTATTTAAATTCAATTGGATTGAACTTGTTGATGCAATTTAACTTTTTATTTCCATGTTTTTAATCTTCATCCAGCATGTTGACCTAGTTCAACACTCTATTTGTAGGTTTTTTTTACTATGTCAATCCTATCAACCTAGTTTGGATATCTATGTGAAGGTTTTCAACTAAGTTGAGTTGGCCAACTTATTTCTATTATTTGGGTGCAAGTTTTAAAATAAGACATGTTGGTCGACTTAGTTTTATTTTTTGTGTGTATGTGTTTCAACACTGTAAGGAAAAACTACTAAATTGACCTAATTGATCTTGTTATATCTTTTAATATCATTCTTACCAACTTATTCATTTAATGTTTTTTAGTTATCTAAATATGTCATCTCTATTTCTCATTAAAATCAATCAATATTTCAAAATTTTATTATGTTTTTTAAAGTTTTTTAGTTTTATTAAAATTATATACACAATCAACTAGGGTGACGTAGTTTGTTTAGATTTTTTATAATAAAACTAAGTTGAGCTAGTTGACTTAGTTTGTTATTATTTTTTTCAAATTGCTATATTTTTACCAAAATTCAACTAGATCAACCTAGCTAACTCTATAGGACTTGGTCAACTTATTATAATTTCTTCTTACTATTTTTCTTTTCAAAAATCAACTAAATCACCCTAGTTGACTCCATAGGTCTTGGCTGACATAGTTTAGTAGGTGGTCGAGATAGTTTAATAGGTGGCTAATTTTGTTTGTTTTGCATCTATTTTTAGACAGTCCAATAGGTGGCTGATTTTGTTCAATAGTTAGTAGACCTAGTTAATTAAACTAATAAACTCATAATTATGTATTTTTCAGCTTCTAACTAGTAAATAATACTACATAATTGAGTATTTGAATCAGAACATCACTTTTATTATTACTTCAAATGAAACTATTATATTCTTTCCTTCATGTCTTCTTAATCCCAACCAATTACTACACATTGTAATATAGTTGAGGTTATAAACCTGTTGATATTTTTGTCACATAAATATCATTACATATGATATCCTAAGGGATACCCCCTTTATTTTTTAGGAAAAACCTTGAAACCTTCAAACGAACCCATGGTTACTTTTTTTAATTTGTGGAATCTAAAACTATGGATGCAATTTACACTTGTCCAAATTGCTTTATGGGTTTTGAATCTCGTAAAACACCCATATTCCAAAACAATGGAATCTAAAACCTAACATGCACTTTACACATTTTAAAAATATGCAAAATACACTTTAGGATCCATATCTTGTGAAATACCAACTCCTAAAATTGGTAGAATCCAAAACTCACCACTCGTTTTACACATTTTCACAATGTACAAATACATGGCAGGTTTCAGATCCCACCATGTACCCAATCTAGTAGAATTTAGAACTTTGCATGTACTTTGTATGTTTCACAATGTACAAAGTGCATGATAGGTTCTAAATATTTCCAAACCTATAACCCCCTTCTATGTAACCTAGAACCCTAGGTGCACATTAAACATTGTGAAATGTTTAAAGTGCATGATATTCTCCACCTTCTACCAAGCCTACAAGCTGCACAATGTGGAACCCCAAGTGCACATTACACATTTTCAAAAATTAAAAGTGCTTCCTTGGTTCCTCTTTCCACTGAACCAAATCATCCAATTTGTGGATAGTAGAAATGATTCAAGTAGTTCCTACCTCTACCACCAACTACAATCAAATTACATTAGTTATAGGTTTTCACTATAAAACTAAGAAATATTGGGGATTTCATTATCATTTTTTTATTTACTCATTGTGATCTTGAATATATATTCATATGCACCACATATTTAAACCTCGATCCATGAAAAATCAAGTACTAAACCATGTCTACATCTTAGTTGCCACATCAATTCCATGATATTCCCCTTTAGTTTCACCCCAATTTCCTATATTTTGAAGCATTTTTTGAGATTGCTCTTCCATTTTATACAAAAGTTTCAATGTCTTTTCATAAGGGTTGTCATTTCTCAGTGACATTGTTCTAGGATTATCTATGTTAGGTTATTGGTAAATTACAATCCTTATGTAATTATATTGTCAAAATATTGTTGTCCTAGGTCTAGGATTTCACTAGGGTTTTCAATTTTCATATTAAGATTTTGTATTTTCCTCTTAAAGCATACATTATATAAAAAACCTTTTTTCTATCTCCCAAATTCATAGTCAAATTTTAGTGCTTCATCAAGTAGAATATTAACAAGAATATACTTCCATTCAAACCAATGAAAATTCCCTAAATATCCTCCAACTTCCTTATGGAAATTGGAATTTCCAAGAACACCTAAGATCCTTACAAACTCTTAAGCCTTCATTAAAATTGGGCTTGATTTGAGCACCTTACATTTCCATTGGAAATATGATTTGTTTCAAACACCATGGAACATTAATCTACTTCCAGCACCTCCTAGTTCTTCTAAAACTTTCACCTGCTCAAGACACTTCATAGTTTCATCAGAGAATATAACTACTCCAAACACTTGCAAATCTTGTCAAATTTCATAGTTGGTTTCTCATGAGTAATAAATTCAATTTCCATGCCTCCTAAGGATAATAAGTTCAAATCTAAGTGCCTTAGAGTGACTTCTAGTTTGGAGTCCAATGTTGTAGATATTAAAGATATAGATTTAGGTCACATTGACCTAGGAGATTTTTGGGATAAGATAGGTGAAAAATTCAAAAGTGACTGGATCTAGAGTATCTATTAATATGGATTACCATAAGCTACATCCTTCCCTATATCTATTCAAATCCTCAAGTTGGTCCTCACAATATCCCAACACTATGACCCTGACATAGTAGAGGTCTATAATGGGAAAAGGGAAAATATTTTAGATCTAGACCTTGATTTTATCAACTCAGTATTTGCTATCCCAAAATTTGAAAGTTATTTGAATATAAATCCAAAAACCTCTACACAATTATATGAGGAGAAAAAGGATGGATGCCAGAAGATAATCAAGAAGCAATAGATCAAGACCCCCAATCATTCCTACACCAGGTTACCTAAGACCATATATAGGTCTACTTTCATAAATGAGGTATGGGATAGTATAATACTACTACACAGGGTCACTGACAATCCTAATTCTAAGTGCTATCAAGAATGGATGTACCAATATATCTAGACCATCTAAGAAAATAAATAATACATTCATTAGGCTTAGTTACTAAGTGACGACCTCCACAAATAGCTGCTAGAGGTGTAATCAACTAACAAGTTCTACATGACATCTTATATTTTATATATATTGGTGAAAGGAAGATTGTTCCTAGGCCTAAATATAATCCTTAAGGAGATAACCAAATTTTACAACTACTACCCTAATTTCACACTACAGGCTAGTAGACAATAGTTTAGAAGATTGAATGATGCTTTTATCTAAAACATCATTACCATGTTTGATCAAGAACTTGGGAAATCAATATTATCAAGATTAGCAAAGGATGAGATCATTAAATGGGGTTCATTCTTCATATAGTTCCACACCTACTCCTACATTAGGGCACCTAGATTCAGTGGTTATCCCTATACCCTTCTATGGTAGGTGAATGATAAATCGGCACTATTGGAAATAGGGAGACAAATTTTAGATAAACATAAACTCCTCTTCAATATACACAAATCAAGGATACACTTCCCAATTTATATTGGTCGATACACAAGACAATCCTTTCTGAAGGCCAGAGGTGTGGATTCTAAAATGTGCCAAATGACACTAAGGTCTTTAGAGTCCAAACCTTATTTTGATCCACATGGCAAGGTCACCACTGCACAATAATTTTCAACATATGAATGTGTGCCCTATTATGAATATTTTTAGGAAGATTGTGAAGATGAAGAGATGGTTAGAATGAGGGATTATACTAGGATGTCCCTGTAATAGATAATATATTATGATCCGGCACTAGTCCCTAATGACTTGATGGATGAAAAATCTAGAGTAGACCCAATTTATTTGACACATATCATTGATAGACCTTTAACATGAGTTAGGTGGTCATTTCTTAAGTCTTTCTCTCTATTTGATAGAATTGCTCATGTAATCAACAAAACTATTAATTAGTTGAGGAGTAAGGGAGTGTAGGTCACTATAAAAATAATTGGAGTAAGGGAAAATCTCCTAAAGATTAAAGTAGAGGCGATCACCCCATCAGAAGAGGTTCCCAGATAATCATCAAAGGAGATATAAAATAAGAAGAAGACTAAGGCAAAAAAAGGAGAATCAAGTAGATAGGGAGAAGCCACAAAAGAGCCAATCAATCTTTCAAAAAAAGATATAGTAACAACAACATAGGGTTATACATCTTCATATCCCATAACCTTGAATCATATTTCTATTGCTCCCCCTTCTCCTACTCATATTATTCAATAAGTGTCAACACCTCCACCAACTATATCCACTCCTCTAGTATCTAAGGTTCCCATTTTTCTAGAGGCTTTAGCAACTCCACCTCCAGTGTCAACTCCTTCACTTATTTCCCCTCCACCTACCATTTCACCCATAATACCTGTTGATGTTTTAAATTGTGCTTTGTTTCAGACACCAACAATGGGAAGTTTCAAGATGTGGGGCATGCGACTTGAAACAACCTCTAGATTTTTATGAAGCTGGTATCTTCTTTATATCAAGTGTTTGGGGGGAAAAGGTATAGGAATTTTAAATAGAAACACAAATGCAAAGAAAGAAAATTTAACTATGGTGATGTGCCTAAGTGTAATTTTGATCCTCTATCATAGGCACAGTGAAACTACATGTAAGATTCAATTACATTAAAGAGTAGACGAGGCATGATCAATGTAACAAATATAAACAATAGAAACAGAGGCTCACAATTTAGACTACTTTCGTAATGATACAGGAAACATCAACAAAGGCACATAACTCTATTTTATCATTAATCTTCAGCCATATAAAAGGCACAAAAACATGCACAATTACATAAACTTTTCAACTTAAGAAAATAGAATAAAGGCAAATGATATTTCTAATCAAAACTCTAGAAAGTCTAAAAAACTCTTTACAACAATTTTCTCAAAAAATTCTCCCTTCCCCTCCTTCTGATGATGATTTTTGGTGATCCCTACACTCCTATTTATAGCCTCAGATTTCTCATTCCATCACCTCCTTTCCCACGCATTTCCATTTTGCCTTTATCTCACAGAGGACAAATAAATGGTGCTTTCAATGTTTGTCGGCCCCAAAAATCTACCTGATGAACTGCTCCATCTACTAGAAATAACTCCTACTGAGTTTCCCTATAGATTGATCATGTGTTCCCAAATTTATGACCCAAATTAAACTCTAACTGAGTTGGAAATGTTTATACAGGACCCTCTGTTCTATTGAAATGGAAGAGGACACTTAGTCAATTTCTTAAAAATTTGCTTATTTCTTAAGAGACACCAGAGAATGACACTTGGTGCTTTCCACATCTTTATCAAAGACATGCGATGCTTTCCACCTTCCTTATATTCTGCTCAAGAACGTCCCACCTTTGACACCTGTCACAATTTGCTTCTCTAATACTTAACAGCTTAAAGAAATAAGACTCACCACATTTCTTGCCTGAGCAACCTTTAAAAGAGGCATGGAGATAGGTGGCAATCTCTACTTCTCTTTGACAAATGACACATGGCAATCTCCACTACTTTTTGTTATGCTGTGGAAGTGTTCAGGACGCATGCTAGGCTCCTATGGATAGTGACACTTGGTGGATTTTGCAAACTTCAGAAATAAAACCCAGGACCCACCATAGTATTTATTTGGTAATGAAAATTGAAAAAGATAATTTGGATGTCGATACAAGGTAGCTTTCACTAATTTTGGGAAGATACGTGGCATCTTCCACTACTTTTGGGAAGATACGTGGCGTCTTCCACTGCTTTTGAGAATGGAGTAGAAAGGGGCTCCGTTGATGACACTTGGCAGCCTCCGCTTGAATGGTTTGGTTGTGCCTTACTTGCCCTCTGAAAGGGCACTTTTCCTTTGGTCTTTGGGATGCTCCTTTAAACTTCTCATTGAATCAAAAATGGTTTAATGGTTTAATGGTTCAACGGTTCAACACTGCATGCCATTTACACATAACTCGAGGTATTGAACCAAAAAATATCAAACCAAGGCATTGAACTACCTTATTGAATCAAGGAATTAAACCACCTTATTTTGGATGCTGACACATGGTGAATTCTTCTTTCCTTTACAAAAACAATCTAGATCCTTCCACGATTTCCACTTGGCACTTTTTGCCTGATCTTGATACTTAGCTTGTTGAAGACTTTCACTGAAAAATAAAAGAAACGTGGGTGCCGATATGAAATTTAGATGTCAACACGTGGTACTTTCCACTAAGTTACTATTGAACATGTGGCACATCTATACCAACTTGTAGGAAAAATGAAAGGTACCTCAAACGATGCCACTTGGTAGCTTCTGCTTGATTTCAACACTTAGCCAAAAGTGAAACAAAAGAAACAAAAAGGGAAATAGAACCCGTGTTCTATTTTTGAACAAAAATTTTAGTTATGCGACTAAAAATTGAAATGCAATGTAGAGTAAAAACTTACTCTACAGTTATTGGCGACCCTAAGGGCTTTTGAGCCTGCTCAAAAAAGAAACCACTCTCTCGCTAGATCAAAATTTCAAAAAATTTATAGCTTCAACAATGATGTCTGGTAGGTGGACCACTTGTGGTCAGATAACCCTTGCTTGTTCTATAATTCATTGAAGGCTAAATCAAGGTTAATAATATCCTTGTGTAAAAAAATTTGCAAAATCTGAACTGTAGCCTTCAATTTGAATTTGAGCTGGGAAATAGGAACCAAAATAGCTTCCACTTCTAACACTGAAGAATCATCTCGTAAGTTCTAAAAAACTATTTGATCATTCTATTTGGCCAGTAGCAATGGTTTAATTTGATCAACCATTAGCACCGTGATATCATCTATAAATAGAGAAGGAAGGCCCAATCACACTAGATCTTCAATATGCTACTTCATCTCGTTGATGCCTTCTTTCATGATTTCAAGGAGCTCTCTACAACTGTTGGCTATGGAATTGCAACTGAGAACCTCATTGACTCTCTTTATGGTGACCATTATGTCAGTGATTCTTGCGGTGGCTAATGTCGCATCCATTGCATCATAGAGCTTCTATAGCAACATTTGAGAGTCTGTTACTCTATCAAAAATTATAGTCAGAGTGTTTTCCACTGAATCCCCCACCTTTTCACACAATTTTTATGCATTTAACAAGAAGGTGAGAGATGGCCTGAGTTGTATAATCTCTGAGGATATTCTTTTCCACATGGATTTGTAGAACTCCTTTACTAGTTTTATCACTCTGACATTATTTGGCCTATTAGCCAGCTCTAGTGTCATTTGTGTCGCTCTCTGTTGCTCCACTTGAAACTGGGCTTGAATCACCGTAGTATTATTCTGCTCGATTAGTAGCTTTGTTGCCATTCTACTTTTTCCTTCCTCAGGGTCCCCACTGTAGCCTTTATCTACATAAGCTCTACCTTTAAATAATCATTTTGGGCCTAGACTACCTGGTGAATCTGAAGAGAAATAGTCTCTTGCAACTATTTATTCAAATTTTCTATTTCTTTGTCCTTTCTATCAATTTTTGTGATCAAACTACTACAGTTTTCCTTCTCTTTGGCCAAATCGGCCTCCATCTTCTATAGCCTCTATGATGTTTTCAAATAGTCTTCAGTGACTGTAGAAGTGAATTTGATCATCATCTTGATTCTATCCTGGGGCCTGAAAAGGGACATGTTAATGGCCACTACATCCATTGTGTAATCCTCAAGTTACATCTGCTCTGCTGGCTTGACAACATTTGGTAACAAATGAGTCAGCGTTAATTATTACTGAATTGGGTCAAATTGTGACCACAGATGAGTTGTAGCCAGTGCTTTATTTTACTTTGTCCTCTTTTTCTCTCTTTGGGCTTCCCTTGCCATCTGTGCAACATCTACTTGGGTCAGGAAGGTAGAAGGAGAGGTAATGTGCCCACCCGCAAAAGGATGTCCCTATGGTAGACCATATTGAATAGCCAATTGTTGGCTATGTGTAATCTGAGGGGAAATTTTTTTGGGAACAGAGGGGGAGAAATGGGGTAACGTTAAAACTTGAGGTGGCACAAATGGAGCAAAGTGAGAGATAGGAATGGTAAAAGTGGCAGGGAATGTTACCTGGCTAGATGAGATCATCATGCCAATGGGAGAAGAAATAGACTGAGAAGGAGAAGGAGGGATGATACTTACCTAAGGAATAATTTTAGCACTCTATAATTGGTGCTGTTGGGTGTTTATCTCCTCTTCCATAGCCAACTAAAATTTCACCTTCTTACATTTCTTGGGTGTCTCCTCTTCTGGCTTTATCCTCTCTCCTTCCACATCTTCTACTGTCATCAGGGACAATTGTGGAGAACCTGGGACTTTAATGACTTCTAATGATGGAGAAGGTTTTGGTGGCAAATGAACCACACTCTTTTGTTTCTCCAAGCCACCGAGAGGTTGGGGCCAAACTGACACAGTTGTTGCTGCTGGAGTTTGTTCTGAGGTTTGTGGCTCTTGGTTTGGCCTGACTTCCTACTCTATACCCTGTGTTGGAAAATTAGTTGTCTCCAGGCTAGATTCAGGGGAGAGATGGCACTCATCCCATAGTTCTTCCCATCTCTCATCTGCATCCATGTTATCAAAAGAATGGGTGGTTTGAGAGATTTCCTGCCTATACTTCCAATAGGCTTATATCTTCTCTACATCCCAATCTTTATTCTTCAATGCTCTTCTCAAGCCAAAATTCATTCTGACCTTGGGATCATAATCCTTCTACTTAACGTAGAAAGTTTCCCATGGTCTATTTTGTAGAGGGGGCAAATCTGTTAATTTAACATAAAAATTAGGAGCATCTTCTATAGGGTTTCTCTTGGTCTCCCAAAAAGGGCAGCCCTCATGTGCAATCTTGGTTGCAACCCTATTAGTCCTTATCCAGGAAGCTATGTAACCATTTAGGTCACATACCCATTTATCTTCAACTAAATGGAACCCTAGAAAGGCTAGCTTTCAAAGCAACAAAATTTCAACATCCCTAGCTTCTAAAACTATGTTACCTGCCATCCACGAGAGATCATACATCTTCCTCTTCCATTTCCTAGAACCATAATCATTATCTACCACTAACACTTTCCTGGTGACCTCTAAAAATGCTAACCTAAGAGTTAGAATCTTCGATAGCAACATTGGTTCCCCACAAAAACTATGAACTCTTAGAATCGTATGGTGGGATCTAAAGTAGAAGTCACATGAAATTGGGCAACTGGCCAGGAGGTTTGAAACACTGGGAAATAAATTGTTCATGACTGGTTTGGGGCTGAGGTGGTAAAGAGCAGGGGTAAAAAATAGTTCCCAAAAATCATATGGGTCACTGGTCCTTGACAAAACATGTGTCCATGCAGACACATGAATGGTCCTTTGGGGGTCAAAACTTGGGTCATACATGTCTAGATGCATATGTTGGGTGAAGAGGTCGGTGTTCAGGTATAGCATGAGGTGAAACAAATAAGAAGATTACCTAAACACTCATTTGGATTTGAATTGGGCTAGTTGCTCCACCATTGAAAAAGCAATTTGCTCTGAAAAGTCGAGCTGATATTCTTGGGTCTTATCGACGGTCTTCAACCTGAAGAGGATAGCCATTTGCTCTGCATAAACTACCATATCATCTTTCATGTCGAAGATGAAAGCCATCATGGACAATGCGTCTTGGTTGACTTGTGTGAATTGGCCTCTTACTATAATGAGTGTGGGCATAGTAGTGTTATCATTGCCTATTTACAATTCGGTTCTTAAGAACCTTAACTGGGTATTGAGGTTAGCCCACATACTTTGAATTTTAGCAATAGTGGGAAACATTGATGTACTATCATGGTGTAGGGCAACATATCTTTGATGGCTTGCGATGTGATTTACACCATGAAAGGACCCTGCTGAATGGTGCATGAGGGTGCATGGAGCTAGTCTACGCATAAGTCAACCAAGTCAGGGCATGGATGCATAGCTGGGACAAGGAACTATGCCAGTTGTGAGGTCCATATCCTCATGGCAAATGTCTCGTATTGCCCTACTCTAGCCCTTTGAAGGTACCTTTGATGTGCCCCTTCTCTAAGTTTTTTAATGCTAGCTCTTTGTAAGATTGGGTCCATGATTCCATCCATATAATCCTTTACTTTTGCTGGGTCACTGGCCTGACCAACCTCTAGAATTTTGGTCCTTGGATAGGCTTTCAATGGTTGTGCAATATCTGAAGCATATGACTTACTTGTCAAAAACCTATCAAGGGATCAATAAATCCCAGCTCCTTATTGTGAAGATGATGCTCCTTCCATCTCTATGTCCTCTCTGTGGTAACTGGTATGAACCCTTTGCAAATAGAAACACTCTTGCTGAAGCAAAATTACTAGGCACTAATTTTTTTTTGCAAGTAGCAAGATATTTTCTCACAAATGTAGGAATGCTTGAGAGTTGGTAAACTTTAACTCTTGTTAAACGGTATTTATGGACTTTTCAAGTCTCAAAATGCATTAAATTTGGACAACCGTTAGCGAATCCTACTCAATCTTCTTGGGACAATGAGATAGACACGTTAGGCAAGTGGCCATGCAAGGTACCTCAGAGATTTCTAAAGATTTGGGAACATTCAATGCTTCAAGAATTCACAGATTTTTTTTTGAAAACTTTCTGAGCCACCGACTCTGTGTTAAAAAACACTTATTTAAAATAAAAGTGGGAAAATGACAACGAAAAAAAATAATATGAGAATGAGAAACTATCTAACTATAATACATTAGAGACCCAAGTTAACTGAAATGCTTCAAATAGATTCCATTTATAGGAATCTCTTCAGGTTCTCCTTCCATCGATTCTAGCTCGAAAGAATTATTCTGCTTGCATGTGCAAATTTTATATGGGCCAGTCCATAATGCTTAAATTTTAGTATGTTGACCTAGCTTGGTGGCTCTTGCATCCCATTTCAAAATAATTGAGCCTACCTCAAAATGAGTATTCGAAGTCCTTTTATCAAAACAATTCTTATCCATTCCCTGATGCTTAATTAATGAATCATGGGCTATATCCCTCTTCTCCTGAACCTCCAAAACCTCTGCAAGTCTAACCTACATGGGGCCATTTTCCTCAATTTCAATTTGTTTGATCAGCTGGAGGGTAGGGATTTCCAAGCTTAAGGGAATCACAACAAACTTTTCATATACCAATTCATATGGGGACATTCTGATCACCTGTTTAGGCATGATTATATCAGCCCACAGTGCTAAATTAAGAACTTTATGCCATTCTTTGTGATGATCTGCCCCTACCCTTTTGATGAGTCTAATCAAGTTCTTGTTATTCAATTCTACCAAACCATTACCTTGAGGGTAATAGTTAGATAAAGTTTTTAGATATATTCCATGTTTCAATGCAAAGTCAGATACTTTAGACCCCAAGAATGCTTTAGCATTATTAGAAATTATAGTGTGAGGAGCCCCAAAGTGAGTGGTGATACTTCCTAGAAAGTCTAGGATCACATTTTCTATTGCTTCTTTGAGTGGGACTACTTCAATCCATCTGGTGAAATAATCTGTAGCAGTTAATATCCATTTGTGACCCATACTAAACACTAGATTTATCATTCCAATGAAGTCAAGACCCCATTGATCAAAAGGTTCATCCATAATTATAGGACTAAGGGGCATTGCTGCATTCCTCCTCATCCCCATGTAATATTGGCAGGATTGGCAATTTTTAACCAGTTGATAACAATCTACAAATAAAGTAGGCCAAAAATATCCTACCTCACTTATCTTTATGGTTGTGGTCTTTGTATAAAAATGCCTCCGTGATATTTCATGATGCATCTCGTGTAATATTTTCTCAGCCTCAGCTTGTTCTACACACCTTAACAATTTACCATCAGAATTTCTTCTAAAAGGGACCTAGTTAATTAAAACAAAATGAACTCCCTGTATTCTATAGTATCTCCTCTTATTTTGATGGAGTTCTCTCAGATAAATTCCATACTTCATAAAATGATTCCTGCTTGTGACCTAGGATTCCTGATCTACCTCTTGTATCTTTAACACCATCTCCATCTCTCCTCCTTTATCTGTCTCCCCAAGTATCATCTTTTCAAGCTCTTGGGTCATATATTAGCACAGACCCCTACCTCTGACTAACTTGGTGGGTCTAACCTCTACATCATATTCAAGGATATTAGTAATCCAATTAGCTCTTTTTTTAGTGATTTCTCCTTCCATGATGTATTCTCTGACACTTGGATGAGCTACAAGTACCAAAATTTTGCTCCCTGATACCATATGCCTGAATTTCTTGAGGGCTTTTACTATGGCATATGCTTGTTTCTCTACAAAGTTGTACCTAGTTTCATAATCCCTGAGAGTTCTTGAGAACAAGGCTATTGGGTGTTCTCCCTCCTATTTATCATCCTTTTGTGTCAAGACAGCAATAATGCTTAACTCTCCTCCATAGACATATTTTACAAAAGGCTTGGAAAAATCTAGGTTTTTCAGTACTGGGGCCATTGAGATAGCCTTCTTGACCTCTTCAAAGGCTTGCCTTCCTTCTATAGTCCATTTGAAAATTAGGTCTTTCTTTATCCAGAGTGTCACTGGCCTCACCAAGCCTAAAAAATTAGGTATGAACCTACTGACAAAATTAATCTTTCCTAAAAAGGACTGAACTGCCTTCTTATTTACTAGAAGAGGTAGGTTCATTATAGCTGCAATTCTTTCAAGATCTATGGAAACTCCTTCTTTAGACACTATATGTCCCAATAATTTGCCTTGAGGCACAGTAAAGATGCATTTCTTGGGATTCAGTGATATTCCAAAATCTTGACATTTCTTAAAGACAGATTCGAAGTGATCAAAATGATCAACAACATTTTTTGAAAAAATAGTGAGCTCATCCAGATAAACCAAGATGATTTTTTTTATAAGTTCACAAAAGGCTACATCCATAGCTCTTTGAAAGGTGGCTCCTACATTTAACATGCCAAATGGCATCTTAGCATATGCAAATGTTCCCCATTTGGTAGTAAAATTAGTTTTGTGCTGGTCTTCATCAGCCAACCAAATCTGATTGTATCCAGAGAAACCATCTAGCAAATAAAATCTCTCTGATCCAGCCACAGTTTGTAGAATTTGTTCCATGGAGGGTAAGGGATAGTGGTCTTTCAGAGATGCCCTATTCAGATCTCTAAAATCTACACATAGTCTTACATCTCCATTCTTTTTCCTAACTGGTAATAGATTTGATACCCAGGTTGAGTGCTTGATTGGAAAAATTATTTTGGAATCTAAAAGTTTTTGCAACTCATCTACCATTAGAGGCTCAATCCTTGGATTTACTAGCCTCTATTTCCACCTGATGGGCTTAGACCCCTCAGTCAGTTCTATTGTGTGCTGAATAATGTCTCTATTATACCCATGAAGGTCTTCATAGCTCCAGGGTATGACTCTGTCATATTTTTCGCACAATTCAAATAGTCTTTCTTTTTCCACTTGAGATGTAGAATTCCCAACTTTTAGTTTTTTCCCTTGACTCACCTCTAATTCAAAATAATTTGCTTTGTCTACCTAGAACCTTTTCTTCTTCAAGCTTACATCCTTTGGATCAAACAAGTTTTCTAAGGTGATCAAGCCCTTGGAGAGCTTATTAGTCTTCAATTGTATAATTTGATCCCCATATGCTTCCTCAATCTTGGTTTGTAACTGATCAAAAAACTCATATAATTTTTGTAAGAAGGAGACTACCTGAGAATCATTTTCAAATACTTGCCAATTCTCATCATTATCTGGAATAGTCGGCCTCACTATAACTTTTACTGACTCATTGTTAATAAATAGGCCAGTCCCTGGATTAAAATGTGAGCCAATCTGGGCCATCCTATCAGCTTGAAAATTCTGACTCCTAGGGACTATCTCGATGTTGAAAGCTTCAAAATCTTCTATTAAGTCCCAAATCCTATGTCTGTAGGATCTCATCCTTACATTTTTGGCTACTGCCTTTTCTCTAATTTGCTTTACCACTAGTTCTAAATCTCCTTTTACTATTAGGTTCTTTGTCCCCCTTTTCTTGGCTAACAGGAGCCCATGTACTAAAGATTCATACTCAGCATCATTATTAGTACAAGCAAATTGGAAACAGATAGCCCTTAAAATTTTCTCACCATTTGGAGCAGTAAGACAAATTCTTGCTCCAATACCATGCTTACTTCTAGCCCCATCTAAATTTAAGGTCCAGGTTTCTGAATTTTGATTTATTGATGCCTCTTCCCTTAGAACATTTTGGATTTCATGGTCCTCATAAAAAATAACATATGTGCCTAGACCAGTAGAGTCGTAGTTTTTATATGGGTCACTATGCATCATAGCCAACAACTGGTTATTTTCCTCCTCTTGATCATGCTCAGTCCAATCGTCTAACTCTTCAACAAAAATATTTTCTTCCTTATTTAACATAGCATGATCTGCCTCTAATTTAGATGTTGGTTCATTGGTGATATGATCTTTTGATAGTGGTTCAAATAGAATTTTCATCTTCAAACCGTATCTGGTTCTCAAGATGAGGTGAGACCAATCAAGAGACATATATCCTCCCATCTTTGCTGTAAAGTCTCTGGATAAACATAAACCAAAAACATGAGTTATATCTATGACTACTACATCTTGGTTGATAATTATATTGGGACAAGTATATAACTGAAATGGGAGTTGTTTGATTCTCCCTATGGTTTGTACTATTTTGCCATCTAGCTGCATAACTCCTTTTGTAAGGGGTTCATATTTTATTTTCAAAGCATCAACTATTTGCTTGGGCATCACTGTAGTAATAGCTCCTGAATCTATCAATGCATTATGCAAGAGTTTCTTTCCAACTATCAGAGTCAAATAGAAGGGCTCTGGTTTGGATTTACTTACTTGTGTTGCATCATTCACAAAGGCTATTATCTTCAGAGGAATTGTATCTTTGAGCTTTTATTTTCCAGCAGGTCCTTCTTTGGTGATAGTACCTTTGGGCACTGCTTGGCCTTACAAAGCTTCTTGTAGCAGTGTCTTCTATTCAAGAATAGCCAATATATCCCATATCGATACTTGTGCTAGATTCTTCTTCAATTGATACACTACATTAATTGGTCCCAAAGACTGAGCTTTTTGAACATAAGGATATCTTGTTTTTCCTTGAGTTTGGGCAGGAGTCCCTTGATCTTGCACCAGCTGAGGCACTTCTTTTTTGATAGCAGCATTTCTTTTCCATTGAGATGGAGGATTATTCATGACTTGACCACTTATAAACTCGGGCTGCTCCACCATTCTCCTCTTTGATCTAGTGTAATAATCAGATTACACCACTGGTCTTTGGGAGGTAGATGTTTCATTCAAGAAAACTGATTCTTCATCTTCAACCCATGAGAACAAAGAATGTTATAGGGCTATTTCTTCATCTTGTTGCAAAGACATTCCTTGCATCTGAGCCACTAAGACTGAATTCTGCATATCAGGAGACTGGTAGGCTTGATTATCACTAGTACTGGAAAACTAACCATCCATTCTTCTTTGCTCTGCCACCCTTTGTTGTATATTACCCCTAGGACAATCTCTAGGAGTATGAGTATTATTTCAAGGGAAACACTAGGCATTAGTATCATCCACATAATTATTTTGCCCTGGAACTATCTCCCTATTTGAGTTGGGAGGGATGGCCTGTGAGGGTGTGGGAACTGCAACTAATTGATTCACTGGATGATGGTTAGTTTATTTTGGAGGACCCAGATATTGGTTTGGTTGGGGTGAAAACTTGTTTCCTTGATAGCCTTGATAAGGAGGCTTAGGGAAAGTATTTTGTTGTCTCTTTATATTGATCAACTCATTAGAAAATGTCCTTAGGATATTATTGATATCATCCATCTCAGATGACTGAGCAGGGACAGGTTCTTTCACAGATGATTGAGGGTAAGTGTAAATAGACACAGGTGGGCTTATAGATTTAGGAACTTCTTGAGGTAATGGCAAGAAAATTTCTAGGAACATGGGCATGGGGGGCCTTGGAGGTAACTTTCTATCATCTATTAAGTGGTTCTCAGCTCTAACCGCATATGCATAAGCCTCTGGAAAAGTGTGTCCTCCCAGTGACTGAATTTTGAATGCAAAGCCTTGAGATAAAACACAATGGCCATACCTAGTAGTGGTCTAGCTGTAGCAGGGATTTTGTCCCAAGTCTTTGGAATTTGGTATTGAAGTCAGTCATGTCTTCCTATGGTCCCCTTTGAATGGTGATTAACTACTGTAACAAAGAAGACTTATCACCCTTCTTTGTAAATCTTTTAAAGAATAGATCTCCAAGCTAATCCCATGTAGATATGGTATTTGGGGTCAAAGAACGATACCATTCTAAAGCCTTCCCTTTAAAAAAAATTGCTAATAATCTTATGGCCACATTTTTCTATGTGACAACATGTATAGCACAGACATCTGATACATCTTGAATATGTTTCATAGGTGTTTTAGAGTCTTGCCCATTGAATTTGGGCAAAACTTTTAGAGCATTCACTGGGATAGGATCCCAAATGGCTGGTGGTGTTGGGAGGACTAAGGGACTACCAATGTTCCAGCTTGCATAATTTCTTGGGGGTATAGGGGCTCCCATATTTGGTATTGGTACAAACTGGTTAGCTCTTCTTCTTGGACTTGTTACCAAAGGCTGCAAAAGAATACCTGGATTTGTAGCAGATTGTGATCTAGTGACTGGTTCATAACTTTGAATCCTTATAGCTATCTGGTTCATATAGTCTTGAAAGAAACATCAAGACTGGTCCCATCGGGCGTGCCAAAAACTATTGATGTTTAAAATTGTGCTTTGTTTCAGACACCAACAATGGGAAGTTTCAAGATGTGGGGCATGCGACTTGAAATAACCTCTAGATTTTTAAGAAGCTGGTCTCTTCTTTATATCAAGTGTTTGGGGGGGAAATGGATAGGAATTTTAAATAGAAATACAAATGCAAAGAAATAAAATCTAACTATGGCGATGTGCCTGAGTGTAATTTTGATCCTCTATCCTAGGCACAATGAAACTATATGTAAGATTCAATTACATTAAAGAGAAGATGAGGCATGATCAATGTAATAGATAGAAACAATAGAAATAGAGGCTCACAGTTTAGACTACTTTAATAATGATACAAGAAACATCAACAAAGGCACATAACTCTATTTTCTCATTAATCTTCAGCCATATAAAAGGCACAAAAACATGCACAGTTACATAAACTTTTCAACTATAGAAAATAGAATAAAGGCAAATGATATTTATAATCAAAACTCTAAAAAGTCTTAAAAACTCTTTACAACAATTTTCTCAAAAAATTATCCCTTCCCCTCCTTCTTCTGATGATGATTTCTGGTGATCCCTGCACTCCTCTTTATAGCCTCGAATTTCTCATTCCATCACCTCCTTTCCCGCATAATTCCATTCTACCTTTATCTCACAGGGGATAAAAAGATGATGCTTTCAATGTTTGCTGACCCCAAAAATCTACCCAGTGAACTGCTCCATCTACTGGAAATAACTCCTACTAAGTTTCCCTCCAGATTGATCACATGTTCCCAAATTTATGGCCCAAACTAAACTCTAACTGAGCTAGAAGTGTCTATATAGGACCATCTGTTCTATTGAAACAGAAGAGGACAATAAATTTCCTAAAAATTTGCTTATTTCGTAGGAGACACTAAAGAATGACACTTGGTGCTTTCTGCATCTTTATCAAAGACATGCATCGCTTTCTGCCTTCCTTATATTCTTACTATATTCTGCTCAAGAATGTCCCACCTTTGACACCTATTGCAATCTGCTTCTCTAATACTTAACGACTTAAAGAAATAAGACTCACCACATTTCTTGCCTAAGCAACCTTTAAAAGAGGCATAGAGATAGGTGGAAATCTCCACTTCTCTTCAACAAATGACATGTGGCAATCTCTGTTGCTTTTTATTATGCTGTGGAAGTGTTCAGGATGCATGCTAGGCTCTTACAGATGGTGACACTTGGTAGCTTTCGTAGACTTCAAAAATAAAACTTGAGACCCACCATAGTCTTTATTCGGTAATGAAACTTGAAAAATATCTTTCAGATGTCGACATGTGGTGGCTTCCACCACTTCTAGGAATATACATGGCATCTTCCACTGCTTCTGGGAAGATACGTGGCATCTTCCACTGCTTCTAAGAATGGAGTAGAAAGGGGCTCCGTTGATGACACTTGGCAGCCTCCACTTGAACAATTTGGTTACCCCTTACTTTCCCTCTAAAAGGGCACTTGTCCTTTGGTCTTTGGTATTCTCCTTTGAACTACTCATTGAACCAAAAATGGTTCAATGGTTCAATGGTTCAACGGTTCAACACTATGCGCCATTTACACATAACTCGAGGTATTGAACTAAAAAATATCGAACCAAGGCATTAAACTACCTTATTTAATCAAGGCATTGAACCACCTTATTTTGGATGTTGACACATGGTGACTTCCACTTTCCTTTACAAAAACAATCTAGAGCCTTTCGTGATTGCCTTTAACACTTTTTCCTTGATCTTGACACTTAGCTTGTTGAAGACTTTCGCTAAAAAATAAAAGAAACATAGGTGCCGATATGAAACGTAGATGTCGACATGTGGTGCTTTCCATTGAGTTGCTATTGAATATGTGGCACATCTCGACCAACTTGTATGAAAAATGAAAGGTGCCTCAGATGACGCCACTTGGCATCTTCCACTTGATTTCGACACTTAGCCAAAAATGAAACAAAAGAAACAAAAAGGGAAATAGAACTCGTGTTCTATTTCTCAACAAAAATTTTAGTCGCGCAACTAAAAATTAGAATGCAATGTAGAGTAAAAACTTGCTCTACAATACCCACATCAATAAGCTAAGTAAAATCAACACTAGTAAGTCAAGTGGACACTCAGGGTCCCCCTATAGTGGAATCTCAAATTTCCACTCCACTTTCCCTTCCTCCCACTTCACCTTCCCCATTTGATCCACTTTTATTTTCCATTCCATTTATAATTCCTTCCATTTCATCACCATTTATTCCCAACACTAGCTAGTAGTACATTGCCACATAATCAGTCAGTCTAACTATAGTTCCATAGGCCATCCCAATTCTTAGAATGAGTACTATTTCCATTTCATCTCAACCCACTATATTCACATCACCAACCCTGAGTGGTCCTACACAGTTCATTGACTCATTCAGTGCTTTGGCCTCTACCCTTCCACCAATTCCTAATTTCACAACCCCTATATCTATTTTGTCCTCCACTCCCCCAATAGACACAATTGTTTTCATTATCTCCACTACTCCCACTTACACTATTTCATCTATACCATTAGTCAAGATTGAAATAACCTAGGTACTTGATGCAAGCATTGATTTACAAACCACTGATGAAAGTGGATCTTCATAAGAACCTCTTGAGTAACCAATGACATCATCTTCCTAGGAATCTCCAATGGTTATAGTGTCTGCAAGTGTAGAAATATCAACTATTGAATCTCTAGTAATAGTGTCAAATAAAAAGTGGATACCCCTAATTGGTTAGCCCAATCAGTAAGTAAGAAGAAGAAATAAATGATTGACCTTAGTACATTGGACTTTAGCATTTCAGAGGTCAATAAGAAATAAAAACCTACTTTTAGGACCCTCTCTATGACATTTAATGATGATAAGGGGGAGAGATATGTTGAAATTATAGTTCCCCCACCAGACAAATCAAAATAAGATCTTATGGCAAGGGATTATCAAATTTATCAAATACACCTTGGTCAAAAAATAAGAGAGGGACTCAATCATGATGTACAAACTAGTATCAACTCTCTCTTCTAGAGAATTAATCACACCCAAGATACCAAGGATGAAATGAAGATAAAAGTAGATCAACTTATAGAAGCACTAAATCAGTTCATACAACCTAATGAATCATCATACCAATCACAAGTAGTATAGCCATTCAGTTCAGATCAAGCTAAAATTGATTTTTTGTGAGAGATTACACACATGGGAAGGGATACAAAAGAATGGTCTGAGGAACTGGTGACTAAAGGCAATAGGGTTATTGCAAAAATGATGGAATGTAATCATTAGGGACATGAATAATATTTTGAAAGAGTAGATCAATAACTAAGAGGGAAAAAATTATACCTTAAACATGTATTATCCAAAATTGATGGTCTTAAAATCAATTGGTATGAATACCCTCATTGCTAATAATATATTGTAAAGTGATGTTAATCATGAGGAACTGTATAGGATTGCTCAATTTTAGATAGGAGTACTAATATAGTCTATTGATCAAGCCAAGGAGGCACATGATAAGATAATTGGTGTATTATATGAGATTAAAGGAATGATGAGACTAATGTCATTCCAAATAGTAGATGATGTCAATAATCTCCTTTAGGTATAATAGGTCCAGAATCATTTCAAAATGATAGTTGATAAAGAATCTATGAAGGACATAGTCTTCATCCTGAGTTCCATCCACCATTTCATCATGTATGAACAAGCAATTGATAAGATGAGAATAGAGATGTAGGGGATAAGGACCTTCAAAAAATATTTTTTCAATGTTCAATAAGATTGTGTAGTTTTCAATATATACTTGTATGGTCTGGATGCAGAATGGATACATGAAATTTTCAAAGCTTTCAATGCATATATTGAGAACCTGCAAGCCAAGAAGAACAAGAAAGTTGAAGAATTTTTGAACATTGATTAATATTTTCTCTCTATTAAATGTTTTATTATGTTATATTTTCATCTATAACTTCATTTCAAAACATTGTAATTTGTAATTACAAAGGTACATCTATATTATTATAACTCTTTTTGAGAAAGATAAAAACATATTTTACACTTTATATTTTTGGATAATGTGAAAGTTACAAAAAGTACAAGTGCAAATTTAACTTTATATTTTGATAAATATGAATTGATAGAAGTGTAAAATCATGAAGTTTAAATTGCATGGTTCATTTTTGCAAAAGTGATAAAGACAAAAAGTTGTAAAAGTCTCACTTGAATTTTGCAAGTTAGGGTTTTTTCATGGAAAAGTAGCTTGAATTTATTTTCAAAGTTATCTTTTATCTTAAAAGACTAGTTCTATTTTGTATGCCTATTTTTGCATGGAGATAAAATAATTCCAACCATGCCATACCACACCATGATATGCCAATGATCACCTCTAACTCATGCATGCCATCTTTCAGCCGTTCCACCACTCCAAGATGCCAAAAATAGAAGAACTTGCCTCTTTTGCATGAGGGTTTCAGATTTGGATGATATTCTTCAACTCAACATTAAAGTTTTGTCAACTGCATCTCATCTTAGAGATATTTTGTATAAAAATGGGTAGATCCTATGTCCCAATCTATATTTTTTTTGCTAGTTATATATTTTGCATTTTTTTATAGATATACTACAAGTTGTAACTCTGGAGAGAAATAAATTGAAGATTGCATTTCTTGTGTGGAATATTTGTGTTGTGAAAAGTTATTTGATTATTTTTGGAATCTTTGTATTTTATTTTAGTCACAAGAAAATTCATTTGTGGTATTTAATCCTCTTGAAAAATATTATTTGGAATAAAGATCCTTTTCCCTTTTATGAAAAATAGCTAAAATATTATCTCTGATTTCTCATCTACATAAGTTTTTGATGAAGTAAATTCAATATAATATTCTTCTCTATTGTGTTTGTCAATCAAGCATTAAAATCCACTATAAAATATTTAGTGCAATCACCATATTTTAAGTTTTCTATAAATTTCAATTCTTCAACTCTTTTCCTAATCAAAACCCTAGTTTAAGATTCAAAAGCACTAAAGAGTGAGATTTACACAAAAGTGGTATTTTATTAGTTTGCATTATATTTAGTGAAAGGAATCCAAAATTCTCTAGAGATTAACCTCAATTTTCCAAATTCTCATGGCTTTGGAGGTTTTTCCATTGTATCATTAGGTAATTGTACAACAAATTACAGAATCAAGAAAGGTGCAATCCTATGTGATAACAAAACCTTAGTTCTCATCCTACTACCAATGTTTGGAATCCTCCACTCGACTATCCATCCCCTACTACCAATATAGGGAATGCTCCTCCTTCCATGTCTAACATTCCTACCACTAGAAGTATTATTTCTCTCATTGATATAACTAAAATTCATGATCAAATGATTAAAAAAATGAATTTTATGAAAATAACTAACACATTACAAATGATGAAAATGCAATCTCATATATTAAAAATGTCTATTCAACTACCTCAAGTCATCATGACTCAACCAAATCAGAATTTTGTCCCTCTTCCTCTTAGAGATGCTAATGGTAATATCATTCCTCAGTATCCTTTATATTAAAAAATTCTTCAACATATTCAAAATAAACTTTTAGCTCCATTTATTTCATCCATATACATTTGAAACATTTATCCAATAATTATATATGATGCAACTAAAGACCCCACTATCTTTCTTAAATCTTTTGGTAATATCTATAAAGATTGGTTTTAAACTAACACCTTTGCTACCACCAAGTTCTTAGCCAAAACCTTTGTTGGTGATGCACTTCAATGGTACAATCAACTTCATATACATTCCATTACAAAACTAGAGGATTTAGTCAATTCTCTAGTTAAGGAATTCCAACATAATGATCTTTTTGAAAATTACCTTAGCCATTTCATTAATGCCAAAAAACTTACTAATGAAAATGATCACACTTTCATCAAAATTTGGAAGTCTCTATCTCACAAAATGGATGATAAAAGTATTTATGATACTATTTTAATACTATTTTTTATTTCTTTTAAATCTCTTCTTTAAATACAAAGTTTAGATGTTTTCCCCTAAACCTTTAGAAGAATCCTTAGACCCAGAAAAAAGATAAGAATTTCTTATGACTCAATTTGAATCATGTCAATAAAATACTAAGGTACTTTTCCAGTCATTTTCTCATAAAATTGATTCTTATAATACTCCCCAACCTATAAACATAACATCCCATTCAACAAATATTAACCAAACCCACCCCCCTTGAGTCTATAAGAACTTAGTGATAAATATCCACCTTCTAAACCCATGATTTTTATCCTTACAATCCTCCTCCAAAATGGTACAATCCTAATAAGTTTTGTTGGTCATATACTACTATAAGTCATTATTATGAGACTTGTAATTATCTTCACTGATTCTTCTTATTTCCTTACTTGGTCCACGTTTTAATCTTGATATTCTAACAAAACAACATTATCAAGAATATCTTCAATCCTTTCAAACCAAACCTATATAAACATAATAACATCAACATAACCTATCTAATGATCATAAAAAACTACCCCATACCTATACCCCATCCACTAATGTTGTCCAAACTATAGTTGATTCTTATTCCTACACTAGTAAGGAAAGGATAGATAATATGAACAACTTAAAATGGGTGGTTACATTCCTCCAACCCCAACCTCCTAGGTCACATGAATCCAAGGAACACCTAGTTAAAATGCCTACCCCAAAGTGCATCATACATGGTCCTCCTTTTCATTATATACCTATTCATACCTCACCTATGCTTCCTATGTCAATTTCAACATCCTCAACAACCAACATATGAACACATTTACCTATCTCTAATTCCATTATAAATCTTAATGCAGTTCATTTCAATTGTTCTAATTAAGCTAACTCCATATTATGCATTAGGGTATCTTGAAATTCCCTTACACATACCGCTTTATACTTTTGGGCATCTTGTGATGACCATCCCTACATTAAATTAACTAGTTGGTCATCCTACGATGCACACTCCTAGTCTACATTGCATGATAATAAACACATTAAAATTCAAGAAACCTTTCTAGACATAGAGGTATTCAATTCACATGTTCCTCTTTGATATAGATGTTAACATATATTTTTCTTGTTATTTTTGTCTCATGTTTCTTTATTTTTGTGAAATTTATTTCATTTAGTTTCATTTTACTTTCACCATTGTTTCCTTTGGGTTATTTGGTTTTATTCCACTTTATAGTTTGTAAGTTGCATTATAATACATCGGATAGTACTAGGTCTTCCCCACAAACACACTTTATTAGTGCCATTGTTTCATTTGTGTTATTTGGTTTTACCATTATTTACTCTTTGGTTCCTTGGTTTTATTTCATTTCACTTGTAATAATTATTTCAAATTTTATTCTTAGATATCTCTTTTTTTATTTATCTTATTATGTCATTACTTTCCTTAGCATATTTATAACTCTTTGGCCCTTGTTTACCTTCCCCTTCTTTTGTGATGACTATTTAATTTCCCCCTCTTTTGGGATGACTACTACTTTCATTAGTGTTTGTGATAAATTACTTGTAGGTTATTATGGATTATTTAGCGACATGCCTATCATATAATTTTGTCATCTCTTTCATAGCAATATTTCACCTCATTGTGATCAGCTATAGGTATATTCACCATTGTATCACTTATTAAATGGATGGATCTCTCATGATCCACATATTCCACTTATTTCATTTCATTTGAGGGACATGTTGGTCAATTTTGATATTACACACTTGTGGGCAATTCTAAGAGTGTTTAGACACCTTGGTCTTTAGGTCCTTTTCTCTAATGATCAAGTGTAAACTCTCTTCTGTTTGTCACATATTTCACTCATGATTGGTTCTCTAAATTTGTATGGAGGATTAGAAAAATTCAAAAAAATTAAAATCCAAATCATAAAATAAATAAAAGGCAATGATAAAAAGTCAAAAACAATCTTAAAAGTTAGATCACACCAACATACGTTATCTATATTTGGAACATATCTTATTCTATTTGAATCTCATACTGAATATTTGACCTCATGATAAAGGTGAGGTCCATTAGGGTGTGGTATGGTAGTAGACTAGGGTAGGAGGTATTATTATATCATATACTCATAGTGCCACCTACATTATCATGCATGTACCCAAACTTCATAGTAGACCAATGGCTCTATGAAGGGGCTTGAGGAATGGGGAATAAATTATGGAAAGGTATGTCTATTTTAATTTTCATGCATATAACCTTCA
>JARHVA010003233.1:1500000-1897500 GCA_037957365.1 Torreya grandis
GATGATTATGAACACAAAAATGATGAATCTAATGAAAATAATGAACATTAACAAATAGATTAAGAGCAAGTAAAATATCTTGCTATGTTTTGACATCTTATTTGAGAAAACCTAAAGATATTGATGACATCCTAATAACCATATTAAAAAATAAAAAGTCAAAAAGCGTAGATGAATAAGTAGGTTCATTTATTGATCATGTTATTAGAGCTATGGGCCATCCCCATATACAAATAACCCTCCCCTTGGGAACATCACCACTTCATACTTCTTATGGGGGAATAGTATATGTTTTCACACCTTTGTTCTCTGAAACTACTATTACTACATCTTACATGGGAAACATTAGTACTTAAATCTAATTACTAGTTTCAAATTCCCAAATTTCCAACCTTAAAGAGCAATATGTTCAAGTTCTTATTAAAACTATTAAAATGTTACAAGCTAAGGTTATTAGTACTGAAAAACATTCCATGAAATCACCTTATGTTATTAATTCACAAGAGGTACTACATAGCCCTCTTGCACTTGAGATATATTTTCACCATTTTCCAACTAGTTTTCTTAAACCTAAGTTCACATTTAATGATGGTAAAGGTGATCCTAAACAACATCTCCAATATTTCTATGTATCATGCCTTGATTATGCCTCCAATGATAAAATTTTGACTAAACTATTTCCAAGGAGCCTCAAAGACTCCACTCTAAGGTGGTTCTATGATTTATAAATCAAATCAGTAAAAGCAATCAAACCTCTTGTGGATTAGTCTCTAGTGCACTTCTCTATCAATATTACCAAAAAGTTTTTCTATGCCTAAATTATAAAAACAAACAAGGAACCAATGAAACTATAAATGAATATGTCTTAAGGTATAATACAATGTTAGATAAAATGACCAATCCAATGGAAAATAAAGAACTTCAAGATATCTTCAAGCAATGTTTGTTTACCCCATTACATGAGTCCATTGTTTTGTAAAATTTCAAATAATTTGATGACTTATGTCATATTATTCATAACCATGAAATGAAACTTTTCTCATTGAATAAACTTAAGTACATAACAAACACACTGACTACATCAAATAACAATTTTACTATCAAACAAAGTTATAAAGTAAAGTAAATAGAGCCTAAAAATGAAATAACTACCACAGTTAATGTGTTGGACAATAACATAATCAACTTATCTTATCTAATGTACCAATGAGATAATTTACATGCTTGCCTAAATATCTAGCTTCATTACTCCCATTAATTTTGGAGTTTCACCTCATATATCTCCCTCCTCTTATAAAGGTTGATATGAGTTGACCTCTACCCAAAGGATACGATATGAAGGTTTATTTTTATCATTACCAAGGACCTGAACACTCTAAGATTAGATTTTTTACCTTGAATCATAATATCCAAGACCTTATCAATGACCAAAAGATTAAATTTTATGATCCTCTAAAGGAATCAAGTTCAAAACCTAGTGATCACTAGAAGCTAAAAATATTTAACAATTCTTTGCAAGACCATTCTAAGAAGGAACCAAAAGTGCAAATCCCATACAATGCACATCCTCCTCCATCACATTATGAGCACCCATTAGATGGGGTTATTGGTAATTATATGAAGTATACACCTCCTATGGTTTAGAGACTTTCTATTACTTTTAATGATAATGAGATTGTGGATGATGACTCAAATTTTCATTCTTTAATCATTTGATCATACCTTGATCACCAGCCTATACATAGTGTTATGATTGATAATGGTGCAAGTGATAATGTTTTCACCATGACATTATTTATGCATCTAGGTTATAGACATAATCATTTACATCCTTTGACTAAATAAATTTGAGCATTCAATGGGACCTCATAAAAGGTTCTTGGTGAGATTGAATTACTTTTATAGTTGTGTCCAATGGATGTGGTTAATACCTTTTTTGTTATCCCTTGCACAAGTATTTTTTATATGTTATTTGGAATATCTGGGATACATACACCATGTGTAGTACCATCTATAGTGTATGGGTGTGTTAAATACATTCATGGTAATAGTGTAATTATATTTTTTTAAATTTCATATAAACATCCACTTGAACTAGAGAAGTTTATTCCAAGTTAGTTAATTATAACACCTACTAAGATTACTACTCTAAAAAAGGTAAGTAATAAGAAATACACTTTACTAGGCAGTCAGTACTTGAGAGGCCCTTACATCAGAGACACACAGTGGATTCTACATAGTCGTTATCTACCATGCACCATATTCAGACATCCAAAGCACCTAAACATGTTCCTATTACTTCTACTTCAAAGAAACCACTGAGCATTCAATGATGGGTTCCATAAACCTCTACTCCTATTGACTCTTCACGACCATAAACTCCTATTATACATAAGTAGTTCATTACCAATCATATAGTGTTAGATATTACACCTATATATGTTCCTTGAAGTATCATTAATTTATTATACCATGTTCACAATGGGTAGATACCTATGGCCATATTTTGGATGAGTTCATAGGATAGTTTTTCATTTTCAATATTCTAAAAATACTAAAAAATCAAAAATATAAAAATCTAAAAATATTTATAGATTTTACATGTTCTAATAGCTCCTTGGCATCCATTTTGTTATTTCCATGTTGGTAGATAGCATATCATATACTTCTATAAACACATATGTTTCATGCATCTTTTGAGTGTGATACAGGCATGTCTAGGCACATGTTATATGCATTGTTGGATGTTGGGTCTTCCCTCCACTCATGTCATTTAGACATTGGGGGAATACACTTATTTGATCATGATGCATCCAGGTTATATCCTTATATGATCATTTTCCATTATCATGTTTGAGATCATATACTTGCACATGCCTTTATCCATGCTTATATCTTTTGTAGTGTACTTGATATGTTATGTTCTTAATGTTATTTGTTAATACATATATCTAAGAGATAGTATGACATGTTTATGTTGAATTCTTATTTTTCATAATTTCTATTTATGCACTTAATTGAGTGTTTTTATTTGCATTGTATTTCTTGTTCAAGTATTTGAATATGTTCTATTAATTATGGCCTTCATGCCTATGTTTGCCTATTATGACATCTACATATGTCATAGTATGTTATATGTATAAATTTGAACATGTTATTTCCTGATATATCAACATTTGACTAAGTCACATCCTTTTGATTTTGTGTTATTTGAACATGTCCCTTGTTTAAGGTCTCCTTATACCATTATCTTTTGATTGGCTTTTGAGTGCTCTTGTATGTGTGCTTGATTTCTTGTTGAGATTGTATTATTATTATCTAGATGTTGTCATGATTAAAATCATGTATCTTGATATTTGACATGATCACATACTATGTACCTAATTGATATATCTACCTAAGCATGATACTCATATATGTTACATGATACATTCACATATTATACAGTTACCTTATCCTTTTGAGGTAAGGTGACTAACAATTTCTACTTACCCTCACCTCAAAAATGGGAGCATGTCATAGATGCATGGATTTCACACTTTCACAATTTATATTTTAGTTAGGGCATGCCAAAAAATAATGGATTCTACACCTATATTAGTACTCAACATTTTCAAATTATAGTGGGGGCATGTTATGAAAACATGTTCTCCACATTTATACCATCTCTTAGTTTTAGATTTTAGTGGGGCATGTCATTGGAACATATTTTCCACACTTGAAATTTTTCAAAATTGGTCAAATTACATAGTTATATGATCTATATACACATTTTTGGTAGCATTCTATACATTGGTACCATTATTATACCCATATTTAAACTTGAGACATATATGAGATGCATATGCCATGAAAAAGAGCACCTTAAATTACAAAAATAAATCATCTTTCACATTTCAAATACTGCTATGGACTTTAGCCTACACTAGGATGGGCTTGTATGGATTTTTATTAAGCAATCTACTAGGTAGTTGGTTCACTTTCAAAAATGTTGAGGTGAATACAACACTAAATATTACCAAGTTTATGGGATGCAATAATCAAATCATCCACCTTTACCAATTTTATAGTGTGAGTTGACTTCGATCACTCATGCTCAACAGGTTATAAGTATGATTGGGTTGCATAGCTAAGCTAATCTTAACTATTAGGTGGCAACTCACCCTTTCTCTAAGGTTGATGGCAAGTTTCTCTCTAATATCTATATATATTTACACTTGTAGGTTTTTACTATTATCCTAATATCAGCTCCAAAGTTTCACAATAAATCATCTCTCCAAATAAAATTTCTAAAAGGCAAGATAGTTTCATCAATACACATGTAATCCTAACCTTGCTTTCTTTACTTTCAAGTATTTCAATTTATTTTAATTTCAAATTATATGTTGCTATGCCCTTAACTGTTGGCATGTCTATGGACATTTGTAGTTGACTTGTGGCTTGCATTACTCTTTTTCCTATTATTTTACATTTATTTATGTATTCATATACTTAGTAGGTTTTCCTATGGGTGGTACATGGCCTTTTTAGAGTATATATAAGGGGTAGGGTTAGTTATTCATCATCACAATCAAGTATTCATTCTTATTAAAAGCATTTGGGAGGTCGCCCCCTCGAAGTGGCTTATCTATTATTCATATTTTATGCTATAATTCCATATAATTATGATATACTATTGTATATATTTTTATTTGGTGAATTAATATCATTCCAAGTGGTATCAAAGCATTGATTTGGGCTATAATCAAGTCAAAAACCCTACTTCTTAAAATTTAGATATATTTTTAAAATGGGTGTAAATTTATCTATAATTATTTTAATAGAATTAAAAAATCATTCAAGTAAGTTTTCATTAAAATTTTAGATCATTTGGATCTATTTTTCAAAATTTATCTCCATTTTAGTGTTTTTCATAAATTTGCTCCATAGCTCACAATTTGTATAATTTTTCAAAATTTTTTATATTTTTGGAAACCTTAAAAAAAAATATTTTGGGTCTATTCTTTGATATTTATGATTTAAGGCCTACATATTTAAAAAAAAATAGTGGTGAAATTTAGGTCAACAAGGCAAAATAAGGTTCACCATTAAGCCTTTGTATGGCTAGTCCTAACATCTATGGACGGGGGAAAGTGAAATCAACCCCTAAAACCCCTTTAAAGGATGATATGGAGTCTTAATCATCTAATATAATTTCTCAAATCCAATCAAACCTACATGGCCTAATGCAAAAATATGTGCAAGTCCAAACTCAAATATTAATAATGTAAGGGGAGCTTAATGGTATGAACAATCAGTTTCATCGAATCATTACACACTTGGATACCATTTCATCTCATTTACCACTCAACAACCCTCCACTTTTTCCTTCTAGTCCTCCTCCTATTAATACTAACACTATAAATATGGGGATAAACTGATGTTTCCAAAAGTAAACTTGCACAAGTTTTATGGTAAGGATTCACTCACTTGGATCATTCAAATTGAAAATATATTTGATTTACACCAAACTCATAGCTCTCAAAAGGTAGTTGTGGCATCTTTGTATCTAGAACATAAGCCATTCATTTGGTATCATTGGTTTTGTGCTCAAACTAAGAATACTGGTGCTCTTATTATATGGTCAATATTCTCTAACGAATTGATGTCTCATTATCAGGATAATGTTTTTAAAAACTAATTTAACCAATTAGCCAAACTATGACAAATAGGAATAGTGAAGGATTATATTCATCAATTTCAAAATCTATCCTTATGAGTATAGGATATCACTAAGGCAAATCTAACTAACCTTTTTCTAGGTAGACTAAAAGATACTATTCAATTAGAGATTCATATGTTTAACCCCACAACTGTATCTGAAGCTATACCAAGGGCATGCTTGGTAGAAGAAAAAGAGATGATCAAACATCATCCTTTCACTAATAGTTTGGAACACACCTTTTTGAATCCATCCTAGCCTCAACCTACCAGATTAACACCACAACAAATTGAGGATAAGCATGCCAAAGGGTTATGTTACGGTTGTGATAGTAAATGGAGCAATGGTCATAGATGTGTTAAAAATAAGTTATTTTAAATTGAAGGGGTTGATGAGGATGAAGAATATGAGGAGGCATCAATTGAGGGTTTTGAAGGACCTACGGATGAAGCTGTAGATTCTCAACTTACTATCTCTTACCATGCCCTTACAAGTATTTATATTCCTCAGACTCTTAAGGTGGTGGGTTTTATTAAGAAACAAAAGGTCATAGTGTTGATTGATTCAGGTAGTACACACAATTTCATCAATAGTAAGTTGGTTTCTCATTTTAATTATTTCATCTACCTATCCCTAGATTTTCAAGTCATGATTGTTAATGGTGGTATAGTTAATTATTTTGGAAAATGCCATAGTATTAAGTTAGCAATGGGTAACTATTTGTTGGATTATCCTATGTTTGTTATTCCTATGGGTGGGACTGATATTGTTTTAGGAGTACAATGGCTCACCACATTGGGTACTATTGAGATGAATTTCCATGAATTGTTCATGCATTTTTATTTTAAAGGCAAGCTAGTGGAACTATGAGGATAAATATCCACAAATGGTTAGTTCACATCAGATGACCAAGATGCTGAAAAAAGGTGTTGAAGGATTTTTGGCATGCTTGTTTTCCATTGATATCCAAAAAACTAAGGAGTCTACCCATCTTGAGTTACAATAAATATTGGATGAGCATTCAGTTGTTTTTGGACCGATACTAAAAGGTCTTCCTCCTATTCTTACTCATGATCATGCCATCAAACTCATTCCTGGAAGTATGCCACCCAATATCAGACCATATAGATATCCTTATGCCCAGAAGAGAGAAATTAAATGCAGAAGAGAGAAATTGAAAAAATGGTACAAGATTTATTAGAGGTAGGTACCATTTTCCATAGTCAAAGTGAATATTCTTCTCTAGTATTCATATTATGAAAGAAGGATGAAACTTGGAGGATGTGCCTAGATTATAGAGAGCTCAACAAGTTCACTATCAAAGACAAGTTTCCTACTCTTATAATTGATGATTTGTTAGATGAATTACATGGTGTTTTTTATTTTACCAAATTAGATCTTTGCTCTGGGTATCATCAAATCTAGATCTATGAGGAGGACATTATTAAAATAGCATTTCATACTCATGAAGGCCATTATGAATTTTTGGTCATGCCTTTTGGTCTCACCAATGCACCATCCACCTTCCAAAGTTTGATGAATATGGTTTTTAGGCCATTTTTTAGAAAGTTTATACTTGTGTTTTTTTATGACATCCTTATTTATAGCAAAAATTGGGAAGACCACTTGCATCATGTGAAACAGGTACTCTCAGTTATTGAGCAACATCAGTTATATGCTAAACCATCCAAATGTGCTTTTGGAGTTTAGAAAGTGGAATATTTGGGTCATATTGTATCACATGAGGGAGTAAAATTTGATCCTAAAAAAATCCAAGCCATCATGGAGTGGCAGACTCCCAAGACACTTAATAAACTAAGGGGATTTTTAGGGCTCAATGGTTATTATCATAGGTTTGTCAAAAAATATGGTAGTATTGTAACACTGCTCATTTCTTTATTAAATAAAGACTCCTTCTAGTGGATTGATATAGCTACCAAGGTATTTAAACAACTGAAAATGGCTATGTGCACCACCCTAGTATTGGCTAATCTAGATTATTCTAAAACTTTTGTGGTTGAATGTGATGCATCTGGATATGGTATGGGTGCAGTACTCATGCAAGAGGGTTGGCCCATTACCTTTGAAATTCATCAATTTAAGGGTAAAAATTATCTCAAACCCATCTATGAGAAAGAGATGATGGCTATTCTACATGCATTCAAACAATGGAGACCTTATCTATTAGGTCATCACTTTCAAGTAAAGAATGATCATGATAGCCTTAAATATTTTTTGGAATAGTAGTTATCTTATGAAGAACAAAAAAATGGGTGACAAAAATGTTAGGTTTTGATTTTTAAATAGTTTATAAGAAAGGAAAAGAAAATGTGGTTATCGATACACTATCTAGGCAAGATGAACCAATTGAGGCATTGTTATGTGCCATGACCATTTGTCAGGTAGACTCACTGAAAGAAGCAAGGGTAGAATGGGAGAATGATAGTATTACCCATTCATTGATTAAAAATCTATAGTAGGGTTCTGATGGGATTGAAAAGTTTACATTTAAGGGGAATGCATTATGGTACAAAGATAGATTATATCTATGTCAAAATTCTCTTATTAAATAGAAAATCCTTCAATAACTTCATGCATCTCCACTTGGCGATCACTCAGGGTTTTTTAAAACCTATCATAGAGTTAATAAGGATTTTTTTGGGAAAGGACTCAAGGAGGATGTATAGAAATATGTGGTTGAATGTATGGTCTATTAGCAAAATAAAGGTAAAACCATTAAAACCCCAAGTCTTTTACAACCTTTATCCATCCCTAGTCAATGATGAGAAGAGGTATCTATGGATTTCATTACTGGCTTACCATGATCTAAAGGTAGAAATTTTATCATGGTTTTGTGGATAGACTCACAAAGTATGCTCATTTTTGTTCTTTATCTCAACTATTGGTGGCTAGTATAGTAGCTTTTACCTTCCTCAATATAGTTCAAAAATTACATGGTACTCCTAAGATTATTGTTAGTGATTGAGATCCCATATTCACTAATAATTTTTAGATATAATTATTTTCATGTTTGGGAAGCCAATTAGCTCATAGTTCATCCTATCATCCTCAACCTGATGGACAAACTGTGGTAGTCAACAAGTGTTTGAAAGGGTACCTTCATTATTTTGTGTCATATGAACAAGATAAATGGGTTCAATGGCTACCCTTGGTTGAGTGGTGGTATAATACATTAGTGCATAGTTCATCCAAAATATCTCCTTTTATGGCATGGTATGTATGTCATCCTCCATCTCTCACTTCACCCTTAAAGACCCACCCAAAGGTATGTGCAATGGAGGAACACCTTCAACATCAATATCAAGTCTTTGTTAGTTTGCATGAAAATTTTCTTTGTCCCAGAATCACATGAAGCAACAAGAAAATCAACACAAGAGTGAGAGGCATTTTGAAATTGGTGATTGGTTATTTTTTCACTTTCATCCATATAAGGAGATGTCTTTGAAGTCATAGAAAAAGGATAATAATTTATCTCCCAATTATTATGGTCCTTATTAGATCTTGCAAAAAAATTGGTAGTGTAGCCTACAAGCTGGAATTTCCTCCCTCCACTCACATTCATCTAATATTTCATGTATCTTTCCTTAATAAGGTCATTAGATAGAGAGTTGCCACTCAAACCAAGTTACCAAAATTATATGAGAAATGGAGGGTTATTCTTGATCCTAATGTGGTCCTTCAAACATGCACTAAGAAACTACGGTCCAGACTAATTCTTGAGTATCTGATCAAATGGAAGAATATGCCTTCTAAAAATGATACCTGGGAGGATGAATCATTCATGAAACAACATCCAATATTGCTTCAATGTTGAGGATAAAATTGTTTTGAAGGGTAGGGGCATGCTATGCCCTTAACCATTGGTATGTCTATGGATATGTGTAGTTGACTTATGGCTTGCATTACCCTTTTGCATATTATTTTACATTTATTTATGCATTCATATACTTTTTAGGTTGGCATATGGGTGGCACATGGCCTTGTTAGACTATATATAATAGGTAGGGTTATTTATTCATCATCATAATTAAGTATTCATTCTTATTGAAATCATTTGGGAGATTGCCCCCTCAAAGTGGCTTACTATTATTCATATTTTTTGTTATAATTCCATATAATTATGATATGCTACTATATATCTTTTTATTTGGTGAATTAATATCATTCCATATGCACTAATTATATACTGTAATATGTTCTTGGTTTCAAGTTAGTCACTAGTAAATCATTAAAGTGGGACTCATACAAAGACAAGGTATGGTATATACACCCAAGTACACATTGATTTTATTTTAAACTAGCAATTTAATTACTAGACTAAATGTGGGGAAATGTAGACACTAAATCTAAATTATATGTAACTTTATTCTTTTATACTTGGAAAGTACTTCTCATGGTTGTACCCTTTAGTTCAATACTTTCTTACTACCAAAAGGCTCGCATCTATAATCTCTTATGCCTATTACTTATCTCTTAGTCTAACCATATGTTATTTAGATGACAAAGCCTTATAACCTTCTTATTATCATCCTCTACAATTTTTGGATAATTACCTATTTTCTAACTTCCTAAACACTTACATCTTAGTTGGATGCCTATGTTGATGCTAGTGTCTTGTGCCAAACTAAGTGTCTAGTGCCCTAAAATCATCAAATTATCAAATGAAACATATCCCTATGGTAGGTCTAAGTGATTTAATGCAAGATATTTCTAAAAGGGATACACACACACACACACACACACACACACACACACACACACACACACACACACACACACACACACACACACACACAATATCAACCCCCATTCATTCCTTACCTAGTATAAACCTAATAATTCATAAAGAAACTAACCAAAGGTAACCAATCAACCATTCAAGTGAGAAAAACTTCACTATTCTTTCTATTTCAATATCAACTCTAGGTAAAGACTATCTATAGATATGAAGTTCTAAATTAACACTCTATGATCCATATTTTCCAAGTTACAAGTTATGTAACTCTATGTACTTGTTTATCGCATGTTACATCCTTAGGCAGACACAATCCAACACGTAGGGGAGAACTACATAATTTTAAGGCCCTATTCATAGTATTGGGTATATAAGTAGCACTCATTGATATAAGAGTCCTTTGGGTAGCTCAAAACCATGTGACCACTAACCCATTTTTCCCACAGTCACTCTAAGGGTGAAAAATCTAGGGTTTGATCATTTGACAAAGAGAAATAACTTGTGTATGATATTTGAACACACTAGAGTAAAGGAAACAAAAAACCTATAAGTTTAAAAGTGGTCACACCTATATATAATTGATATTAGGTACTAGACACCTATATCCAAGTCAAATAGTAGTATTGACACAACTATATAGATCTGACACTAGCATTCGAGGCTCTAGAATGTAAATTTCTAAAATCTGGTGATTATTTTAGGATCCTAATCTAGTCCACTTCTAGCTTATTTCACTCTATATTTACATGTACATAGTAAACCAACTAATTAATCTTATTTCTAAGTTATTATAATACCAATTAATAGTTGTACTTTATACTTTCAGCATATCTTAATATTATAAATTCATAATATTGTTTATTCAAATTTGTAAATTAATTAGACTACTATAGATCTATTTATCACGCTTATCCTTATTAATTTATATATTATTAACCTTAACTTTATTGACCTAACTTAATTTAAGGTTAAACACTTACCTTATTAACCAATAACCTTATTAATTTAGGGGCATCTATTCATTCTCCTTTAACACTTTTATAGGTTGTCTCTATCCATAAGCTTTCTAGCATGTTGAGCTTCATATCATACAAATATTTTCTTATACACTCATACTTTACAATTTTATTACATTTAATATGTTACTTGATAACAATAACATTCATACATGTGATTGATTTATACTAGTCTCATTTACTAGATGTTTTGTTTAACATTCTTACTTGACTACATGATAGATTAGACTTATTTGATTATTGTGTGTAGGGCCCTTGGCCTTGTATATTCAAATTATTATTTATATGAAATCATTATCCTATTTGTGTGTGTCCCCTATATTTTTGTGAAATTTAGCTTATACATGTCTCTTTTATGTGGCCTCTTAGGCCTTATGTTTGATATATTATGAAAATTACATGACATTGTTTAACATTAATTTTATGCTTGTTACTTATTATGGTGACATGATTCACAACAATGACTTATATCTATTTATTATGGTGCCATGATTCATGTCATGTACCACTTATATACTATATTCTTACTCTAGTGCCATGATGTATATCATGCATATATTACTATTATGCTTAAACAATATATATTTATATCACATGTTTCATATGAAAATATGATGCTATATCCAATACTATGATGTAATCAATATCAAATATTCAAATGTGATATACCTTTCACTTTATTTTGAGATAATTGACTTGTAGGCTATGTCTTTCATCTCAAAAGGGGATCATCACAATGGGCTTAATTAGAACATTCAAACTCTATGAGAAAAACTTCATATTTATGGAAATATACAATTTTCAAGTGGAAATATAATTCAATATTTTTAGATTATGGGGGCATGTTGTATACATGTGTACTAATCACTACAGTTGTAAATTACAAGTTTCAAACACTTTCAAAAGTTCCAAATTGCAAAGTTGTAAAAAGTTTCAAAAGGTTTCAAAATTATAAAAATTTAAAATTTTCAAAGCTTCAATCATAGTTTCAAAATAATATTTTACAGTTTTATGGGGCATGATATTCATTCATGTCCACATTTCTACTATGGCATTAAAAAAAATCTCAAGTTTCAAATTTTTAAAGTTATAATGTTTTAAATAGAATCTAGATCTTTTTGTAGTAGTATGATTCATCTTAGTAGAAAATGAACCACATTAGAGTTTAGTGACATTCAACATATATAGTTACACTTTTTCAATATATATCAGACCATAATTTTTGGTTTCATCCCTTCAAATATTTTACAAAGTACTCTATACACTCAAATTAGAGTTGAAACATACAATCTTTCCAACTCAAGAGCATTCAATGGTTTATGAATTGGGATTTGATCACTCTCAATTATCCACACTTATCACTTTTCCAAATGTCCCAAAAAAATGGTTTACACTTTGACATCTCTAAATTTACAGGGCAATTTTCTATCATCGCTCTCTTTTCAAGTTATAAATAACAATTTTTTAATTTTTAATTTTCAATATGAGCAAATATTACTTTCAGTGGCATTATTTTAAGTTTCTTATGTTAAAATATCTTGCACAATCAACCTTCACATCCAAAGATAAAGTGTGTATACACAGTCAAGTTTGCATATCATACTTTAGTAATTTCACTTTGTGCATCACTAGAATAAAGTGGGGTAAAATGTATACACATAAAATTAATCATTAATTATTTAAAATATTATTTTTGACATCCTTACCCTTACTTGATTTATCCACCATTTCACTAATACAAAATCTATAAGATATTCTTCACTATCTTGTAAGCACTAAAAATATCATACAATCATCCTTATTTCAAGTACATTTATCCCTACTCAACCCACAGAATCTTATCAGACCCATCCCCCCAGTCTCTCGGCTTTTAGATCAAATTTACGCTATCTAGATAGGGTTGCATTACAATCTTATCTTATAGTTTGACCTTGCCTTCCACACTCTAATGTTCACTTTTTAGAATTGATATGTTACACAATGGCTCTCCCATACATATTTTCAATTCAATTAGTGAAATTATTCTAAATATTCTTCTATAAAATCACATTAAGGCTACTCATTATAAGCCCTAGAAATCTCTCTACCAAAAATTACTACACATTAAGCAAAAGAGCACTATTTATTTCTATTTCAAATCTAAAACATTATAACAATCCATATCCAAGTCTAAATATTATTTATTTTAGGCCAAAGGTATTTATTTTTAATTATTTCAATCAATCATCTAGTTAAATTCATTCTAATTTCATAATCACGGATCACACAATCATTGTAGGAGGGAAAACTACATCAGCCTAAATCCCATTTGGTCTATGTAGGTAGCGCTTGATCATAAAGGTTTTTTGAGTCCATCTCAATTGTCCTTGACAGCCCATTTGTATTCCCTTTGGCTGCCTAATTACCATTTAGTGCATGTGAAATACTAAGGTTTGATATTTTCAAGTCTTTTGTGTGACATCATGGCACATTGAGATAAACACTCAACCTTTAAAAATTGTTGTAGAAGCTTAAATTGATAATTTAGGAATACAATCAATGAGGATGTAGCCACAGTAATAAGATAAGGCCATAGTACACCCTTGTTTGCCTCTTGCAAATTTATCCTAGTAGATTATGAATTATTTTTATCTGATATTAATGTGTTTATAGGTCATTTTATATAATTTTCACTTCCATAAAGTTTAAATAGTCATATCTATTAATGTTATAAGGGACACTCTCTAAACCTAGCTTAATTTATTTTTTATCAAGTTTCTAAATTTTTTATTTTACTATATTTGATTGTATTTTCATATCAAATCAATACATATTAGTATTTCAATTTCAATAGTTTAATTTGAATTAGTTTAAATCATCTTAAATTAAAAGAGTTAAACAAAAGATAAAAAATTTTTGTGCAATTTGTTATATTATTGGGATGAAAGGGACTTACTTTTGTTATATTAATTAATGCAACAAGTAAGTAATAGAATATGCAATATCTCATTTTTAAATTTTATCCTCCATTGTCTCTTTAATTGTTTGCCTTTTTGTATAAGACTTTATTTCATCATTAATATAATTGACCATGTTTTGTAAGAATAAAGTTCAAAAGGTTAATTAATTAGTTAGGCTTTGGAGAGACTTTTTTATTCTCCAACAATCTCAAATTTTAACTTCAAATGAGCTTTGAGTAGCTTATTATAACTTCCTGAATGACCTTTCAACCCATTGTGTCTCTTAGATTATATGGGTGCATCGTCCATTTCAATTCCTAATCTCTTAAATGGATTTTATGACCCTTTGCAATACCAATAAGAGGCACACATTTTTTCTTATTTGCCTCCCTTTATTTGTAATTTTTCAAGGATCTTTATAAGGATGAAAATTTAGCATTCATTTCCTATGCTTAGTGCTCATTATTGTGTACAATTTAATTTACTCAATTATTTATCTCTAGATAAATCTTCCCTACTATACAATAGGTTTGAGATCTATATGAATGAATTCAAGTATATACCATCCCATTTGGACCAACCACAAACATATATTCCTTTTGGATTTCAAGGTTTTAGTATTACAAGGTTCTTAACAACATAATTATTCAAATTTCATAGCCAATTATATGAACAAGTCTCATTGAAGTAAAATAGATATTGTAATCCAATATTCAAAAAATATCTCCTTATTAGTTTAAATGTTTTTGGTACCAAGATTGAGGACCACTACATAGCATGCTTATAAATGTGTCCCAATGAAATGTTTTCGTTTTCAATCCCTCAAGCTTATCAAATAGATTTTATAGTGAATATGAAGGCAACTCTATTTGACATACCATTGTATGGAATGAATCAGAGTGATTCACCCATGGCTAGAAGCATAAGTGCATGTCCTTGATAAAGAGGTATCATTAACAACTCAATGTCTTATTTGGTTCTTCAAGTTTTTTATGTGGTTAAACAAGATATTGGATATTTTAACATTCATGTAGACTTCCCAAAATGTTCATGAATCTAATTTAGGATATAATAATAAATGATAATCCATATTAGTATATAAGAATAAATGTTTTTACTCATCATACACTAATAGACAATGGAAATTTTTTATTTATCAAATCCAAAATCAATTTTCTCTAGCTCCTTGGATCAAATATTTTTCTCATCATCCTATTTGAATACCTGGTCATATTGAAAAATAAAAAACAATATACTTTGTCATTGAGTTTCATACATGTAAAATTTACCCACATCGGTAAATGAAACTTAAAGAATTAACATACTTATTATTATTCATTCTAATACATTAGGATATTTCATCCCTTCAAATATAATAAATTTCATGAAACTCCCATTTCCCATGTACCTCCCCTTGTGTCTATTAAAAAATATTATATACAATTTAAAAGAGGTGATTATAAAATATGTTTCCTTTTAACCTATCTTGAAACTATTAGTATCGTATAGGTAAAACACTCTAATAAGATATATGTTTAGAATTTAGAATATATATATATATATATATATACATATATATATATATACATATATATATATACATATATATATATATATATACATATATATATATGTATATGTATATACATATATATATATATATATACATATATATATATATATATATATACATATATATATATATACATATACATATATATACATATATATATATATATATACATATATATATATGTATATATATGTATATATATGTATATATATATGTGTATATATATATATATATGTATATATATATATATATATATATATATATATATATACAAATTCTCTTATCCAAATTATTTTATATACTAACTCATCAAGGTTTTATCACATAACATTCTCCCTCTAGTTAAATATAACTCTCATTTCATTCTAGGTAACTATTACTTTCAAATGAGTTATCACAAATTATGCAATAAGATCTAATACAACTATGAATTATACCCATAAATTACTATATTCAATTCATTTTTGGATGTCTCCAATATTCAAAAAAAATAAGAATACTAAAATGAGATATGATACAGATAAATTATTATATTCAATTCTTTTTTGGATGTCTCCAATATTTACAAAAATAAGAATACTAAAATGAGATATGCCAATGTCCCAAAATCCTCGTGGATCCATTATTATTATTCTTCCTTATAATACATCATGATATGTCATCCTTTCAACTATATAAAATTATATAAAACTTCCATTTCTCATTTAACTCCCCTTATGTTTAATAAAATACCCTTTATATAATTAAAAAGAAGGGAAACTCCAAAATATGTCTCCCTTTAACCTATATTAACATTATATTTTTTTTATTAGTTAAATAAGAGAGTCATATTTAGGGCCTCACACATGCTCTCTTGAGATCTCATAAGCACTCTCAAGATCAAAAAACTTTTTGATCTAGTGTTCATGTATATGATTAGCTCTATAATTTAGTCATTATAATAGCTATCCACTCTCGATTTTCACATCTCTGTAATACATCTCCTTTATTAAATAAATTTTGTCTTATCAAAGCCCTATTAATTATCTATGTTCTTTCATTTGATATTTACATTGTATTTTGAATAACATTGGAGAACTTTGGTCCCTAAATGTTGATAGAATTTATCATTCATTCAAAGGAAAGTTATTGCCCACCATCATACTATTTGGGTTCCTCCTTTGCCTGTAATTATGATGGCATATTCATTTTTAAGTGATATAAATCCAAATTTATTACTCAATTTGATCCATCTCATGTTCCATTATCATATTTTATTAATTCTCATACACATGGTTATGTTCCTATTAATACTATGCTTGCTCCTCCTTCTAGTATTAAATGAATGCTTCCTAAAGTCAATATTTTTAAAATGTATAAAACACATTATTTTAACTTCAAGTCTTAGTCTTTATGTGCTAGGTATTATTTTCATGTTCTTGTTAAGTTCTTAAAATGTGGTCAACATAAATAGTTTGATCTTATTAAACTTGAACATATTAAACAATTTTAAAAACATCAATTAAAAGGCTCTTAGTGGCAATATATCCATATCAGCGATATTTATTGGTATGTTATCCCTATATTTTATTTTGGTCTTAATATACATTTGTTTTCTATTCTCGTTGATGCTTTTAAAAATAATCTTCAACTAATTTTCTTAGGCAATATCTTTGATAGTGTTTTTAATGGTGTTATGTCATGTACTACTTATCCGAATTAGTGTATGTATCTCCATGATCCCACAACTAATACTTTGAAATGTAATATTTAAATACAAAATTCAGACTTTCATATAAATTATTACCCCTTTATTTTTTATTCCCAATATGTGATTTGTGCCTATACTATTGATAAGTGTTGTCACTGATGTCAAGGTAAAGATTGATGTCATTTATGTCAAGGTCAAGGTTGATATCATTGATGTCAAGGTACATATGCATAGTGAGTAGTCTGTAAAACATTAACCATGTGACAAGAGATAATTTAAAGGTAACCTAATGATTCCTATAAAGTTTTATGTCAAAATATATTTCAAGGTAATCATGTTTGATAACTAATCCTTGAGTACAAGGTGTGTTGACAAGCTTAGTTATAACAAGCATAGTGATATCATAGGCATATGCATAAAGAAGTATGTAAAAAAGTATGATATTATCTAAGAAAAATGATATACATGAGAGTAAGGTATAAAATAATCAATACATACTTTTAAGATCAAGTTTCAAGTCTCAAAGTGCTTAATAAGCCCAATCATAACACTAGTCATAGCATGAAGGAATATTGTGTGAAGGTATGAGCATGGTGGCCTAGTGAGATGGATGCACAGAGGCATAAGAGGTAGTATAGGGTTGTTTGAGTATGAATATGAGGCATTTTATCACTTAGGTGTGTTTCAAGGTGATCTTATAGGGGTATGTCTTACAGACTAGCATGCAACTAAACTAGTTTAAACCCTGGTTGACCCAATAAGGTAACATGAAATGTTGTCAAGACCTATGAAGGATGAAAAGTAGTGTTATAGAATGTGATAAGTTTCTTGATCATGTGAGTGAGGTGGAAAGTTCATGGACAATGGTTATAAGGTCAATTTTAAAGTCTAGTGAGACTTGTAGGTCAAAATAATAGAGAGAAAAGAGAGAGATGGTGGCCTCGTGGGGTATCAGGATCAGTTTCTAAGGTAATCATGGAAAAATGAACATTGATATAGGTATTTCATATTGTTTTAGGTATTTTTACCAAGTTTTAGATCAAATTTTTCAAGAAAAGGCATGAAATGTGGTTTTGAGGTTTCTTTTGTGCACAAAATGAAGGATTCTCAACATGAAAAGAACTTTCAAGTACTCATTGGCATGTGTAACCTTTACATGGGAACTTAATCTATTCATGTTATATGGGGAAGGGTATTAGATATAATTTTCAAGGATTGGTTACTATAATAAGGGGATAAGCTTTATGAATGATTGTTAAGACTGTAAGGTGGTTTAAACCTCTATATAACCCTAACTTTGACCTGATATGGAAGATTATGATGGAAATGGCTTAGAATGTATTGGATGTTTGGATCATGTATTTTAATCTCCCAAGTATCTCTAGGTGTAATTTTTTTTGTCATGTGAGTGAGTGGACCCTATAGAAAATGCCTTATTTCTCAAAAATTTATCATACAGGTAGAGTTGACCAACTCAAAGTTATTAAATAGATGGATGTTGAAGATTGAGACTTTTATTAGTTTCCCATGGTGTTCTTTTATTATGTTATAGACCTCAAATGTGATAAATTATTCATGCAATTTTACCTATCATTAAAAGGCCTAATTATGCAGATAGTGAGAAAAATAGGCAGATGTGAGAATGAGATTAGGGATGTGTTATCATGGAATAGGGAAGGATAAAAATACATGGGGATATTTTTCAATACCTTTAATGCATTTTCATGTCGGTTATAAGTTTTTTATATTAGTGGATATGATGAAAATGTTGCTCATAAGTTTACCTGTCTAATATAGATGAGATAGTGAAGGTATAAGGTTGTGAGATTTGTTTACAAGACCAATATTATCACTTTACCATGGTATATTTATATTTACCTAATGATATCATAGGATCATCCACATTAATAAAAATTATTTTTGAGTGATCATATAGGTATTGTAGGTCAAAGTGACCATGACTAGTTTTTAAGACAAATTGGCAGTTCTGGGTAAGCAAGTTACAGTGATGAGTTAGATGCTCAATAACCTTAGATGAAGCATAAAGTAAAAATTATGTTTTTATTTTTAACTTTAATTACCCATAAATTCTTTTCATAATCTTTTAATTTATTATAATAGGCTAAAACATTAAATCTAAAATGGCTTGTTTGACTAAGTAAGGTCTGTGAGAAAGGAGGTCAACAAATTGGTTTGCAAGACCATTAGTTGTCACTATTAATTATGATATGTTTTATGTAATTTTATATAAATATTTTTTAATATCATTTTAATACTTTAATTATGTTAATATATGTGTCAAAATTTCAAGGTTACATAACTATGCTTTGAGACCAATTGGTAGTTTTGAGTAAGCTACTCGTAGAGAAGGGATTGAGCACTTTTGCCTTAAGTTGTGAGGTATAATTCACATGGTGATGATCATAAGGTCATGATTATTCTATTTATAAATTTTTTTCCATGTTTATTTTTCAAATTTGTGTTTATGATTCAATTATTCAATATAGACTTTCTAGGTATACACAAGCCTATTATGAACAGTACTAATGATGTGTTCCAAGTAGTGGTTTGAGATAAAAAGTGTTATGGAGTCTATATGATATTATTAATTTTATATTAGGATGTAATATGATATTTATCTACCATTTAAATTGTTTTAATTTTATCCAAAAGGATCAAAGGGTAACGTGTGCTTAGTAGGCCTAATGGGATAAGGTCTCCATGAGACCTAAAGGAGAGAAAAGGCCTATTTGAGAAAGGTCAGACCCAAAGGGACTCAAAAAAAAAATTATCCATATCTATTATGTGTTATAATATCCAATTTATGGCTAACATAAGATTATAATAGTGCTTGGTCTACTAATAAGAAGATGAACAAGAAAAGTATTCTATAAATACTAGGCATTTTAGGCCTATTTGGGAGTTTTTATAAGTGAATAAGGAAGTACATTGTAGAGAAAGAGGTATTGTAGACTATAAAAAGAGGATATATGATCAGTGATGAACATTTTATAGAGATTACATGTATGATAAAAATGTCATATGACATAATCATGTCAAGAAGAGGGCTAGTTGAGTGAAGAAGGCTAGAGGGTAGTTTGAGAGGGATAGAAGTGTGTAAAGAGATGAAGAAGGAGATAATCATATATTGTATGAGAAAAAAATTGTTATAAACTTGATCAAGTGTTTAGGGTTACTAATTTAGTGTTGAGTCATCTAGGGGGTTTTTGCCTCCTTGCAAGTGGGTGTTTGATAATTCTTAGTTGAGTTGGTGCTTAGTTAGTTGGGGTTGGTGTTCCATGTGAATTTGGTGTTTCACTAAAGTTAGTGTTTGTCTTATAGGAATATAGTCCATTTTCATCATTAGTGGGTTTTATTTTCATTGAGGTTTTCCCACACATATATTTTTTTCATGTGTTTCATGCTCTTATGGATTGGTGCTTATGCTTGCTAAGATGTGCATGCTTGTCTAAATGATCTATGATTGATTAAGTAAGATTTTTTAAGAAAGTTTTTGAAGAATTTTTTAACCCCCCTCATATTAATTTTTATTCCCACATTTGATATTAGATTTTGGTCCTTTGAAGCAGGTTTAAATGCCTAAAAGAAGATCCTAGAATCAAGGATGGCTAGTTTACAAACTCAAGGTGGTTTCTCTACCAGTAAGGCACTATTGTTTAATGTATCTAACTATGCCTTTTAAAATGTTAAGATGAAGATATATTTTATGTCTCAAGGTAGAATATTTTCCAATCAATTATGGATGGCTAGAGTACTACTCCTATTCCACCAACTGATGCAATAGGTAAGAAAGCTAGTAAAAACAACACCAAGGCAATGAATGGTATTATTTGAGGCCTATCATAGGTAGATATTGTAAAGGTAATGCATTATGAATCTACCAAATAGATATGGGAAAAAATTAGTACCATATATGAAGGAAACACCAAGGTAAAGATTGCCAAATTCCAGACCCATATAAGATAGTTTGAAAGCCTAAAAATGAATGAAGATGAAACCATTGCATCCTACCTATTGAAGGTTGATGAAGTTATCAATATCATTAGAGGATTGGGAGAAGAATTCAAAGAATCTATTGTTGTTCAAAAAGTGTTGATATCACTAACTCCTAAGTTTGACTCTAAGGTATCTACAGTCGAAGAGATGCAATATTTAGAAAATCTAGAGATGGATGGGCTTTATGGAATCTTGACTGCCTATGAGATGATAACCAATGAAGGAAGACCCTCAAAGAAAGAATCAGCTTTCAAAGTTAAAAATAAGTCAAAAGACAAGAAGGTTGAGGATGAGTAATGCCTAAATGTTGATAATGATCAACTAATAGCCATGTTTTCACTAAAGTTGATGTTTGGATCTAGTAAGTACAAAGGTAAGTTGCCCTTAAAATGTTTCAACTATGGCAAGATTGGTCACTTTGCATCTAAATCTCCTAACAAGGATAAGTTTAAGCATGATAAAGAACATGATGAACATCACAGAGATGATAAGAAGACCTATAAGCCTAATAAAAATAAGGATTTCAATAAGTATGAAGGTAGGAAAGGAACATTCAAGAACAAGAAAATCTTCAATACTAAGGATTATAACCCTTCTGATGTAAGTGACTCAAGTGAATATAATAGTGATGATGGTAGTCATGAACTTGAACATGATAATAATGAAACCTTGTTTATGGCCATAGAATCAGACAATTAGGATTGTTTAAGTGGGAAAGGCATTATGGTTGATGTGGAATCATATGAATAAAAAGCTAAAGTAGATCTTAAGGTAGAATTGGTATGTGCACTAGAGGAATTAAATTTCTAAAGGAAAAAGAATCACAAATTAAGAGCACTTATTAAGGACTATGAGGACCAGATTGGCTTGTTTAAGGAAAGGTTGAGTAACACTTCCAAGGAGTATGATAAGATCATCAATCAAGTCAAGGCATAGATGTAAGTAGTCAATGCAAGCCTAAAGGCTAAAGAGTAAGAGTGCATCAGAAATAAAACTAAAGTATAATCCATGAAATTTGAGTTGAATCAAGCATCCATCAAGGTGAGGACCTTTGTGAAGTTTGAAAATAACTCTGAGGCATTAGATGATATCTTGATTAGTCAAAAGTTTGCAAGTGAAAAAATAGCTCTTGGTTTCATAGAAGACCAAAAGGAGGCACCTCAAGTCAAGGAGAATATTATTGAAGACAAAAAGGTCAACATGAAAAGACTTATCAAACATCCTAATGATTTAAGGTATGCAAATTCATTCAATGGTTAATATTTTATGTGTGATCAGTTTGCTCATAGATCAAGAGAGTGTAGAAGACCCTCCAAGAATGAGTATTCATGGGACTATGGAAGGAGTCACGGCTCACATCAGTCAAAAGGTATGTATAAGGTGGTTTGATATAGTTGTCATGATATAAGACACATTGAAAAATTCTATCCTAATAATTTTAGAATGTCATCAAGTCAAAACAAGAGGTTTGAAGCCTCTAGAGTGCTATAAAGAAGACAAATGAATGTTTGGAAACCAAAGATAATGAATATGTGTCATGATCAGTCTACAATCTCAAATGGACTACTTAATGTGATAGAGCATGATTCAAATGTGAAATAAATTCAAAAATACCTATTGTCATTCCACATTAATGATCAAATGGATAATGAAGAGATCAAACCTATAATGCAAATCAAGCCTAAAAGGGTATTGAAGGGAATTTAGTTAGATGAGAGCATAGAGATCTAGGAATCTCCTAAAATTGTGATTTTTTAGTGCCCTCTCATAAGTGGTGACTCCATTAGAATTCATGGAGACATTATTCAGGTAGCATAAGCATGATGGATGATTGGTTTAAGGGGGAGCTATTCAATTTGTGATGGAGTTTGTTCTACATTAAGAAGTGGTCTTTTTATCAGAATTCATCTAAAGGAGGTATACTTGGAGTAAGGGGGAGAATGTTGCCTTAATATTTCATACTATGTGTATTGAGATCCTATATTAATATGGTATGGTTCCATATGACAGTATTTTTAGGTGTGACTTCAAATGATAGTTATGCAGGACCTTTTTGTTATCCTTATTTTATAAACCCTCCCTAAATTTCCAAGATTATACTTACTACCATAGAGATGACTCTGTCATAAATCCTAAAACTATGTTGGGGACCTTATTGATTGATGATATTTGTAGATGCATATTTTATTATGAAATTGTAATGATTTTTTTATGGTTTTATTTATGTTTCAGTGGTTTCAAAAAGCATGGTGGATAAATGAATAAATATTCATATATGATGATATTCAGCATACTTGATAGTTTTAGTGGACTTACATTTTTCTCAGTTCTTAGTTATTTTTATGATATATAATGATAATTTGATCTTGAAGAGGAATTTTATTTTTGATGATATGTTTTGGAGAAGTATCACAATTCATTTCTAAATGGATGATTCAGTTTGACACTATTTGATATGGTTTGATAGCTCAGTGTTGCTCTTAGTTAATATTATTCTTGAAATAGAATAGATGATGGTGTTATGATTGGGTTATTTGAAGTTTGATGTGATCCTCTTGATTGGATGATTCTATCACACTAATTTGTATATCTTACAAGTTATTTTTCTTTACATGATTGCCCAAATACATAGTCACTCCATTGGCATTCTAAGTTAAGTTATTTCAAGATTTGAGAAATAATCAAATCTGATGATCACAATTCTCCACACATTTTTATCATCCTTTGACTTATGTGTGCCAATTTTTTTGGTTGATGGGAAGTTAATGACATAAAAGTCCTTTGAAAAGCATGATACTCATTTTTATAATGTTACCTTCACTTGAATAAAAATCTCTTGAAATGAGCTAAAGGGGACTTTTCTTATTACATTCTTTATTTTCAAGGTCAAAGGGTCATGATGTTAAGACATAATATTAAGGTTTGAATTTGATTTTGTCATGCCTTGTGCTTGGTCTAAAGAATGCTTCTAGTTTCAAAAAAATTTGATCATATGATTTAAGTTATTTGATGACTATAAAGTTCTTTGTAAATGTATAAGTCTTAACCCTAATGTAGCATGGTTGGCATCTAATGGACTTCGATCTCTCATAGTTTGGTTGATTTGGCATAGACATTAATGTTTGGAAATGTATTTCAATGTTTCAAGATCATGATGGATTTGGTGGTATGTCAGTATGTATAGCCAAATGACCACCTCAAGTCATAGAACTTAGTGAAGGTTTTAGTAGGAAGATTAGCTTGTTGCTAAATTTATCAATTTTTCAAAGTGGTTTAGAGAATTTATAAGTATGAAATTGGTAATTGTGAGCCAATGAAAATAGAGAATGTCACTCAAGCAGTTATAGCTTAGAGGGTGGCAAATAAAAGTTTGTTTTTCTTCATTCACTACATCATTTTTCAATATTCTAGTCGAAGTGAAGCTTTGGTGTGACACGATTTGAGTTGCAAAGAGGAGCCAAGTGAAAATTTTGGAGAAAGGATTTGAACTTGCAGCCAAGAATGTTATGTTTCACTTTTCTATGGAAATATGGAGTTTTGAAAAATAAAGTGAATCTTTATTTGGTTTCGAGACTGGATTTATTGGTGGAAGATTGTGAAAATTTGAAAGAATTTAAAGGGATTCTTGCATGTGAATATATGATTGAGTATTGGGTCTGCATAGTTGTATTTTTATTGAAGTTGAGTAATCTTTTGAATAGTCTATGGGTTTTTCATGGAATGGGCTAAGTAAAGAACTTACATAAGATTTTTGAGTTTATCATTTCAATTATAGGTGTCTTGTCACGGGTAATTCGTATTTGTTTTATAAAAATGATTACATACAATTTGATGAATTTTATAATCAAAATAATCTCTGCATGTGTATAAATCTAAAAATTTAACATGCACTTAGGTTTTAGTTGTAAATTTTGAAGAAAGTCCAAATAATCAATTATATTTTTGAGGGTTTGAACACCTCTGTGCAAGACTCATTTGACAAGGTTGAAGTTATCATGCTTGAGTCTAGATTAAGTTTTCATATTAGGTTTTCATGTGGAAAATCCTTATCAGTTTATAGTTGTTTTTTGTTTTGGGTTTTCATTTTGGATGACAGTTGATGATTTTAGTATGAGCTAGTTTCTTTTCAAGTTGAAGTAAGCAACAACTTTGTAGTAATTTGGAAAATCTCAATATTCATCAGTTGTTTTCATATTTAATGGTTTTGTTTCTCAATTTTTATAATGGTTAAGTTTGCAAAGGCTTTGTTCCAAACTGTTGCAGACTTAATATTTTGAGATGAAGTAGGTTATAAAGGAATATAATGATATATAATTATTTTTTCAAATTATATATGATGATGATAGTTCAATTTGAGGTTTGATTAGTTGGCATCAATTATATAGATATTTGGGTCCATACAGATGATTATCATGAATAGATTCATAGGCTTTTGACAAGTTTAGTTCATCATTTTGTGTTGCTTTGAGATTCAAGTCAAATTTCAATATGAGAATGTTTTTGAATGAATTTAAAACTGTAGTGATTTCATTGGTATTGTGAATTGGTAAATGGGTTGTGATAAGTCAAAGATGGCTAAATATATATATATTTAAATATGCATATATGTTTTATGAATTATTTTAAGTTTCAAAAATAGGAAATGGTTAAGGTATAAAACATATTACTATATAAATTGGATAGTTTATACTTTAGATTTGATAATTTTTGATAAATTTGGTATACTCATTGATTTTGGAGTTTGGTATAGTTATATATGCTTAAGTTTAATTTGAATTCATTATGGTTTAAACATAAATGGAATTTATTAATTTTTGATTTATTATTTTATGATTATTATGTATCCTACTATATTATTAATTAGTATGGGTCCCCACCCATTAGATTAGTACCCAAGTCTATTATCTTAAAATATCTTGATCAAATTAAGACTTTTATGGTGTTAACTAATTTGTCCTTAATAAATTTAGTTAATGAACTGACTTTATTAAAGTCAATTATTTAGCATTAACCCATAACTAACTGAAAGTTTGTTATAACTTATTTCATAACTAAGTGAAGGATATAAAATGAGATCAAGAATTCATTTGAGGAGGAGGAACAATGTAGGTAATAAAGATTTATATGCTTGTGAATTCAATCATTTATCTCTCTCTTCTATGCAATTTCTCTAAGATAGCATGACTTTTGTAGATAGACCAATGGTATTTTCTTTGACGGTTGAGTATATTGCTTAGACAATGCAGGTATTTCTAGTTTTATATTATCACTTATAACTGATTATCTGAAGATTGTCAAGTTTAATATCTTTTGATGATGGTATCTTGCAGTCATGTGCATAGAATCTGATTATTTAACTTGAATAATGATGAAATTAGCACTTTTGCAATAGATTATTGATCTAATTGATTATAAAAGCTATCTTTTGAAGATATTTTGTATGAAGGATGTTGATTTCTCAAATAAAATTGATTTGATTTGCTAAGACAACTCTTATTTATTAAGACTCATAAATTATCTATCTTATTATGTATTTTATTTAATTGAATTTGATTTCTAGTTTAGTTTTGTTAACTTTAGTTTACTTTCTTCGATAATTTTTATTTATTTATGTTTTCTTTATTTGTGTTAGTGGTAGTTTCAATTTATTTTCTTAGTTTAGTTAGTATTAGATTATTTTATTGTCCTAGTTTAGATTAGATTTCTTTATTTTAGTTTTATTTGTTAGTTTCTTAGTTAGTTATTGTTGTTTATTTTGTCTCTTTAAGTTTTTGAGATATATTGATCTTTTATGCTTTCTTATTTACTATTTTGATGATCATTTGTGAACATGAACATAAAACACATCTTTTTATCAATATGGAATTTATGCCCTTCAAGAGATTATCTATTTCATAGACTTGATAGGTTAGATGATAGTTTATAACAAATTTGAGATTGAATCATATGATATCAAAAGAATGATTAGTTTCTTGGATCAAAGCATTGTTTATGAGTAATCTTCTTGATATAATTAACTTTCATGTTGTGTTTGATCAACTTAGAGAATGTGTGTACACTTGATTTAGATCGATTATTGAATATATTAAATCCTCAAAACTTTAAAAGATCCTTTTGCATGTCTTGTACTATTTTTTTAGTCATAGAACTCCCATAATTAAACTGGTACGATTTCATCTTGACCTTCACGATAGGTGAATAGGTTAATTCATTGGTGTGACATTTTTAACCACTAACAAATTAGGTGACTCCACTAGGGATTTTAAATCAAGTGTCTTTCTTTATTTATTCTTGTCTTCAATGATTCACATTACCATAACTGGTCATCAGTTTTTAGTTCATAATTATCATAACTAGTCACCCAAATTTTGATTCTAATTTAGAGACTGTTTCTTGCTCATTTATGGAAACTTCATATGAACTCACTCAAGAATGGATTTACATTAAAATCTTAATTGAAAATCAAGTATATCAACATCTAATAGTTTGTTTTACGCTTTATTTGAAAAAAAAAGAGTCCATAGGAGAATATTTGTTGTATTTCTTTTTAAAATTAAATGAAATTCCTATTCATTTCTGACCAAGTGATCATCTTTTCTTTCTTTGTTAAAAGAATAACCTACCTGAGAATTATATTTAGACTATTCAAAAAAATGGTATTATTGATATTAGCTCAGGTTTGAATTTTGCTCGCATTCAAAGACAAAAACAAGGGTTTTTGTAAGCTTTGCTCGCTCAATCATGATATGTTCAAATATAAAAATTTCTCTACATTAATGTTAAAGTTTGAATATGAATTTTCTAAATAATTTTCTATATTTTTTGTTTATGATAAAATCATGGCATGGTATACTGAAAACACCTCTCAAGAATTAGATTAGAATTCAGATACATCATCAGGATGTTTTGATTTAGACTTTTCATCAGATTCAAAATTAGAGCAATTTATTTTATTTTATCAATCTGATCAATCATCTGATAACTTATTTTCTCTTGATTTTAATTTATTTTATAGTGATGACTCTTTATAAAATAAATTTAATCCTAATTTTATTTTAGACATATCTAATGAAGAAGATGATGATGTTTTAAAAAATTCTTAACTAGAAACTCTTGACTTTGATATAAAAATTTCTTTAGATTTTGAATCTGATTATGTTCCCAATAGAAATTATTATTTGCTTGTGATTTTATCACTATTTATAATAATATCAAATCCAATTTGAATTCTTTTGATAACTATATTATGACCTTTGATTCAAAAGATCATCCTGATAACTATAATTTTGATTTTTTTGATGTTGGATTTAGTGTTATAACAACAAAAAAATATGTTCATGATATTGCACACACTGAGATGAAATTTCAATTGATTGAAGTAGAGTATGAAAAGTTTAATTTTCCAGATTATTTAGATCATGACACAAAACCAACAAGTGAGTATGATATTTTTTATAAAGTTTTTTCTACAGAATTTAAATTAGAAGACTTGTTTAATACGATTGACTATGAATGTTTCAAACTTTATGACCCTTTAGAGTTTGAAACAATAGATCCTACTGAATATGTTAAATAGGAAAATATCCAAAATTATTTCAAGATACATGAATAGCCAAGTCAATTTATTAATCAATACTTTCTCTATCCGAACCTTAAAAATATTCATCTTACTCTAAATCAAATAGATAATATTTTGTATATAATATAAAATCAAGAAATGACTAAAAGCATGTATAATAAAGATTTAATTCTATTTATTCAAGGCTATTTGATGTGTTTATCATGTTGTCTTGATTATTTTAAATCCTATAACCTAACTTATCATGAATATTTGTATGCTAAAAATAATGTCTTACATTATAGTTATATTAGATGAGATCTTGTATCATTTATCCTTATACCTCCTTAATTTATTAAGTTTTATTTCTTTGCTTTTGTTAGTTTCTTGTTATGGTGTATTCTTAATTTTGTCCCATAGTGGATGATTTTTGAGGTTGGTTAATGATTTATTTCTTTTTATTCTTTAAATATTTTGTCGATTTTGGTTTGATGTTTGCTAATTTTTTTCTTTTGGTTTTTCTAGTTGTTTGTTTCTTTTCTTGTTATTGTTCGCCTTTTACCTTTGAAAAAATCAAGTGTTTCAAGTGGACAAAGTTTTCACATTATGAATGAAGAATGTGAGGATGCTAAAATTATGTTGTAATTATTGATTATTTTTAGATATTACTCTTTATAAACTCATATTTATTTTATATATGATTAATATAGACTAAGTTATAACTGATCATAAAAGTAATATTGTACTTTCATAAATTGTATTTGAGTCATTTGCATTTATTTGTACATCTAGCCCAAACTTCCATACTATATCATTCCCTTTCTTCATGACATGTTAGTTGAACAACTCATCCCTTATCAAAATTCATTATTAAAGGGGTTCATGCATAGCTACTTGAGAAATGATTTACTTGGATCACACTGTCAAGTTAAATGTTCTTATACTAGGTAATTTGATTGCTACCCAATTTCATACTTGAAACTGGCTAGCAAGGTCACAAGTGTTAAACTTATTTTCTAACCCCCTCCTAAATTTTCAATTTTATACTTACTGCCATAGAGATGACTATCATAAAGCCTAAAACTATGTCGGAGACCCTATTGATTGATGATATTTGTAGATGGATATTTTATTATGAAATCATAATGATTTGTTGATGGTTTTATTTACTTTTTAGTGGTTTTGATAAGCATGGTGAATAAATGAATAAAATATACATATATGATTATATATATGATCAGAATTAACTTACTTGACAGTTTTAGGGGACTTACATTTTTCTTAGTTCTTAGTCATTTTGATGATATATAGTGATAATTTGATCTTTAGGAGGAATTTTATTTTTGATTATATGTTTTGGAGAAATATCACAATTCATTTCTAAATGGATGATTAAGTTTGACATTGTTTGATATGGTTTGATGGCTCAGTGTTACTCTTAGTTGATATGATTCTTGAAACAAAATAGATGATGGTGTTATGATTGGGGTATTTCAATTTTGATGTTCTCCTCTTGGTTGGATGATTCTATCACACTAATTTGTATAGCTTACAAGTTATTTTTCTTTACTTGATTGCCCAAATACATAGTTACTCCATTGGCATTCTAAGTTAAGTTATTTCAAGATTTGAGAAATAATCAAATTTGATGATCACAATTATCAGTGCATGAGTATCATCCTTTGACTTATGTGTGTGAAATTTTTTTGTAGATGTGAAGTTAATGACATACAAGTCCTTTGAAAATCATGATACTCATTTTTAGAATGTTACCTTCACTTGAATAAAAATCTCTTGAATGAGCTAAAGGGGACTTTTCTTATTACATTCTTTATTTTCAAGGTCAAAAGGTCATGATGTTAAGACACAATATTAAGGTTTGAATTTGATTTCATCATGCCTTGTGCTTGGTCTAAAGAATGCATCTAGTTTCAAAGATTTTTTATCATATGACTTAAGTTATTCAATGATTATAAAGTTCTTTGTAAATGTATAAGTCTTAAACCCTAACATAGCATGGTTGATGAGTTGGCATCTAATTGACTTTGATCCTTCATAGTTTGGTCGATTTGGTATAGACATTAATGTTTGGAAATGTATCTCAGTGTTTCAAGATCATGATGGATTTGGTAGTATGTTGGTATTTATGGCCAATTAACCACCTTGAGTCATAAAACTTAACAAAGGTTTTAGTAATAATATTAGCTTGTTGCTAAATTTATCAATTTTTCAAAGTAGTTTAGATAATTGCTAAGTATGAAATTGGTAATTATGAGCCAATTAAAATAGAACATGTCACTTAAGCAGTTATGACTCGGAGGGTGGCAAATAAAAGTTTGTTTTTCTTCATTCACTACATCATTTTGTAAGCTTTTGGTGGAAGCAAAGCTTTGGCATGATGGGATTCGAGTTGCAAAGAGGATCCAAGTGAAAAATTTTAAGAAAGGATTTGAACTCGAAGCTAGGTATGTTGTGTTTCACTTTTCTATGGAAATATGGAGTTTTGAAGAATAAAATGAATCTTTATTTGGTTTTGAGTCTAGATTTCTTGGTGGAAGATTGTGAAAGTTTGAAATAATTTAAAGGGATTCTTGCATGTGAATATATGACTAAGTATTGGGTCTGCATAGTTGTAGTTTCTTGAAGTTGAGTAATCTTTTGAATAGTCTATGGGTTTTGCATGGAATGGGTTAAGTAAGAAATCGCATAAGATTTTTGAGTTTATCATTTCAATTACAGGTTTCTTATCATGGGTAATTTGTATTTATTTTCTAGAAATGATTACATACAATTCAATGATTTTTATAGTCAAAATAATCTATACATGTGTATAAATCTAAAAATTTAACATGCACTCAAGTTTCAATTTTAAATTTTGAGGAAAGTCCAAATAATCAGTTATATTTCCAAGAGTTTGAATAGCTCTATGCAAGACTATTTTGAGAAGGTTGAAGTTATCATGCTCAAGCTTGGATTAAGTTTTCATATTAGGTTTTCATGTGGAAAATCCTTCTCAGTTTATAGTTGTTTTTTGTTTTGGGTTTCAATTTTGGATGACAATTGATGATTTCAGTATGAGATAGTTTCTTTTCAAGTCAAAGTAAGCAATAGTTTTGTAGTAATTTGGAAAAGTTCAATATTCATCATTTATTTTCATATTTAAGGGTTTTATTTCTTAGTTTTTGAATGTTTAAGTTTACAAAGGCTTTGTTCTAAACTATTTCAAACTTAAGTTTTTGAGATGAAGCAAGTTATAAAGGAATATAATGATATATAATTATTATTTTTTAATTATATATGATTATAATGGTTCAGTTTGAGGTTTGATCAATTGGCATGAATTATATAGAGATTTGGGTCCATACAGATGATTATCATGAATAAATTCATAGGCCTTTGTCAAGCTTAGTTCATCATTTTGTGGTGCTTCGAGATTCAAGTCAGATTTTAATATAAAAATGTTTTTGAATGAATTTGAAATTGTAGTGATTTCATTAGTATTGTGAATTGGTAAATGGGTTGTGATAAGTCAAAGATGGTAAATTATATATATTTAAATATGCATATATGTTTTATGAATTGTTTTAAGTTTTATAAATAGGAAGTGGTTAGGGTATAAAACATATTCTTATATAAATTGGATAGTTTATACTTTAGATTTGATATTTTTTGATAAATTTGGTATACTCAGTGATTTTGGAGTTTGGTAGAGTTATATATGCTTAAGTTTAATTTGAATGCATTATGTTTTAAATATAAGTGGAATTTATCAATTTTTTATTTATTATTTTATGATTATTATGTATCCTACTGTATTATTAATTAGTATGTCTCCCCACCCATTAGATTAGTACCCAGGTGTATTATATTAAAATATATTGATCAAATTAAGACTTTTTAAGTCTTAACTAATTTATCTTTAATAAATTTAGTTAATTAATTGACTTTATTAAATTTAATTAGTTAACATTAACCCATAACTAACTAAAAGTTGGTTATAACTTATTGCATAACTAAGTAAAGGATATAAAAGGAGATCAAGAATTCATTTGAGGTGGAGGAAAAACATAGATACTGAAGACTTATATGCTTGTGAATTCAATCATTTATCTCTCTCTCTCTTTTATGCAATTTCTCTGAGATAACATGACTTTTATAGATAGACCAATGTACTTTCTTTGTTGATTGAGTATACTACTTAGACAACGCATTTATATCTAGTTTTATATTATCATTTATAACTGATTATCTGAAGATTATCAAGTTTAAATCTTTTAATGATTTTAGCTTGTAATCCTATGCATAGAATCTAAGTACTTAACCTGAATAATGATGAAACAATCACTTTGGTGATGGATTATTGATCTAATTGATTGTAAAAGTTATGTTTTGAAGATATTTTGTATGAAAGATGTTGATTTCTCAAATAAAATTGATCTGATTTGCTAAGATGACTCTTATTTATTAAGACTCACATTTTTTTTATTTTATTAGTTTGAATTTCATATCTAGTTTAGTTTTGTGAAATTTAGTTTACTTTCTTTGATAATTTCTATTTATTTATGTTTTATTTCTTTGTGTTAGTGTTAGTGTCAATTTATTTTCTTAGTTTAGTTAGTATTAGATTATTTTATTTTCCTTGTTTAGATTAGATTTATTTATTTTAGTGTTAGTTTCTTAGTTAGTCATTGTTGTTTGTCTTGTCTCTTTAGGTTGTTGAGATATTTTGCTCTTTTATGCTTTATTATTTACTATTTTGATGATCATTTGTGAACATGAACATAAGACACATCTTCTCATAAATCTAAATATTTTGTCTTTTGAGAGATTTTCTAATTCATAAACTTTATTTTATCAGATAGGTTAGATGATAGTTATAACAGATTTGAGATTGAATCATATAATATCAGAAGAATGATTAGTTTCTTGGATCAAAGCATTGTTTATGAGTAATATTCTTGATATAATTAATTTTAATTTTGTGTTTGGTTGACTTAGTGAATGTGTGTATACTTAATTTAGATTTATTATTGAATATATTAAATCCCCAGAACTTTAAAAGACCCTTCTACACACCTTTTACTATTTTTTTAGTTATAGGACTCTCATGATTAAATTGGTATGATTCTATCTTGACCTTCATGATAGGTGAATGGGTTGATTCATTATTATGACATTTTTCACCACCAACAACTTATCATTAATGTCAAAGGGGGAGAAAGTCCAAAAATGAAGACTAACTAGACTAGGGGAGATGAGTGATCAATCTAAATAATGATTTTCCATTAATGATAAAGGGTGAGCTATTTGAGGAGTGTTTTCATTGATTTCAAGGTCAAGATTGATGTCATTGATTTCAAGGTCAAGGTTGATATCATTGATGTCAAGGTGCAGATGCATAGTGAGTGGTTTTTGAAATATGAACCATGTGACAAGAGAGAATTTGAAGGAAACCTAATGATTACTCTAAAGTTTGATGTCAAGAGACAACTCAAGGTCAATGTAAGCATGTTTGATAACTAATCCTTAAGTACAAGGTGTCTTAGGAAGTTTAGTTATAACAGGCATAGTGATATCATAGGCATATACATAATATGCATAAAGAAGTATATAATAAAGTGTGACATTGAATAAGTAGCATCATAGGCATGATATCAAGGTATAAAAACATCAATAATTGATTTCAATATCAAGTATCAAGTCTCAAAGTTATTGAGAAGCCCAATCATGACACTAGTCATAGCATGAAAGTATCTTGTGTGAAGGTATGAGTATGGTGGCCTAGTGATATGGATGCATAGAGGCATAAGAGGTAGCATAGGGTTATTTGATTATGCATATGAGGCATTGAAATATTTAGGTGTGTTTTAAGGAGAGCCTATAGGGGTAAGCCTTACAGATCTAGCATACAACTAGAGTAGTTATAGACCCTACCTGACCCAATACAGTACCATGAAGTGTTGTCAAGACCTATGAAGGATGAAAATAAGTGTTATAGCATGTGATAAGTTTATTTACCATGTGAGGTGGAAAGTGCATGTATAGCATCTATAAGGTTAGTTTTAAGGTCTAATGTGACTTACAAGTTAAAATCCTAGAGACCAAAGAGAGAGATGGTGGCCTAATAGGGTATTAGGATTAGTTTCTAAGGTAAGCATGGAAAAATGAGAATTTATATAGGTATTTCATGTTGTTTTATCTATGTTGACAAATTTTGAGTTTAAATTTTGTAAGAAAAGGCATGGAATTCAGTTTTAAGGTTTTGTATGTGCACATAACGAAGGATTCAAAACCTAAGAAGAACTTTCAAGTACTCATTGGCACATGTAACCTATAAATGGGAACCTAAGTTGTCTATGGTAGTTTTATAAGGTTCCTATCTCAAATTAAAAATCATTGGTTTCTAGAATAAGGGGATAATCTTTATGAATTATTGTTTAAGACTGTAAGGTGGATTAAACCTCTCTAAAACCCTAACTTTGACCCAATATGGAATATCTTAATGGAAATGGATAAAAATGGATTGTATGAACTATTTTTATGTTTATATAATGTATTATACTCTCCCAAGTATCTCTATGTGGCATTGGTTTGTCATGTGAGTGAGTGGACCCTATAGGAAAAGCCTTATTTCTTGTAAAATTATTATAGTAGGTAGAGTTGACTGAGTCAAAGTTGATGAATGGATGGAATTTGAATATTGAAAATTGTATTATTTTTCCATGGTGTTTTATGATTATTTTTTATACCTTATATGTGTTAAACTATTCATGCAAGTAGACCTATCACTAAAAGGCCAAATTATGCAAATAGTGAGAAAAACTAAGCAAAAGTAAGAATGATATTAGGGATGTGTTATCATGGATTAGGGAAGGATAAAAATATATGGGTATATTTTTTAATACCTTTAATACATGTTAATTTTTTTATATGTTTTGGAGGTTAATGGATATGATGAAAATGTTGCTCATAAGTTGACTTGTCTAGTACAGATGAGACAGTGAAGTTGTAAGGTTGTGAGATTGGTTTATAATACCAATATTATTAGTTAAACATGGTATATTTATATCTAATATTCACATAATTATCTCATAGGATAATCCAAATGCATTAAAATTATTTTTGAGTGATCATATAGGTGTTAGTCATCATGACTAGTTTTTAAGACAAACTGGCAATTCCAGGTAAGCAGGTTGCAATGATGAGTTAGAGGCTCTATGCCTTTAGCTAAAGCATAAAATGCATATGATATTTATTTTTTGTAACTTTAATGACCTATCCATGATTTTTATAAGCTTTTGATTCTATATAATAGGCTGAAACATTGAAGCCAAAATGGCTTGTTTGCCTGAGTAAGGTTTGTGAGAAAGGAGATCAACAGATTAGTCTACAAGAGCATTAGTTGTCACTAGTAATTATGATATTTTTTATGTAATTTTATTTAAGTATGTTTTGATATAATTTTAATTAATTTTAATACCTTAATTATGTTCCTACAGGTGTCAAAATTTTTTGGTTCCATAACTGTGTTTTGAGACCAAATGGCAGTTCTAAGTAAGCTACTTGTAGAGAAGGGTTTGAGCACTTTTTTCTTGAATTTTGAAGTATAATGAACATGGTTATGATCATAAGGTAATTATTATTCTTTGTATATATTTTTTTTCAATATTTTTTTTCAAATTTGTGTTTATGCTTCAATTATTCAAGATAGGCTTTCTGGGTATACACAGGCCTAATATGAACAATACTAATGATGTGCTCCAAGTAGTGGTTTGAGCTAAAAAGTGTTATGGATCCTAGATGATATTATCAAGGGTATATTATTATGGCATATTATGTGTCTATTTTATGTAAATTGTTTGAATTTTCTCCAAAAGGTTCAAAGGGTAATGTGTGCTTAGTAGGCCTAATGGGATTAGGTCTCCATGGGACCTAAAGGAGAGATCAGGCCAATTTGAGAAAGGTCATACCCAGAGGGACTCAAATCACGTTTTATCCATGTGTATGAGGTGTTATAATATCTAATTCATATCTGACCTAAGAGGAGAATACTTCTTGGTTTACTAAGAAGGAGATGAATAAGAAAAGTCTTGTATAAATACTAGGCATTTCAGGCCTATTTGGGAGTTTTTGTAAATGAATAAGGAAGTACATTATAGAGCAAAAGGATATATTGTATACCATCATAATAGGATAGATTGTTAGTGATGAACATTTTGTAGATGTTCTATGTGTGAGAAATAGTTTCATATGACCTAATCAAGTTAATAAGAGGTTTAGTTGAGCGAAGAAGGCTAGAGGCCAGTTTGAGAGGGATACAACTATGTAAAGAGCTAAAGAAGGAGATCATCATCTATTGTATGAGAAAAAAATTATTCTGAATTTGATCAAGTGTTTAAGGTGATTGATAGATGATCAAGTTTTAAAGGTGATTTATTTGGTGCTAAGTCATCTAGGGGGTTGGTACCTCCTTGCAAGTGGGTGATTGTTAAAGCCTAGTTGAGTTGGTGCTTAACTAGTTGGGTTTGGTGATCCATGTGAAGTTTTTGCTTCACTAAAGTTGGTCTTTTTGTTATAGTATTGTATTCCATTTACATCATCAATGGGTTTTATTCTCCTTAAGGGTTTCCCACATATATATTATGTTCATGTATTTCATGCTCTTGTGGATTGGTGCTTATGCTTGCTAAGATGTAAATGCTTGTCTAAATTATCTATGATTTCTTAAGTAAGATTGTTTAAGAATTTTCTTGAATATTTATTCACCCCGCCCCCCTCTCAGTCATTTTTCTTATAACATGTAATGTTACCATGTCTCTTATTGAATATTTTCATAGTAATCTTGGAACAGTGGTGAGTATTCCTAAAAGAAAACCCAATGGTGAGTTGGTATCCATTAATGAAGTTTCATTTGAACAAGTTTCTATTAGAATATAATGAAATACTAGTTATGTTAAATGTGTCATAATAAGGCCACCTCCTAAACCAAAACCTAAGTTTTAGATTTTCCAAAATAACAGATATTCTTTCTCCTTAGAAAGAACTAATCCTAGAATTGAATCTCCAATCCTTTCTATGACAGCCTCAAAATAGCATTTTCTACTACTTTTGAGATGTTAACTCATATAGAGAATATAACTTCCCTATAACCTCATATAGGAGAACATAATGGGTGTATTCTCTATGACCAAGCCTTACAAAAAAATTCAAATGAAAGACCATGATCTTTCATAAATATGATCCAAAGGATTTACCCTTCTATTTCTAAGGAAGACCTTCCCATAGCCCAAGATCTCAAATGAGATAAATTAGTTGTTGACATTAAATCTCCAGACTAGATTATAGTCTTTAAGAAGCTATTTATCCCTAATTAGTTCCATCCTATGGAAAAATTTATCTCATTCATAGAATAAAAGATATATTTCCTTCAGTTATCCCCAAAATATTGGGTTAACATTGGAACCAAGCAAGAATTTAGAGACCAACAATTAAATTAGATAACTAATGTGATCATTAAATTAAATAATAACTAGGAAGAATTATCTGTCATGATGACCAAGGTTATGAAATGGCTTCCAAAAAATCTAGGACCCATTAAATCAAGATATGATCAGGGTCTAAAGGACATTACTGATTTAAATATAGACCTGACATATAGTATTGCTTAGAACAAGGTTTTTACCACTACCCTAAATAATCATTCATGGTTTCTTCAATAATTAAATTTTATGGATCAAAAAGAAATAGAAAATAGATTTAATTATGTTACAAAAATTCAAAAGCTTCTTTCTGACTAATAGGTTAAAATGAGAAAAGAAGAAAGATCATAAAGTGAAGAAGTCACAAATCTCATAAAAGTGGTAAATATCTAGGTAAATCATAAAGAAGATAAATCATACATCCTACAGATGATCAAAAATCATCATATTATTTTACATGATGCTTTAAATTCATTAGAAATCTATAAACTTTTAGAAAAAATGGAAAATATGGAACAACATTATGCTATGTTAGAAAATTTGGTACAGACTAGCTTTTACCATAAATTAGCTATAAATTAAAGCCTAGAGTCCTGTTATAATTTTCCCAAATGCCATGACTTCAAATAATGTCTATTTACCTAATTTTGAGAAAAATATAAAGGCCTCAGTACATTCTTTAGGAGAAGAAATATTTAAAATGTTAGAATAATTCTCAAGGGTAAATCTTAGGATGGCCCATTCGGAGGAAGTTGATTTTGATTATGGTTTTACATCTAGAAGATTAAAAAGAATTGTTGAAATCTTAGATGTTATTACTATAAAATTGTTAGAACTCAATGGGGCATTCAGAAAACAATTGAGTTAGGAAAAATAGATAAAGTTGTTAAGATCTATTTCACAAGTCCTTCTAAACAAGAAATTCAAAAGGCTAAGGAAAAGATTATATTTACCCAAGCAACTAAATTTCAAATTTAGAATGACATAAATTCCTATTGAACATGCATCCCACATACAAATGGTAACAAATTGTTTTAGTCTAGGAAAGGATTCAAACTTCCCTCCTAAAAATAATCCTTCTAATATAATAGCCAAAACACCTATAATCAATAGCCATCTAGTGTTTTCCATGTTGATTCCAAACCATTATTTCCCTTGATTCTAAATATTGATGATTGGTGCAGAACTAGGCATAAATTAGAAAAGATGCCAAGATAAAATCCCTACATCAGATAATGCTTGGATGGGCTTTTTCCTAAGATAGATTTTTCTAAAGAAGTAAATTAACCTCTACATAACTCCGTATAACTAATATGACTGGTGATTTTTATGACTAGTAGAGTGACATTTCCCCTACTAAACAAGATTAAATTTTGGTAGAAGATGGCCAAATATTAACTCACCTTTTAAATGTCATTATCCTTGAGTTTGTTGGAGATATTGATATATAAAAAGATATGCTTAATGATCTATAAAAGATGAAATGTTGTGATCTTATGTATCTTAATAAATATATGTACATGTATGTTTCCATGGCTAGACAAACACATCAATATAGATTAGGTTCAGTCAAAGACATTATATTAATAGTCTTCCTCTTTATCTAGTTGATACTATTATAAGCCATATCCAATCCTAGAAAGATGGATTAGACTAGCCCAAAACCATTGAAATGCACATGTTTGGCCATCTAATACATTTTGTGGAAATTGTTATGGAAAAAACTTGTAGAAAGAAAAATATTTCAAGAAATATAAAAAACCTTCTTGATATGGTTAAAAATCAATATTTCCATAATATCCACAATTTTCATATTTTGGTTGTGACAAAAATAACAAAGAATCTTGTCATTGTAAAAATCCTCCTAGTAAACATCTTACGCCTTCCTTTGCTAAAATGCACTCTACCAAGCCACATTTTCCCAAAAAGAGGTAGTTTCTCAAACCACAAAACTCTCATTCTAAGTCCAAGTCAAAGTGGCCTCTAAAATGATTTACTTGTGGAAAGCTTGGACATATCAGTCCCCATTGTCTAGACAAGAAAAAGAAACCACTTAATGTTGTTTGGATTCATCATATTACTGTTGATAATTAGTCTACTTGGATTAACTCTGAATCTAACTCTAAATATTTTATATCTCTCCTATATTTTATTTCACCTCCAATTCTTTTTTATATTGAATCTGATGTTTTTTTCTAAATAATTTCCTCAGATTAGTCACCTACTTCAAGATTTTATTCTCTCTGACTCTGAGGTCACCTATCATTATTGTTTCATGTTCATTATTATCCAATAATATGATATTTAAAAAATCAATAAAATTTATAATACTACTCTTGTTTGTAATTTTTCTTTGCATAGCCAATACAAATAATAACTAGATGCAACTCTCCAAAAACATGGTACCCAACAATCAAATTTATAAAAATACACCAAACTATTTATTTATTTTGATGACACCAAATCTCCTAAGGAATATGATTTGTTCAAATATTTAAGAATGGAAAAGGTGAATCCTCTTCAAAAGTCTTTTCTAATGAATCAATGGATGAAGTGTCTAAACTCCTAGATAACATAGAAGACAATTTAAAAAGTTCTCAAAGGATAGTGTCTAGCTTAAAAAAGATAGAAAGAAGGCAAAAGGATATTGATAATATTGAAAACCCTAAAGAATCAATTATGATAAATAAGAAGAAACATTTTTAGGAGGTCCTATGATGAATCATTTTTATAATCAATAGAATATCATCATCACAATCATGGTCAAAGTTGAAGGATATAAACCCTATGAGATTGATGCATTAATTGATACTATTGTAGACTGTAGTATTTGGAAAAAAGATGTAATTACCTATTTTAAATGGGAAAAACTTAGGATGGGTTTAACATAATTAATGGGGATTTTTAATAAGTCTTATTGCTAGAGATATCCCTCTAATTTTTAATGATCATACTAGTCTTATTACTTTCAAACAATTTGATAATATAGTTACCAGTGTTTTTATAGGAAATGATTTTCTCAAAAATTATTATCCTATAGAATTAATGGAAGAGTCTATTTGCCTTACTTTTGATTCTCAGAAGGTTACCATCCATAAAATATTTAAGGAAAATATAAGGATTATAAATCAATTTGATTCTTATTATTCCAAGTAGATTAGAAAAATGAATAAAAGGATAGATGATTTGACCAATAGATAGGACCAGATTATTGCAGGGATAAAATAAAAACTCAAATCTTGTTGTGGAATGAATCCAAAATAGTTTTATAATATTTGTAAATATTCTATCAATTTACCCCTTAAGGATGAATCCTATCACCCTCATTTTAAGGCTTCTACACTACCCTTTTCACTAAAATAGAAGATTGAATCAGAAATAGAAATTAAGTAATTAATTGATCAAGGATTAATCCATCCTAGCAAATCATAATAGGGATGTCCTAATTTTTATGTCAAAAATTGTAGTGAGATAGTAAGGGGAAAAGTCAAACTTGTCATAAATTATAAGAAGTTGAATGAGCATCTTGTTGATATTTCTCATTATTTTCCCTTCAAGAATGAACTCCACAAAAAATTGTAAGACAATTTTATTTTCTTAAAGTTTGATTTAAAATCTAGATTTTGGCAGATCATGATAAAAATAAAAGGATAAATTTGAAATAAGCTTCTTGATTCTAGTCTTGTAGAAACATTATGAATGGCATGTCATGCCATTTGATCTCAAAAATGCTCCTTTTGAGTTCCAAAAATGAATAGATTTAATCTTTGTAGAATATTCATTCATTGTTGTCTATATAGATGATATCATCATATGTGATAAAGATCTAAACACACATTTGGAGCATCTCAAGATATTCCATAAACCTTCTAAAGAACATGGTTTGGTTTTGTATGAAAATAAAATGGTCATAGGATTAGAATATATTGAATTTTGGGGAGTTTATATTAGTAAAGGGATGATCAAACGTCAGTAACATGTCCTAAAATTTATTAAAAAAAATCCTGATAAAATCCTAGATTAAAAAAGGACTGAAATCTTTTCTAGGATCTCTCAACTTTTGTAATCCCTTCTATGAAAAACAAATTGAAGATAAAAGGATTATTACCTAGAGATTGAAAAAATAATTATTCCCTTTGATAGTTGAGATGACTAAGGCAATACAAAGAATCAAGCATAAAATAAAAACACTACCTCCTTTAAAGATACTAGGTGATGGCCCCTTTTTCTAAAAATTGATTCTAGCAACTATTGTTGGGGTTGTGTCCTTGAGAAAATAGGGAATAAGGAAAATTTTTGTGGGTATAATTATGGTATTTATAACTCTTCTCAATTAAATTATCCCTCTTTAAAAAAATATATTAAAGTATTAATGTTAGTCATAGACAAATTCCAATTGTATTTGTTACCTAAACCTTTTACTATCAGTATAAATCTAAAAGAATTTGATAATATCATCAGAAAGCCACATTGGTCTTGGATTTGAAATTAGCTTCTTAGTAGATGGAGTATTTGGTTTAACAATTTATTTTTTAAGGTTCAATACAAAGAAGGAAAGAAGAATTGCATTGTAGATATATTATCTAGAGAAGGTTCTAATCAAAAAATTATTTTGGTGATCTATCAGACCTCTAGAAAAGGAAAAAAAAGATGATATATTTCAAACCATAGTTTCCTAAATTTAGTTTAGATTATTAGAATTCAAAGATCAGGTTCCTAGAATAATTCATAAACTCTATCCTATAAGAAGAGGTATCATTATCCTTTGAATAAGGCCAAGAAAGAAGTAGGTGTGGTTACCTAAACTCAAAACTCAACCTATGACAAGTGAAGAAAGCTCGTATGTTATCTTGAGATCTCATAGTCACTCTCAAGATCAGAAAAGTCATTTGATCTAGTGTTCATGTATATGCTTAAATCTATAATTTAGCTATTGTAATAACTAGCTACTCTTGGCTTTCTTATCTTTGTAATACATTTCCTTTATTAAATAAACTACATTAAATTGTATACCATAAACTTTAACACACTTTATTTAATAAATGAAATGTATTATAGAGATATGAACATCGAGAGTGACTAGATATTATAACGGTTAAATTATAAATTAAAGCATATACATGAATATTAGATCAAAAATATTTTTTGATCTTGAGAGTTCCTATGAGATCTTAAGAGAGCATATGGGTTTTCTTCACTGGCCATAGGTGTCTAAAAATGAGCCTAATCTACCAATATATAGGAAAGAGAAGAGGAGAATCGTTAACTTAGGTTGAAAACCTTCAACCAAATTAATTGGTAGAAAGAAAAGGTTCATGCACTATCGTATTGGGAAAGGTCACATCTGACAACAGTCTTGTCAAATAGGCATAAAGTGATTTCATTGGTTGTATATACTAATAAGTAATTGCCTAGATGGGAATCTATAAAAAAGTTGATGGCTATCACTTTCATAGATATCTATGCCATAATACAAACCATTATGGTAGCTTTATGAGCCCTCATAGGTGTGGATATCAAAATAGTGATATATGTTGGTTATTAAATCATGATAAATAGCTACCAGCTTGTTTTCATAGTATCAATGTGTCTCTAACTGTTTAGGCATACAGATAACAATGTTGAGACCCACTATGTTTTTACTTAATCCCAATCCATGGGATAGCGTTAGAGTCATCATCATAGTTTTCATATGCTTGTTGGATCATCCACCATGCCTCTTCATTAGAATCAATATTTTCTTTGTGTATCAGCACAAAATCATAATTAGTAAGATCAACCAACTAGTGAATTTGTTTGGTTCAGAGATATATGTGAAACATCTTCGATACTTCAGAATCAATGGTAGGATCAAAATAAACTTTGGCTTCTAGAAGATATGTGAACTTATATGCATGGGTTGGATTCCACTTATTCAGAAGAGTTTCCCTAAATTCACAAGAGGCATAATGCATATAAAATTAATTTTGAAATTAAGATATTTAATAGATAATTGAATAGTTTCTTCAAAAAAATTATATGGGTCCTTTTCTAGAGCATATGGATAAAATTTAAAGATAAGTGGTCTTAAATAAGGATCAAACTTAGTCCAAATGTTTTTCAATTTCTTTTTATGTTTATTGGAATTATCATATTCATATACCCATGTGAATTTATGTAAATGGAACATTACATCTATCCATCCTTTAACTCTTACTGCAATTCTGAGAATTTCCCAGTCCCATTTTTTGAGATTGAAGTGGTACAAGAAAAATGTTTGTTCCTTAATTAAGATGGATTTATTTATATATGGAATCTCAAAATCATATTAATTTTTAAACCACCACCACTCAAAAATAAATTGAGTGATATGATCACCCAACTTGTCTTTGATTTATTCAAAATTGGGTTCCCAAATTAAAGGTTGAGTTCTAAGTTTAGGTAACCATACCTGCTACTTTTTTAGCCTTATTACAGAGATAATGATACCTCTTATTGTATCATAAAGTTCATGGATTATTCTATAAAGCTAATCTCTAGATTCCAAGAATTTGAATTTAGGAAATTATGGTTAAGAATATATCATCTTTTCTTTTCCTTTTTTGGAGGTTTGAGAGAGCATTAAAATAATTTTTTGATTAGAACATTCTCTAGATAATATATCTACAATGCAATTCTTATTACCTTATTTATATTGGACCTCAAAAGAGAAATTGTTAAACCAAATACTCCATCCACTGAGAAGTTGATGTCCAATCTAATACCAATGTGGCTTTCTGATGATATTATCGAAGTCTTTTAGATTTATCCTGAGAGTAAAAGGTTTAGGTAAAAAATACAATTTTAATTTGTCTATGGCTAACATTGGTGATTTCATCTCTTTTTTTAAATAAGGATAGTTTAACTAAGAAGATTTATAAATACTAAAATTATACCCACAAACAATTTACTTATTCCATGTTTTCTCAAGGACACAACCCTAACAATACTTGCTAGAATCAATTTCTATAATAAAGGGGCCATCACTTGGTAGTTTTAAAGGAGGGAGTGTCTTTATTTTTTACTTGATTCTTTATACTATCTTAGTTATCTCAATTATCCAAGGGACTGATTCTTTTTTCAATATTTGGTTAAGAATCCTTTATTGTTTTTCATAGAAGTGTTTATAGTAGTTGAGAGATCCTAGAAAATATTGCATCCTTTTTTATCTAGGATTTTATTAGGAAAGGGTAAGTTCACAAAGTTGGGGGACAAAAAGTGGCCTACCCATGGACATGATTTTCCTAAAATTTCAAAAAAATGAATTTATATAGATAATTTGAGATGTTTACACTCCAAATTTGAATATGGTGTAAGAATATGAAATGTTGCATTTCAAGTCTAATTTCCAAAACACTAATTTTTTTTTTAAATGGTTAAGTATAACTAGGTCAAACATTTAAAATTTGAATAAGAACTCATGTTTTTTTAAAAACATAGTAGATAGATGATCGTTTTGTGCATCATTTTTTTAGCAGCATTTAATATTATTTGAAACCCTTTGGGAAAATTTAGATAAGTTCTTCTAGTAGGCCACATATATTTTTTCAATGAATACCTTTTTTATGAATTTTAAAAGTAAATAGATACTAAAAATTGAAAAGAAATGGATAGTCATCCATACGACATGCCTAACTACCTCAAAAAAAATGAAATCATTTTTTTTTGTATGTGTGTACAATTTAGCCTACTTGGTCACCATATAAAAATTTTTTCACTTGGATCAATGAAAGATAAATTACATGAGCATGTATAGGCATGTATTTTTGTGGCATGTAGTGGCCTAAAAAGGCACAGTTAGAAATCAACATAGTTTGAAACCTTAAATTAGTCCAAAAATTATAATAATCATATTTTTGGAAAGAGGAGAGCATGTTTGTCATTACAATATCAAGTTTTTGAATTTTCACATTGAAATTATTAGTGTATTTGGAAATCAAAGTTGAAATTTGTTGTTTATTTTCATACCTTTCAAAACTTAGTTGTACATTGACATTCCAAGCCTTTGGCTTAAGAATCCAAGCCATTCTCAAGCTAAAAAACACAAGAATTAAATTCAAATTCAAATACCATGATCATGTTAATAACTCTATCGCATTAATAATGTGATTTCATTACATATTCTCAACACCCTAAAACCCGAATAGTAGCCATTAGGCCTAGTAGTCTTAAGATCAAACATGTGTTGATTAAGATTATTGTTTAGGACCAATGTTCTTATCAAGAATTGATGGCATTGAAATATAATTAGAGATGTATTAACCTATGAATCAATTTATTGTTCCTTTGATCCTAGTATGTTGTGAAATTGGGCCAATAGATCCCAAATTGACATTAGATGGACATATTTCCTTGGATGGAGCTTGGTTGGCCCCAATTACATATCAAACTAAACTAAATACTTGGTTTTTAATAATATGGTGTGCAATTAGAGAACCAATTGACATCATATAGACATAATTCCTTTCTTAGGGTTCATTTAACCTCGATTGTGTATTATATTGAACTAAATATTTAATTATTTTAATATGGTGTGCTATCAAAGCCCTAATTGACATTATATTGAAGGAATTCCTTGCATGGGGACCAATTAATATTAATTATAGATTATATTAAATAAAATACTTAATTGGTTAAATATGATGTGAAATTAGGAAAAAATATCCATAATGGACATTAGATGGACACAATTTATTGCATGGGCTAAAAAATGCCTTGATTGATATTCTAGGTGGAAGCAGTTAATTACATAGGAATTGGTTGTCATCAATTATGTATAGTATTAAAAACAATCAATTGATTTAACATGGTATAATTATATCCCCAAATGATATTAGATGGATGCAATTCCTTGCTTGGGGATTGAGTGGCCTCAAGTGCATATCATATTGAGCCTAAATACTCAATTGGTTTAATATAGTTGTAATCAGGGCTAATAGAACTCAAATGGAACATTATATAGACACAAATTACTTTCATGGGGCTCAATTATGTATAAAATAAAACCAAATACATGATTATTTGGATATAATTTACAATCAAGGCTAAAGAAGTTGTAATTGACATTAGATGTATTCAATTACTTACATGAGCCTTGGTTGGCCATAATTACATATTCAACTAGATTAAATACTTGTTTGATTCAATATGTTATGTATTTGGAACCAACAAAACCCCCTGTTGATAGTAGAAGGATGAAATTTATTACATAAGGCTTGTTTGGACTAGATTTCATATCATATTGAACCAAATATTCTTTCAATTGAATTTGGTGTACAATCAAAATCTCAATTGTTATTAGATGGATGTAATTCCTTATAGAGGGTTCAATTGGTCCTGATTCATATCAGATTGAATCAAACACTCAATTACTTGAGTAAGGTGTGTAATTAGGGCCCTAATTAAAATTATGTTGACCAATTCCTTGCGCAAGCCTCGATTGGCCCCAATTATGTATCATCTAGTACTGAATACTTGATTGGTTCAATATGGTATGCAATCAAGGTTAATTAATCCCTAATTTTCATTATATATGCATGTAATTCCTTACACATAGCTCTTTTAGACTGAATTGCATATCAAATTGGAAAAATACTCATTTTTTTTAATATGGTGAGCACTTAGATCCCCAATTGATATCATATGGATGAAATTCCTTACATTGAGGCTCAGTGGGCCCATAAGATCAATTTAGCCCTAATTAACATCCTTTATATATAGTAATAACTAGGTTCACAAGGATGAACTTGGTTAAAATTGTATCAATCAATACCATAATTGACTTTTTAGGCTCAATATATGATGATGTGGGGGATAATTGATCCCAAATTTGCATTATTTACTCACATATCTAGGTTCAAGGAGATAAAATTTCCCCCAATCACCATCATGATTGTACCTTACCCTAAAACCTATACTCTAAACCCTAATCCCTAAAGTTTCAAATCCCTAAACTCTAAATGATAAATATAAACTCTTTAAACCTTGAACCAATCATTTTATCCCAAATTAACATCATTTAAACTAAGAATTAAGTTCACAAGGCTCAATTTGGCCTAAAACACATAACTGATTTCCCCATTTAAACTTATTCACTCAATTTCTATGATGACATCCATGGTATAATAACAACCCAAAAACAAATTCTATAGTCACAAATGGGTCCAAGTAATTCAAATTATCCTCAATTATATTTGCAATTGACCTTATGTACCCTAAACCATGTATATACATTAAAACCTATAAGTCGTAAGCCATAAACCCTAAACATTATACCCTGAATTATAAACCATAAACTTTTCTTATTTTGTAACTTTAATTTAGTCCCAATTAACATCCTTTGTAGTAAAAATTACATTTTAACACATGGTATAAAGCGATTAGACATTAATATACAGGTCCTTAAACTTAAACCCTGTACCCTAATCCCTAATCCATAAAACATGAAATTATAAGCCCTATGCCCTAATGGTCACTACATTCCACAAACATACATGCCTTATGATATAACTTATTTTATCATGAGATGTCATAAAATACACTTTTTAAACCTATGGTTAAAGCCTTTGGAGTAAGAATCTAGCTTTGCATCTAAATTAAATTAGGGCTATTTCAAGCCCCTTCAACCTAGTTAACCAAAGAGGAGGATCTAGTTAATTATTTTAATTTAGGAGTAATTTGAGGCTAATTTGAACCCTTTCAATAGTAAGATATGATTTGGGGTAAAATCAAAAGATCAATCTCTTCTATCATGAATTGATCTAATTGGTTAATTTGTGCAATTCCTTATGTGATCTAGGCAAAATTGAGCCCCTAAACCAAATTTATGGATCAATCAATTTTATAACATGTATACAACATGTATATGGCATAATTGACCCTAATTTTATCAAAAATTCAAACATGAAGTTAATCAAATCATAAATAGGTGTCACAAGCATCTCAAATGTTCTTCAATTGCCTTAGTGATGGAGCCTATATATGATATCTTAAACCCTAAACCTTTAACATTTAAATTTAACCCTAAACCCTATACCATTTACATTAAACCCTAATACATAATCCATAAACCCCAAACCTTTTAAATTATAGATTTTAAACCAATAAATTTAGCCCCAATTAACATCCTTTGTGTGTGTGTGTGTGTGTGTATTAGGTTCATAGGGACGAACTTCGTTAAAATTTCATCAATCATTACCACAATTGACTTTGTAGGCTAGATTTGTGATGATGTGGGGGTAATTGATCCTAAATTCACATTATTTACCCATAAATCTAGGTTTAAGGAGCTCAAATTTTCCCCATTCACCATCATGATTGTACCTTATATACCCTAAAACATATACCCTAAGTTATAATCCCTACACTCTAAACCTTAAATATAAACTCTTAAACCTTAAACCAGTCATTTTAACACAAACTAACATCATTTAGACTAAGAATTAATTTCATAGGGCTCGGTTTGGCCTAAATCACATGACTGATTACCCCATTTGACTAATTCACTCAATCTACACAATGACATCCATGGTATAATAACAACCCAAAAACACATTTTATAGTCACAAATAGGTCTAGAACTTATTCAAATTATCCTCAATTATCTTTGTGATTGACCTTATGTACCCTAAACCATGTATATATATTAAAACCTAGAAGCTATAAACCATAAACCCTAAACACTATACCTTAAATTGTAAACCATAAGATTTCCCTATTTACCAATTGATTTAGTCACAATTAACATATTTTGTAGTAAGAATTAGGTTCACATGGCATATAATGATTAGATAAATTATATATAGGTCCTTAAACCTAAACCCCATGCCCTAATCCCTAATCCCTAAAACATAAATTATAATCCTTATGCCCTAATACCCACTACATGCCACAAACATATTGCCTTACAATATAATTGATTTTATCATGAGATGTCATAAAATGCATTTTTAAACCTCTGGCCAAAAATTATCCTTTGGAGTGCCAATATAGTTGTGCATCTAAAGTAAATTAGGGATATTTTGATCCCCTTCAACCTAATTACATGACTATAAAATATGATTTGGTGGTTTATTATCTCCAATTTACTCTAATCACCATCACGATTGTACCTTATATACCCTAAAACCTATACCCATATCTCTAATGCTTAAAGTTCCTAATCCCTAAACTCCAAACCATAAATATAAACTCTTTAAATGTTGAACCAATCATTTTAATCCAAATTAACATCATTTAGACTAAGAATTATCTTTATGACTGACCCTATATACCCTAAACCTAAGCCCTAAATGCTATAACCTAAATTTTAAACCAAAAAATTTCCATATTTATCAATTGATTTAGTCCCAATTATCATCCTTTATATTAAAAATTAGGTTCAAACATGGCATAGAGTGATTAGACCTTATATACACCCTTAAACCCAAACCCTATATGCCTTAATCCCTAATCCCTAAACCCTAAAACATAAATTATAATCCCTAATCCCTAAAACATATATTGTAATCCCTAATCCATAATCCATAATCCATAAACCCTATGCACTAATGCCTTAATCCCTAATCCATAATCCCTTATCTATATTAAGTATAATGTAATCACATTATTTAATAACATGATCACATTATTCTTAACATAGGTAACACTCGGTTCTCATTACCAATTACCAACCCAATAGTTTATATTGACAATAATGTGATCATGTTATTATCACTATAAGCTTTTCAATGCATTAAATGGGGCACAACCTTATACAAGACATAATGTGATCATGTTATATAATAATTTGATCACATTATAGAACATAATCATGTTATGCTTATTTTAGATTAATTTCACTAATCAATGACTATTTTTAACCCAAATCAAGAATTATGTCCCCAAAAACATTCTTTGCATACTTCTGTGAAATTTGTGGTACTTGTTTACTTGACACCACCTTTAAAAAGTTATCAATTATCCATTTTTATGGGTGACAAATCATGTTCAAAAATAAAGAGGAAGATGTTGAAGAACAAAACACCAAAGGAATTAGAAGATTTGAGAGAGAAACACAAGCTACAAATGAAAAAACTTCATGGTAGACAAGGTACAAACCCTAATCTTGATGAACCAAATGCCATAGATAATGAGCCAATTGATGATAATGAATTAAACAATGACGAAATTGACTATAATTAATTGAATAATGTTGAAATTTATCATAATGAATAATAATGAAATTAAAAATAATAAATTATTTAATGTTGGAAGTTCACATTCAAAGTTCCAAGTTTTTGATTTTGTTGATGATGAGTCTATGTATGATGCTTCACCCCCATGAATGAAGAAAATTTGATGGAAATAAATAAGATGAAATTAACCATAAATAAAATTTCATGAAAACATATAATGAATAAAATGTCATCCCGCCTCTAAATAATGAAGGTAATAACAATTTTGAAACACCCTCTCAACAAATTCCACTATTACCAACACCTCCAAGAATTATGTGTAGAAAAGAAAAGTACTTAATTAAAGTTGATGAAAATATTTTAGAACCAATGTATAATAAAATGTCTAATCACCATTCAAGAAGACTGGCTCAACAAATTGGGGATACGTTCTTTCATAATTTGGAGTATGATAGTCAAATATGTTATTTATTTCATTAATAAAATTGATTAAGATGAGACCTATAATGTACACATTAGGACTAAGAACATCTAACATGGATGATGAAAACAATGAAAAATTTTAAAATCTACATGATGCATGTCATACTATAGGCCCAAAATCATGCACCAAAGATTGTAATGATGCCTAATGTATACTTATAACTTGTGTAATAAGTGACAAAATAGGGAAAAAATGAATGGTTTCAAAAATAAGCCGAACACTTAATATAAATAGAAAAATAATAATGAAAGTAATTAAAAGACATGAAATACTTAATGAACCTAATACTAATGATCTCTAGGCATTTTCTAGTAGACTTCCATGAAAGGACAAGGCTATAGTTAATACTCTCAAAGAGTTACTTGCCCAATTTTGGAAAGATAATACAAGAGTTTTGCCTAATGTAAGAAATGTTGTGAAAATAAGAGTTGGTTCTCATAACCATGAACTACATCCAAAAATTTATTGGATATGACTCAAACACAATTTTACTCTAATTTTTTGGAAAAACATCCACAAATTTCTATTTGTCAAAGATATTCTGAGATGGTAAAACCTTTTTATGTTAAAATAAATCACACTGCACCACTTGTTTTTATAGGTTATATGTTGAATTTTCAATGCACTATGATGTTTTTTTCTATATTCATTGTACTTTGCATACTAACATTTTTTAGAAGTGTGGCATTGAATTGCCACCAAAATCAGCAAGGGAATTTATTCCAACTATCTTTTGCAAAAGACAAGATGGACAACTATTTTACAACAAATCATGTTTAAATAAAAATTGCAACATTTGTGGCTGATTGCCAAAATTAAAAATATATATCCATGAGGAGATTACAAGTGCAATCGGACAAGAATTAGTTGGTTTAAGCAAATATAAATTAGTGACATATCAATTAAAATATGGCAAAGAATCTAAAAAGTGTGAGCTTGTTACAAGAAACATATTTGTTTCCAATTTTTTGGTTAAATTTAGGGATAAGATTTTTTATGAGTATGAAAAGCACACACACAAGACTATATGGTTGGATGAACATTTAAAGATAAGGAAGGATAAATTCTCACTTGGTTTAATTATTTTAGTAGTTGATTTTGTTGAAAATTACACATTCAAACCCCAAATGGAAGTTCAATCGCATTATTACAAATTATCATATTCGTGCATATAGAATTTATGTATGTACCTAATAGTATAGAGAAATAATGGAAAATATTAATGGATTACCATTTCTATATCAATGATGATAGATCACATTGTTCATATTATATACAAGGTTATTTTTAGAATTTCTGTGAATAGTTGAGTTAGAGGAACATTACTTTCAATCAACATTATATTTAGTCAAAAAATTGCACATCACAATAAAAAAAATGCATGGATGTTTTATTGGTTGAGTAGGATGCACATTACCACTAGTGTAGAACACATTTGGATTTTTACCAAGGTTGTCCATGGAAAAGGGGAGCATGATGGTGTTGAAGCATGTGTAAAAAAACTATTTCAAGGGAGGAGTTGAAATTTAAAGAGGGTGTTCATTTGATAATTGTAAAAAACTATGGTTTAATGGTTTAATGAAAACATGTGTCATGGTTCTCAACCAAATTATTCTATTCATATACATTTTTGGTTAATGGAGGAAGAACACTTGGCAAAGTATGAGGATTGTATGACTCTAATAGGTTCAAGTGACCTCCACTCATTTTGTATCTCAGATGCAAATTCTTAGACTGTTCATACAAGACACTTGGCATGTTTTTGTTCTACATGCATAGACTCTATTTGGAATGAGTGTGAGTCATAAGAATGGGTGGATGATTGGATTTTCAAACCTCTAATTCCAATCAACACATATCAAGTTCCAACAACATTGTAACTTAAAAATATGACATCATCAAATGACTTTGACCATGTATCTAATCTAGTATAGCAAAGTAGAATATTTTTCATTATGTACAATTTATTATCATTAAAAATATCTTCATATTATCACTAAAATTATTTTTTTGATAGAGAGCATGTTTTATAGTTAATGCAGATGAGGATAATGATGAAGGCATTGATTACTACTTGTGTTGGTGTGTAGAGAGAAAGAAAAAATTAACTTCCCTAGTTATAGATGGAGAAAACATTAACTATCCCACTGGGTCAATGGTAGTCATTATAACTTGGTTTCAATGATATCCTATAAAAAATTCATATCAATGGTTGTTTGAAGAGTTTGAAATGCATAGGAAGATATTGCACTATTCAAATTTGATTCTTGTAATGAATATTCAATTACAAGAATATAATGGAAGGTCATTAAACAGGGAACTATGAAAAGTTTAGGAGTCAGACCATGAAACTATTCTTGATACTATCAAGTTTAGAGCATATCCCAATGGTTCATTGTATTGAAATACAGAGGTATGTTGACTTTTCAAATGTAGATGTAATCAATTTTACCAAATATTTTTTATTTTCTAGGTAGTATATATATAAATATCATTTTTAATTGCTTACTAACAATTTTTTATAAGTTAGTGGTGTTAGATCAGCTTCTACCTTCACGTAGTTGACACTGTCAGTAAATAATTCTATATTTTTGAAGCTAAGAGAAGCTTAGGTTTTATGGGTATTTAAACTTAGTCTAGAAAAATGCATTATTTTTATATTGGGAAGGGTGTTATTGAGGCCAAAATGGGTGGTGGGTTTGATGATCAGGCCTAAATAGAGGCCAATAACCTAGTATTAGATGTTATTCAACCCCCCCGACATGTTGGTGGTGTCAGTTTTCACTCAAAAAGGATCGGAACCAGAGCTATGTAATCACAACTTGAACTTTGACAACATTTGTTGTCAGTGTTTTTGCTCTCTAAAACAGTAGTGAAAATACACTTATAGGTGGATTTAAATGTCATGGAGGTGTGATAACATGTAATTTTCCGTCTAGACATGATCAAAGTGATGGATTCACAAGTGGAGGTCCTAAAGGTAGAAATATCAATTGGAGCTCAAGAAGTTACTCATTCACTAACAAAAAGATGCATTTTTGGACCCATCATTGTAACTTGTCTAATAGATTGATCTCAAATATTCCACCTAAGTGCTTCAGGGTGTGATTTGAGGGATTAAAGAGGTATGGAAGGGATCTAAAGGTTTTTATAATTGACTTACATTTTTTGTTTTATGCTTGTTTAAACTTAGGTTAAAAATTACATTTTTCTTGTATTGGGAAGGTTGTTATTTAGGTCAAAATGGGTGGTGGATTTTTTGATCGGTCCTAAAGGGAGGCTAATAACCTGGTCCTAGATGTTATATGCCCCCTGAATGTGTTATCAGTATCAATTTTCACTTAGGAAGTATCACAATCGGATTTATACAATCATAACTTGAACTTTGACAATATATCTTATCAGTATTTTTGCTCTCTGAAATGGTACTAAAAATGCACTTCCAAGTGGATTTGAATGTCTTGGTGGTGTGATAATATGTAATTTACCTATTTGCACATGATCAAAGTGAGAGATTCATAAGTGATCTGAAGGACTATGGTCATGTTTTCATTGATAAAAGGCTAGCTACAGAGACCATAGCTGATGGAGCCCACTTTTATGATGGAGGGGGATTCTACTATTGTGTATGGTAATGATGTTTTATTAATTTCATAATTACACTATTTCTACCATATAACTCTTTCCATGCTTCTACTTGTGACATGTGTCAGGATGAGGAGCAATTGGAGAGGCCCATGTGATGGGTCCTTAGGCCACCACATGGCCTATCACTAATTCCTTACTATTTCTCCAAGACACAATGCAACCTAACTCGTTTGGTACCCCAACTTGCCTATCACCCCAACTCGTAATGCAACCCAACATGCCTGGTACCCCAACTCACCATGTAACCCAACTTGGATACTAACCCAACCTAGGTTATATGATAGATCATCATTTTAAGTTTATCATCAAGATCAAGTACTTGTTATTGATAGTTCAACATACCTCAAGTGTTAGTTCCACATTCAGTTATGCTAACTCAACCTTAGCTATTTAGATAGATATTCTATTCAAACCAACTTGTAGTTGGTTTACTAAATTTACAAATTAAACCAAAATAAAAGATGGGTTCAATGTGGCCAAAGCCATGAATTACATGGTAAAAAAAGGCTATAAAAAAGCCTCTATTATTCTTTATCCTAGTACATGTGGGATTAATTTCCCATAATAGATGAAAAACCTAGGGAAGGTTTGGAGGGATCATCCACCATTGGAAAAAGCCAAGAGGCATAGCTAGATAGGATTTTTTGGGAATGGATTCAATCCATTTTTACCAAGGTTGAAATACTAACATATGTAGGCTGAGATAGATATATTTTGGTTTTAGCAAAGGCCATTGGGGTTAGGACCATGGAAAAAGGCCATTGGATTTTGAAAGGAGGATGGGTCAAAAAGAGGAGCTGAAAGCTCATCATTGGATCATGGATAGAGAGGAGATCCTAAAAAGAGCCTAAATGGATGATGGAATATGGGAAATACACAATTCCATATAGAGGTGACTTCCATTTTGATATGGATTGAAAGCCATTAAGAAGCCTGGTTTGGGTAATGATACCAAATAGTAGTAAGAGGAATCTATGGTTGAATGGTTGGAAGAAGGAGAACTGAAAATGTGGATACACAGTCCCAAAGGAGCATCAATAATTGACAAGTTTTATTATATCCTTTGCCATAAAATGATCAACTCTCAAAACAAAAGGTTGCTGTTAATATATCAAACATGTTGCTATGTAGTAAACTGAGCTTGAGAGGAGGTCGATGGAGGCATAATCACCAAGAATGTACAGATGACATTTGGGTGTAGTTTGATGATATGGTAGACCTATCTAAATTATGGAGTCAATCCTTAAATGGGGAAAGTAGTGTAACCTATATATAGATATTAGGTATTGATGGTTTTGATTTATATATACAGCCCACATCTATTTTATGAAAGATGAAGTAATCATGTCCATCATAGAAAGATGGATGTTTGATTGGTTACACAGGATCATAAATGGATAAGTACCAAGGACATCATGCCTATGATAATAAGATTATTGAGTCAAGGGAGAATGATGTTGGCCATAGATCTAAGGTGTAACTATTATTAATACATAGTCCTAGGCGTGGTCATTTTCTATGACCTTTTTTCCATAAAAATTTTGATGTTACATTTGGGGATCATTTTTTTTTGGTAAGGTGATCTTATTTGAACAACACAGACCTGAGTCTATTTATGGGGTCTCTATTCTCTCAAAGCCATTAGAATCTTCAAAGGATATAGCTAGAGAGATCAACAATTTTGTAGAGGAAGTCTACTATGTTATTTTTGTATGTATAGATACAATCCTATGTTAATTCTTTTTATTTTTTTCTATTTTTATAAAGGCATTGTATCCATGGAGTAAATTCTTGTATCCAGGGAAGGAATAATTCAATAGTTATTAAATGGATAAACCTACTTATTTTATAAGGCCTTATAGCCAAGGGTAGTGTTGATACTTATATTTTCACTTTTGAGGAGATGATTGGCTCTCCTCATCCAAGTGGCATAATAGAGTCATCTCTCTTGCTGTGGGTGACAATTTCATTGAGATGAATCTCTAGATAAGGGGCTAGCTCCCCTTGATGCACCTTTAAATCTCTCTTTAACCTATCAATTGTGTATGAAAAGGGATTAAGAAAAATGACTAAGAAACCAAATGATGATGCACCAATGTATAATGTGCTCCCAATTGACTGAAACTACTACTTAAAGACAAACAAATTGTTTTTCACACAAAACTCATAACTCAATATTTGTTGTTACATCAATGTTTCATATGCTAGATTCAAGAAGGTATATGATTCTTAGGAAGGGAATGAATGATTCCAAAGAGGGATAAAATCATGGACCACTTCTAATATATCTCTACACTTAGAAAAGAATACTAGAAAAGACCTACAACAATCTCCTTTTTGCAAACGATAGACCATCAAGAGTACAAGCTAGAAAAGATAATCTTGCACTAGACTAGACCAACAAGATTCAAGTCATTACTCAATATTTTAGCATATGAGTGGAAACAACACTTGTATATTTCTTTAAGAGTTCTTTGAGTACAAATCAAGTCAGAGTTTTCCCAATAACTAGAAAAGGCTACTAAAACAAGCTAAAAGAATGCATATATATAGCTTTTGAGAGAGAGGTCAAGCCAAGGAAGTTAAAGAGTCACTTAGACATGTGTCCATTTGTGAAAATTAGTTACAATTATATGTGAAAGAGGAGTGAGGTGAGTCATGCCATGTTAGGAGGTCTACTTGTCTAAAATAAGTCATGAGAATGGTGAAAAGTGGCATAAAACCTTTAGAATTAGCATAGGAAATGACCTCCATCAAAGACCATCCATGAACATTTGAAATTAAAAATAGGAGATTCAACACATAGCACTACTCAATGGAAAAGGAACTCATGGTGACAGTTATAAAATGTTCCTTCTAATTGGTAGTCATCCTTTGGACACTTACATTTGTTGATTTCATGGAAGCTCTTTGATTTGGTCAACTACCAGCAATGACTTAAACCATCAACCTATCCATTCTTTACTTGTTTTTATATGTGCTAGATGCCCAAGATCCTACCATTTATTACTTCCACATTTGTCCTTAGGTTCCCACCAAGCCTTTTAACACCAATAGCTAGTTCCCATAGTTTGAAGTTAACATTTGTGGGCCATCACTCTTCAGGTATTTCTTTTAGACATTTGTTTCCCTCAGACAATATTTTTGAAATAATTCATTCCTTGGACACTTTTCTTGTGGTCACTTTGTTTTGGCACTTTTCTCCTTCAAACTTTTTTTTTATCTCAACACTTTTCTCGAAAGAATTCATTTGGGATTTTTCTTGACAATTCCTATGGACAATTTTTTTTATTTCCTTTGTATGAAACAAAATTTTTGAAATAATTGGGCTTTTACCTCTTTTCGATGCAGACAAGTTTTTTGAAAGAATTCCTTGAACAATATTTTCAAAATAATTCCTTCAAACTTTCTATTTGGCCCTTCGAACTTTTGATTTTTTTCCCTTCAGCTGAAAGAAGTGGTCCTTCAGCAATCTATAAATGACCCTTCGGCACTTGGAAATGTCCCTTCAAAAATTTGAAAATTAACTTTTCAGAAAGATGGAGAAGTGCCCTTCAGAAAAGTTGAAAATGACCTTTTAGAAAAGCTGAAGATATCTTTAGGGGAAATTATTTCAGACAAAATGTTTGAGATAATTCTTGACACTTGAACAAAAAAACAAAAAAACAAAACCTCTAAAGGAAATAACACCCAACCAAAAGACTAAAATGAAGTCTCCAAATAACACTTGGTATTTTTTTCTACAGCTCAATGAGAAATACTCCTTTTGGAGGAAATTTTTGAGTACTGTACTCAGCCAAAATTGAAAGATGCAAACTTGGGAATGAAATTGGACCAATGAGAAGATTTAATATTTTCCTTACAGATTATTTAAAGATAGAGACCCAAGTCTAGGGTCAATCAACTCCTATTCTATGGTGATAGATAAGGAAAATATGTATTGGCTCTGTATTGATATAGAGATTAGTAACTATACTTTTTTTGCCTCTATTTATACCCTAGAGGGATGTGTATAGTTACAAGATTATTAATGGGAGATATAGGTAGATATCCAGATATACTCCTATTTAATATTGTGCCCCTTAAGAGTTTTATAGATACTAAAAAAGGAGAAAACATACTCATATGCATAGAGAAGAATGAAGAGGTGTTATAGACTGGAAGATGTTTTACTAATCAATTGCAGAGTCTTTACACAGTCAGGTTTTCAACACTCTTATAGGATCTTTAAATCCATTTATGATGTAAGTTGAAAAGTGTATAATTGCATCATTCTTATAATGTATCAGGTTGTAGTTAACTGCAATCCTAGAGACATAGCTTAAATGATGGGTGAACTTTGTTATCTCTTCTAGTATTATTCTTACTTTCAATTACTTTATGTTTCAATTTTTAATTTTGTCAAAAAATGAATTAATAAGGCACTAACATTAAAGTATGAGAAAGTTTAATATGACAACAAATCAAAAGTTATATGCGGGAATGAGTTTAAAAAGTTATCTAATTAATTTCACTAAATCCTAGATTTTTTCACCAATTCTATTTAACTAAGGAATTGAGATATTTTACTATCTATTTCATAAACTATTTGTCTAGTTTACAGATAAAATTTGGTATCAGAGCAAGTGATTGTAGGACCTTGCTTTAGTTGTGATATACTTCTATTTAGAATTTTTAAATATTAGATTTTGGTTTTGATTCTTCTATTTGACTTGACCATGCAGGGAGGCTAGTGTGAAGGTAAACAAGAAGGTGTTCCAATTCACTGGAAGAAGACAAGCTTTGTACAGCCAAGGTTATGGAACCACTAGCCCTGCAAGATTAACAAACTTGAAGAACAAAGAACTTTGACACTTGAGGTGTGAGATGGTTTTATGAAAGGAATAACCTTTCCTCTTTAGAAATCATTCAAATAAAATGCAAGGAATTTTTAATAATACATCTCCAAAAGGAATCAGTTGTAGTTTGATTACCAGTCTTACATGGAGGGCAGATTAAGCTATAGTTATAATTTGATTTCATAATGGTTTTGACACAATATTTTGATCTAGCTAGCCAATTATGTAGCCTTATTTTTTTAGATTACTAATCATATTATGGATAACTATGTCCTTGATTATAGGAACAAGTGAAAAGACCAATTCCATGGTAAGATATGGAAATGGAAAAAAGTCATTATTTAGTTTTGAATAATTTTTTGCACTTTGAGTCTTCAATTTTATCTAGTTCATGAATTGGTATGTCTCATAGCTTTGTTGAGAGTTGTAGGATGTGAACCAAACATTGTTTAAGATACCAACAGTATGTTATCATTTACTTAATAGGTGCAGTTCATAGTTCTCAAAGAGGAATGAGTTATTCAAGTGTAATTATGTTTGCATAATTTATGGTTTGAATCCTTGATGTCAAGATAACCTTTGTGTGGGTTACTTTAGATATAAAATATATCTTTATATAGAATTATTTTTAAATCCTTTTTGAAATATAACATGGATCATATAACTCTTATTGACATAGAGGTTTATAAAAGATGAAACCACTTACTATTCAGTTATGAAAACCATTAGGAGGGAAAAACCCTTATGGTTAAATGGTTATTTGAATAGTTTTGATAAGCATGATTATAACATTGAACTAGTGTGATTTTATTCTCTTCAACACATTTATTTCAAATAAATTCCTACTTATTGAATCTAGGAAGTAAATTTGATAACATTGTGTTTAGAAGGGTTTATATTGGCTATCTCTTATTTCATTTTTCTATTGTGATAGACTTTTTGGGGAAACTAACTCGATTGGATGAGTTGTGGAGGTATGAATCAAGGAGCAGTCAATATTATGAAAGAAAAATCAAGATAGGTTTAAAATACTTGGTTTATTCTCACTTTTAAATGATATTTGCTACAGTTACTTATAGATTTATGAGTTTTAAAGAAGCTCTTATTATGAAAATTCTCCAAGTTAACATTGGAGTTTGACAAGCACAGGGAAAGATTTGAGGGACATCACAGTTGATTATGTTGTTTATAGTTCCCTTGATAATGCTTTCAGGTATTGTGTATTAATCACCTTAGGATATACAAATTTGTTGCATGTTTTTATATTTACATTGTATACATCTAAGTGCCATAGTACTATGGGAAATGTTTGTATTACAAAATTTCTTTACACACATGTATGTTTTTAGTCACATCATGTAGGTGTACTTTCAAAATACCCATAGTTGGGCAATGTTTGTAAAATGTAAGTATACATGTGTGAAATTGTTTATGAATCCTTAGGTGTATGTAGCATAATGATTTCCCTTGTGCAATAATAAGGATAATACATTAACCTTCATGCAGTGCAGGGGTTAAGAGAATCCACCAAAGATTATGACTATTGTGGGAAACATGTCATTTGGTAGAATTGATACAGAGTTTATTTTACTTTCTATTTACAAGTTGAAATTTCAATTGGATAGTTGACTTTTTACAGAGTTATATTGTTGGTGTGATGTAAAAATCCATGTAAGAGGTTCAGTTGGATTCTTGGTACTTTTGAGGACAAAAACCTCTTTGTGGGGAGGTTTGATCTAGAGGAATATGGTCACATTTTCATCAGTAAAAGGTTGGCTATGGAGAACGTCACTGGTCGATCCCACTTTTATGGAGGGGTACTCTACCACTATGTATGGTAACAGTGTTTTATTAATTTCATAATTACACTATTTCTACCATACAAGTATTTTTTTGCTTCTGGTTGTGACATGTGGTAGGATGAAGAGTAATTAGAGAGGCCCACATGGTGGGTCCTCAGGCCACCACATGGCCTACCACCAATTCCTTACTATGTCTCCAAGCCACAATGTAACCCAACTTGCCTAGCACCCCAACTCATAATGCAACCCAACTCGTCTGACACCTTAACTCATCATGCAACCTAACTTAAATACCAACCTAACCCAAGTTATATGATAGATCATCATTCTGAGTTCATCATCAAGTCAAAGTACTTATTATTTACATTTCAACTCAAATCGAGTGTTAGTTCCATGTTTAGTTATGCCAACTCAACCTTATCTATTTGGATAGAGATTCTATTCAAACCAACTTGTAGTTGGTTTACTAAATTTACAAATTGAACCAGAATAAAAGGTGGGTTTAATGTGGACAAAGCTATGAATTACATGGTAAACAAAGGCTATTAAAAATCCTATGTTATTCTCTATTCTAGGATGTGTGGGATTAATGTCCCATAATAGATGCAAAACCTGAGGAAGGTTCGAAGGGATCATCCACCGTTGGAAAAATCCATAGAGGCATGGCTGGATAGGATTTTTAGGGAATGGATTCGATTCCATTTTAACCAAGGTTGAGATATTGACATATGTAGGCCAAGATAGATATACTTCAGTTTTGGTAAAGGTAATTAGGGCCAAAACCATGGAAAAAGGCCATCAAATTTTGAAAGGAGGATAAGCCAATAAAAGGAGCTCAAAGCTCGCCATTGGATCACAGATAGAGAAAAGATCCTGACAAGAGCTTGAATGGATGATAGCATATGGGAAATAAATAGTTCCATATAGAGGTGGATTCTATTATGATATAGCTCGAAAGCCATTAAAAATCTTGGTTTGGATAATGAATCTAAATGGTGGTAAGAGGAAGCTATAGTTGAATGATTGAAAGGAGGATTGAAAAAGTGGATACATAGTCCTGAAGGAGTGCTAATAGTTGACAGGTTCGATTATGGCCTTGGTCATAGAATGATCAACTTTAAAAATAAAAAGGTCATTAGCAATAGATCAAACATGTTATTTTTTAGTAAATTGAGCTTGAGAGGAGGTTGGTAGAGACATAATCATTAAGAATGTACAAATGACATTTGGATGCAAGTTGATGATATAGTAGACCTATCTAAATTATGAAGTTGAGACTTGAATGGGGAAAGGAGCATAACTTATATACAGCTATTGGGTATTGAGGGATTTACTTTATATATAGCCCACATCTACTTTAATAAGGATGAATTAATCATGTCCATCGTAGAAAGATGGGTGTCTAATTGGTTACATAGGATCATAAATGGATAAGTGTCAAGTACATCATGCCTATGATAATAAGATTATTGAGTCAAGGGTGAATGATGTTGGTTATATATCTGAGGTGTAACTATTATTAATACAGTCTTAGGTGTGGTCATTTGATATGACCTTTTTACCACAAAGAAATTGATGTTACATTTGGGGATCATTTTTTTTGGTAAGGTGATCTTATTTGAACAACACAATCCTGAGGTTGTTTATGGGGTCTCTATTCTCTCAAAGATGTTGGAATATTCAAAGGATATAGGTGGAGAGATCTGTTATTTTATAGAGTGAGTCTTCTATGTTATTTTTATAGGTATAAATACAAGATTATGTCAATTCTTTTTAATTTCTTCTATTTTTATAAAGGCACGGTAGCCATGGAGGAAATTCCTCTAGACAAGGAAGGAATAATTAAATAGTTGTTAAAGGAAGAAACTTGATTATTCTGTAAGGCCTTATGTCCAAGGGTAGATTTAATATTTTCCTTACAACTTATTTAAAGATAGAGACCTGAGTCTAGGGTCAATCAACTCCTATTCTATGGTGATAGATAAGGAAAATATGTATTGGCTCTGTATTGATATAGATACTAGTAACTATACTTGTGTTGCCTTTATTTGTACCTTGGAGGGATGTGTATAGTTACAGGATTATTAATGAGAGATATAGGTCTGTGATGGCCAGATACACACCTATTTAATATTTTTCCCCTTCTTAATAGTTTTATAAATACTCAAAAAGGAGAAAATATACCCGTATACATAGAGAAGAATGAAGAGGTGCTACAGACTGGAAGAAGACATTTTTTTGATCAATTGTAGAGTCTTTACACAATCAGGTTTTTAACACTATTATAATATATTTAAATCCACTTATGATGTAAGTTGAAAAGTGTATAATTGCATCATTTCTATAATGGATCAAATTGCAGTTAACTGTAATCCCAGAGACCTAGCCTAAGTGATGGGTGAACTTCGCTATCACTTTGGGTGTCATTACTACTTTCAATTATTCTATGTTTTGGTTTTTAATTCAATCAAAAATGAATTAATAAGGAACTAATATTAAAGTATAGGAAAGTTTAATATGATAACAACTCAGAAGTTATATGCAAGAATCAATTTAAAAAGTTATCTAATTAATATCACTCATTCCTATATTTTTGCACCAATTCTATTTAACAAGGAATTGAGATATTTTAGTATCTATTTCACAAACTTTTTATCTAGTTTACGGATCAATAGGTGGAGGTCCCAAAGGTAGAAATGCTAGTTAGAGCTCAAGAAGTTGCTTGTTCACTGATAAAAAGTTGTATTTTTGGACCCATCACTACAACTTGTCTAATGGATTGATCTCGAAGCTTCCACCTAAGTGATATGGGGTATGAGTAAAGATATTAAATAGGTATGAGAGGTATCTGATGATTCATGAAAATGACTTAAAATTTTTGTTTTATGCATGTTTTAACTTATTCTTTTATTGGAAAGGGTATTCTTGAGGCCAAAATGGCTAGTGGATTTGTCAATTAGGCCTAACGGGAGGACAATAACTTGGTCCTAGATGTTATCCCCCACTCTTCAAATGTTTTGGTAGTGTTAGTTTTCACTTAGGAAGCATTTGAATCAATATTTTTCAACCACAAATTAAACTTTGACAACAATTGTTGTCAATGTTTTCACTCTCTAGAACGGTAGTGAAAATGCACTTTTGAGTGGATTTGAACAACATGGTGCTGTGATAAAATGTAATTTTCCAATTTATATGTGATCAAAGTGATATATTCATAGGTGGAGCTTATTTAGGTATAAATTCTAGTTGGAGCTCAAGAAATTATTTGTTCACTAAAAAAAGTTGCATTTTTGGACCTGTCACGACAACTTATCTAACAGGTTGATCTTGAAGCTTCCACCTAAGTGATCTAGGGTGAAATTATAGGGATTAAATAGGTATGGGAGGGATCTGATGGTTTTTGAAAATGACTTACAATTTTCATTTATATGTGTTTGAACTTAGGCTAAAATTTTGTGTTTTTCTTATATTGGAAAGGGTGTTCTTGAGGCTGGAATGGGTGGTGGGTTTATTGATCGAGCCTGATAGGAGGATAATAACCTAATCCTAGACATTATCCTCCCCCTAGATGTGTTGGTAGTGTCATTTTTCACTCAAGAAGCATCAAAATTAGAGTTTTGTAATCATAACTTGAACTTTGACAACATTTGTTCTCAGTGTTTTTGCTCTCTGAAATGGTAATGAAAATGCATTTTTGGGTGGGTTTGAATGTTATGGTAGTGTGATAGCATGTAATCTATCTATTTGGATGTGATCAAACTGATAGATTCATAGGTGGAGGTCCTAGAGGTATAAGTGCCAGTTGGAGCTCAAGAAGTTACTTGTTCACTACCAAAAAGTTACATTTTTGGACCTGTCATTGTAACTTGTCTAACGAATTCATCTTGAAGCTTCCACCTAAGTGTTATAGGGTGTGATTATATGTCTTAAATAAATACAAGAGGGATCTGATGGTTCATATAAATGACTTATAATTTTTATTTTATGTATGTTTGAACTTAGGCTAAAAATTTGCATTTTTCTTGTACTGGGAAGGGTGTTCTTGAGGCTAGAATGGGTGGTAGGTTTATCGATTGAGCCTGACATGAGGCTAAGAACTTAGTCCTAGATGTTATCCACCCCCTAGATGTGTTTGCGGTGTCATTTTTCACTCAAGAAGCATTAGAACTAGAGTTATATAACCACAACTTCAACTTTGAAAATTTTGACAACTTAAACTAGAGACCTCTAAACTTAATGAGTAATTTACCTATTGACCTATTGATAACTTTGAAAAATTTGACCTATTAGGTGGTAATTGACTTATTGACCTATTATTTGGTATTGAGTAATTGACCTATTGACCTAAAAAGTGACTTGTTTTAGATTCTCCATTTAGTGTATGTGATTGCATTAGTTTCATGTTATCTTTGAAGGTCCTTGAGGCCATGAATATGTTGTCATTTGTGTAAGGTTATAGGTGGATGAATGATTGTGGGTGGTAACCAAAAAGTGACTGTAGGTCACAATCAAGGAAGGGATATTGGAGTGATTCCACTAGGTTGGTAAGTTATGAGTCATCATGATATTAATTTTGAATGTATTAAACCTATACAAACCTATAGAAAAATGAGTAAGACATATACCTATATACCCTATTTTTACTATGACAATCTATTATGAAAGTAAATGGTTATTTCTCATAAAGGAAGTATGAATTTGGTGTAGATAATGATATTTATATTGAGAATGATCATTTAGGTGGAAGGTTAATTGTTGTTTATACAAAATATAATGGTAAAGAATCAACATGCAGTCCTCTAGAACAAAGAAACCCTATCTATACCCTATTTTGGGTTAACATTTACATTATAATGGGAAGTAAGAGTTATTTCTTAATATTGTCAAGTATGTCATTGAATCTATAGACTTTGAATATGGTCCTATCATAAAATGAGATTTTTCATCTCTTAGAATATGCATGAGAGATTTTGAACTAATGCTTCATGTTGTTATCACAGGCCTGTAGGGTACCTTATTGTGCACAGTCAAGATAGAGAGGAGAGAATTTTCTTGTATAAATGTGTATGCTAATGGATATAATGGTTTTTATGTTTGGTGATATGTGGAAACAAGGTAGTAATATTTGTAAAATCCCTTGAGATATTCCTTGACACTCATTGATACACAAACCCTATTCTCACAATCCTAAATAAGACTAAAAAACATGTGTTTGATGGTTAGAAGAGAGAATAAAAATAAATCAGATGTCTCACCTATTTTATAAGGTGTTTAGGGTGAAAATAGACCTATATGTGGCATTTTGGTCCTCTAAAACTTTGTGGAACTTAAGATATTGAATTATATAACCCCTTGACTTGTGTAGAAGCCTAACTAAGGTTTCAAGAGCAAAAAACCCATAGAAAGAGTTTTAATCTTTAGAAATTAATGACAATTCATAATATGACATGATTTCATGTATGGAAAATGAATAAAGTGGTTTTGGTGTGGTTCAAGGCTATATAGTACGGATTTTGTGACTATGGATTTAAGATAGGGCTAATTAGGCTTAATTAAAGGGTGGTTTACAAAGGAAGTGTGGTCTAGGAGTGGAGTTGGGTCATGAAATTTGACACACACATATAAGGAGATAGAGGGTGGATATAAAAGGCTTTAAATATCCATAATATTTGATATATTTATCAAACCAATAGAACTTACATGAAAAATGGCTATAAGCCTAAGGAGACCATTGTGAGCCCTATATCTGGAATTGAATGTTGAAGTGTGTTTGAACACTTTTAATAGGTTAATTCAGGTGTGATTTGATCATATAATAATATATATGATATAATATTGACTCCTTGATACCTATATCAAGTTTTGGTAATTCAGACCTAAGAGTATTGCCTAGTGAGAAGATAGTTAAGGAGTGAGAGGATGTCTGTGAATGGAATGTATGAAATGATTTAGAGAATGAATGTGAGAGGTTTTTAAGAGGTATAATGACAAAAATAATTGTCTCCAAAATGTATAATGAGTAGTTACAAAGAGAATAATTCTATTAAGCCTAAGTGATAAGAGTGTCATTAGTCATTTCCACTACACACAATAAAATAAAAATTTTAATGTAAAAAAATATGTGAGATCCAAGATTCATAACATTGATATGCTCAAATAAAATCGATGATCTAGGGCAGGACTGGATGGCTGCGAGTGGAGGAGGGAGTGGCGGCCCGTCGACAGGCCCCAGGAAGGATGAATCGACACCTAGGGTGAGCTCTCTTGGGCAGGAAGAGTTTTATTCCAGTGAGCATTCAAAACTGAGTAAAGTGAACGGGTGTTTGTTGAGAAGTTAGGATCGACTAGTTTTGGTCATTCCCCAAGAGGTAGTTCAGGAAGATGTTGAGTATATTTCCTCACATACCTTGATTTCTAAATTCTTGGGCATTCGAATCCCTCTAGCAGCTTTGGAAGCCTGGATTTGTTGCTCTTGGTCAATTGAAGGGGATTTTGACATTATGTTGGCAGGAAATAGCTATTTTTTGGTGAGTTTTTCTTTTGTGTCGGATTGAAATCATGTTTTTGAAGGGGGCCCCTACTTCTATGAGCGAGTGGGCCTATTTCTCAAACCCTGGCATGTGGGGTTTAATTCTGTTGAGGAACTTTCAACGTGTGTTCTAGTCTGGGTTCATCTTTTGTGGCTTCCATTGGAATTTTGGTGAGAGGACATCCTCAAATAGATAGTGGCTATGCTGGGAACACCAACAACTATTGCTCATCAATCACTAGACAAGAAGATCATTTCTTATGCACGCATCTGTGTCGACATGGATTTAAATAACCCTCTGCCAGATTCAATAGAGATTTGTATGGGCTCCTTGTCATGGATTCAACAGATTGATTATGAATCCATTCCATTTAGGTGTAGAATTTACCATGTATACGAGCATTTGCATTGTTAATGCCCTCAAGTCATCAAAGATAAAGGAATAGGACCCAATTCTTCAGCATCAAATATAGCTTATGCTGGTAAGGGGATTGGGCGCTTGTTTCTGACTGAAAATGCAAAAACCCAGCCTGATAGGATGGGTAAAGGGAAAAATTCAAATAATGCAAGTTTGGCATAGGGGTCAGCAGACCAAAATAATAGTGGACTGGATGGTTTTATACCAGTTAGAAGGCATGCAAGAGGCTGTGGATAGAGGTGAGGGAATGCTGAGAGGCATGTTGAACTAGGATTTAACAGGTTTGAGGCCCTTGATAGTATGGCCATTGAAGATGGCATTCCGATGGAGGACCAGGGGGAAGATTTGGAGCAACATAAGCAATTTTTAGACCTTAATGAAGTACAAGATATGATGGTTCAAGCGCCTTTAGACATTTCTCTGAGATCAGAGGAAGGAGCACTTGAGGCTTTGTGTGAGCTGAAAGAGAAGGAAGTTAGATGGGTAGATTTGGTCAAGGAAGTGGATGCTGGTAAAAAAGAAAAAGGACCTGCCATGGCACTTGGGTTAATGTAGAAACAATTCAAGAAGGTCACCTCTTTTGCTCCTTCCAAAGCTAGGCGAAGAAAGGACCAAGATAGAATCAAACTTACAGGTGATTTATTGGTGGAATCAGGGGTTGTTAAAACCTTAGATGAACATTTCCCCCAATCCAATCAATGATAGTCTTATCATGGAATGTAAGGGGTTTGAATAGCTTCCCCAGACAAAAAGCTATGCGTAGATTGGTGTTGGATCATTCTCTGGATATTTTTTGTATTCAAGAGACTAAACTGTCGATTGAATCACTATATGCTTGTATGCCAAATATCTAGCCTATTGGCCAATGGCAATGTGTAGGTTTTTGGGGCAGCTCGGGAGGTCTAGCCATGGGGTGGGACCTGAGGAAAATTTTGCCACTTCATTGGGCCTCCAGTATATCAGCTCTGTCAGTGGTGGCTTCTTCTCTTGAAACTGGTGAGCTGAGTCTGGTTACCACAGTTTATGCACCTGTTGATATTGATGGACAACTTCAGCTTTGGGAACATATCCCCTATATCCAAAAGTGTCATCCATTCTTGTCGTGGATAGTGGCTGGTGACTTTAATGCAGTGTTGAGCTTGGAGGTGAAAAGAGGAGGGCTAAACCATTTAGGCCCCTCTTCTGAGTGTCTTCACCATAATGTTGAAGTGCTACACCTCTCTGATGTTAGACCTTCAAATGGGTTGTTCACATGGAGTAATAGAAGATCAGGTAACACTGCCATCTCTGAATGCCTTGATAAATTTTTAGTTTCTTGTTTTTGGCAGTCTAGTGATATTTCTCTCAACTCTAAAATATTGGATTGGAGAGGTTCTGATCACTAGCCTATTAAGCTTTCCATTGGTCATATTGATGGACCCAAAATTTGTCCATTTAAGTTTCAGTTGATGTGGCTTCGAGACCCATCTCTTCATGATTTCATTGGTCAGTGGTGGAGACAGGGAGGTCCTGCATATAAAATAGCTATGTATTCCTTCCTTAAAAAGCTTCAGTATGTTAAAAGAAAGTTGCAGATCTAGAATAGAAATTGTTTTGGGAATTTACATTGTATGAAGAAGAAGGCTCAAGATCAGTTAGATGGAATAACTAGGCAAATAAGAGACTGTGGACTCTCAGAAGTCCTTCGCTTGGAGGAATCTAGAGCTACAAATGCCTTAGCGGAGTGGGAACATCGAGAAGAGATCTATTGGAAATAGAAGGCATGCATTGATTGGCTCTAAGAAGGGGATAAGAACATGGCCTTTTTCCATAATTTAGTGCAGGCAAGGCGCAATAGGAACTTTATTACTTCTCTTATCATTCAGGATGGGACTCATCTTACCTCTTCCCAAGCTATTAACAGGGAAGTTGTCTGGTACTTTTTAAAACTCTTTACCAATGACCCATTGCCAGATGAAGAGGTAGAAAATATAGTTTTATCTTGTATTCCTTCATTGGTGAATAAGGGAATGAATGAGTGCCTTATGTAGCCAATTGGTATGGCAGAAGTGGAGGAGGCGGTGTTTAGCATGAAGAGAGGTAAAGCCCTTGGGCTAGACGGGTTCCTGGCTAAATTCTTCTAGGACTTTTGGGATATCATCAAGCAGGATTTGATGGATGTGATATAGGAATCTTACTCTAGCAAATAAATTCTCAAAGCATTGAATGCTATGTTTCTGGTGCTAATTTTGAAGAACGAGCAGGAAAATAAGTTGGAGTTGTATAGGCCCATTGTGCTTTGCAATGTGGTCTACAAAATCATTACTAAGCTTATTGCGCAAAGGCTGAAAGGGCTTCTCCCTAGCCTTATATCGAAGGAACAAGGAGGCTTTGTGGTAGGGAAACAAATCTTGGATGGAGTGGTGGTTGCTACGGAAGTTATTCACTCTATGAGTACATCACAGGAGAGGGCTATGTTTATTAAGCTTGACCTAGCCAAAGCCTATGACAGAGTTAGCTGGAGATTCTTGCTCAAAATCCTTTTGGCATTTGGTTTCAAGCAGGATTGGATTAGTTAGGTGTTAAGCACCTTTTGATCTTTTTGGTGCTTCTAGAGGCCTTCGTCAAGGAGATCTGCTTTCTCCATACTTGTTTATCATTATGGCCGAGGGGCTTGGATGGATCTTCAAATTTTGGGTCTCTCAGAATGCTCTACATGGTTGGAAATGGGGGAATGGGATAACTACCTTGACTCATCTCCAATTTGTGGATGATACTATCCTGGTAGGAAAAGTTCAAATTCAGGAAGCGGAAGCTTTCCAACTCACCCTGGACAATTACTTGGAGACTTCTGGGTAGAAGATTAATGATCATAAGTCCTCTATTTTCTTATTCAACACTCCTGAGTCTATTCAGAGAAGGATTGCTGCCATATTGAGGTTTCAGATTCAAACACTCCTGATGATTTATTTAGGTATTCCCATCATGGTGGGAAGGTAGCCCAGGCTATTTTGGCAAAATGTTCTAGACAAACTAAGGCAAAAAGTTAGTCACTGGACTCACAGGTGGCTTTCTACAGTAGGTAGAGTGATTCTCCTACAATCGGTTATTCAGGCATTGCCCATATACTGTAGCATGGTTCAGATAGCTCCAGCATACTTTCTAAAGGAGTATGATGCCCTTTCTAGGAAGATTCTTTGGAGCAAAAATTTGCAGAGTACTAAATGGAGTCTTATCAATTGGGCTACGGTGTGTAGACCAAAGCAGGAAGGAGGCCTTAAATTATGCTCAGCTATTTTGCCCAGCCAAGCTCTTGCTGCCAAGCTATATTGGAGATGGTGCTCTAATCAATCTTCCCTATGGGCCCGAATTCTAACAGCCAAGTACTTTCTAGGCATTGAGCCCCATGATATATCTAGGCTCTCTCTTGAGGGAAGAGGGTCGATGGTGTGGAGTACCCTTAAGCTTGGAGCTCAGCTTGTGAAACATAGCCTCTTCTAGGTGTGCAATAGTGGGACAGAGGCCTTCTTCTGGGAAGACTCATGGGATGGTGTGCCACCTCTATTATATTCACACCTGCATTTGCAGCCTCTAGCTGATTCTTTTCATTTTTTTGGTTGGAACACAGTGGTGCATTACAAAGAAGCCTTTAGCATGGGCATGACTATTGGATACAGGTGGAAAAATTCCTTCGATTGGCTTCCGAGAGGTTCAGAGGAGGATAGGAGAGAATTAACCCAAATCCTTGAGGCCAGAGGATGTAGCTCACTACAAGGGTGAGATGTTCTTGCCTGGGGTGGAGATGTTACAGGACAGTATTCTGTGTCTTCAGGATATATGACTTTGACTAAGTAAATCTTTGATGGAGGTTAGTTCCTATGGGGAAAGAAAGTTTGGAACCGGATTTCTTGGCCCAAATGTAATTTTTTTCTTTGGCTGCTTACGTACAACAAATTTCTCACCTAGGACAATCTTTGCAGGTGAGGATTTCAGGGACCATCTATTTGTGTTTTGTGTCACAGCAGTGAGGAGACAGGATCTCATCTCTTCTTTAAATGTTCGTTTGCTAAACAGGTCTGGCACCTATGATGGAGTGCTTGGGGATCTCCTTGCTGGCATGCCTCTTCTTTGACAAAATTTTGGAATCAACTTGCTTATGCACCAGCAAAGAGCTCCCTGTTGTAAAATGCCTGGGTTGTCGGACCCTCCTTTATTTTATGGAATCTTTGGCTTGAAATAAATAGAAGAATATTCAAGGGCGTGCAGCTAAAACTGAGACTTCTGTGGACAAGAATTATTAGTTCACTACAAGAAACTTTGCAAGTTAAGTGCATGCGTGGAAGCAACTTGGACCCTGAAGCGGCCGGTCTATGTATGCACCTGGGGCTGGACCTAACCACGAACTGTGAGTCTGTGGTGAGCAGTGGTTTGGTGAAAGGAAAAAGTCTGAAGGCGCAACCTGTTAATAGGACTGGCCGCTGGACTCCACCTAGGGAAGGAGTTATAAAAATAAATATTGATGGCTCCTCACAGGGGAACCCAGGAGAGGCTGGAATAGGTGGAATCAGCCGGGATAGCTCTGGGAGCACTCAGTTTCTTTTTTCAATCTACAAAGGTTGTCATACAAATAATCTTATGGAAGCCACAGCTATCCTGGAGGCAGTGAAATGTTGTTGTCAATGCGGCTACTATAATATTATCTATGAATCGGATTCGCAAGTGGTGATTAATTTGCTGAATACTTGTAATACAGGTAAGGTAGATTGGCATTTAAATGTTATTGTTCAGCAGATTAGGCAATTAAGTACTTCCTTGAATTCAATTTCTTTCAAACACATTCCCCGTGAATGGAATGGTGTTTCAAATTGCCTTGCTAAGTGGGCTTCAGAGAATGGATCATCATGGAGCATTACTGATTAGAGAATGCTCCCTATGAGTTTGTATCAGAAACTGGTTCAATTGGTGGACTAGGAGAAAGAGTTGTAACTATTGTTTTATTTCTGTGCTTAATATATTTTTACCCCCTTTTAGTTTTTAAAAAAAAAAGATTCATAACATTAAAAAGAATAATTTTTTAATCCTAATTTGTGCATGTACAAAATTAAATATGAGATCCAATAGATAATAATTTGGAAGATCAAAGCAACATTGTACAATAACACACAATGAAATAAAAATTGAATATAAATTAGATAGATTGCCATGTTAGGCATACAATATAGGCACATGTGTCCAATGTCAATAATACATAGATTATCATGATATTCATACAAAAAAATACATCTACCAACATAGTATCAGATTTTCATGATATTCATACAAAAAATTACATCTACCAACATAGTATCTAATGTTGGTTGAATGTCATATGTGCATATACAATGCCAAAAATACATAAATTGTCATATAGGCATACAAAAAATTGCATCTCATGTGTAAGACATCCTATTCATCAAATATCCTCCCTCTCTTTGCCTTCCTCCAAGAAGACTCTCCCTAGCATGCCCTGATAGTATATGGATACCCCTCTAATGCCTTAGATTGCTCCAAGGTCCAACTGTGGATCCTACACTCATAGATAGTTTGTAGCTGAGCTTTTTTCAAATACAAGAATTATTATGAAATTAACATAAAATACATTTAAATAATTGTTAAGAAATTAATTTTAAACTATAATAAAAAATAATTTAAACATGCACTTACTACAAGCTCTTGATCTTGCTCAATTTATTTTTCACGCTCAAATAAGTCAATGGCAGGATAAACTATCTAAATAGGCATCTCAAATATGGGAGGAACATGAGAAGTTTCCCTACTCATCATTTGACTAGGAATATCAATTGTCATCCCCTACATACATAATACATTTACATAGGTTATATATTTTCCCCAAATACATGTACTAAAACTATTAAAATAAGTCTAGTTTTATAATTCAAAATTACAAGAACTAATATATACCTCTATCATTACCTATGCAGATGACATTGCAGCAGCATTGCCTATGTCTATATTAGCTCATAGAGAGGGAGGAGTGTCTACTCCATCGATCAAAAATTCATGTAAACAAGGTTTCATTTAGTTTTATATAAATTATCAAATCTTATATATGGAAACCAAAACGATTGATAAAATCACTTGTATATAAAATATATGTTTATATAAGTACATGAATGCAATGACATGTTATAGGAAAGAAGAAGACAAGAATACACGTGAAAATACACTTAGATCTGAATTGATAAGCCATCTATTGAAGCGTTAGAGCAATAGCCTTGTACCAAAACCAAAATTAGAGGATAAGTGAAGGGAATATATAATTTACTAGTTTCTTTTTTTTATTGATAAATATAAATATACTTGGGTTAAGATCTTCAATTTATATTATATTACATGTTGGACTATATTAGTTGTTGATTTATTAATTGTCTAAAAATATGGGTTTGATTTAGGTAGGACCCTCATAAGTACTTCCTTTTTGTATGGTCTTACAGGGTCATTTAATCTTATTATCACTTTTCAAGGAAGGAGAATAAAGAGTAGGCATGCTTGACAATCATCTCCCCTTTTTTAGAAATGATTTGGGTAACCAGTGAATGGGTTTTGACACTCATTCTAGATCTTAGCCTAATCACAAGGATGTATGTGTTGGGCATGACATTGATGATTATAGTAGTTCCTCATTATTTTCTAGGGATGGTTGTTTAAGTGGATTGGTCTGGGTTATTTATTGCATATGTATACATACATTGATCTTGTACAAATGTTGGGTAGACAAATATAATTCAGAAAGAGAGAAAAGGGATTGTTTGTGTTTACCCATATCAAAGATGGGGAAGTAAATGCTACATTTTTAGTCATGTCAAGTTTGTGTCCTAAGGTTTTAGATGCAATATGATCATAGGAATTTCAGTTTGCATTATTAGTAAAGTCTGGGAAAAAGGTATATGAATGAGACTCCCATTTAATAGGATATTATCACTTCCAAGCTAACTTACACTAGGAAAATGGGTGTATATTCATAAGGAAGCTTCAAATATTTTGTGGCAAAATGTGCTTCATATTTCCTTCATAAATAATGTCCTATCCCTAGAATCATGTAATAGATTTCTTGTAAAATAATGTATTGACCTTGGGTAATAGAAAGATAAAATGTACCATATGGGTAATGGGTAGAAGATATGAATACAACGTATACATCCTTAATTAGTGACCCTATAAGAGCATTGTAGGATGTTACCCCCAAGGAAGCATGGTCCAACATAAGACCATTCATGACTTTTATGTTTTTGGTTGTGTTATTTTTGCATTAATTCTTAAGAGAAGTAAACTAGATGCAAAGAGCAAAACATATATGTTTGTTGTGTTATGTCTATTGTTAATTATGCACATTTATTCTCTTTTACCTTAAACTCCCTTGTTATTATCACTCATTTTCAAGGGTAACATGTGGATTTAATGGTAATGGTGACATAAGTCAAAATGAGAATATGACTATATTGATCTTAGCAACTTCATTTTCAAGATAGTGTTACCTAGAAAGACCCCTAGATAATTCTTAGATCCATTTTATATAAGTAGCCTCGTGGCATGTGAACTACCCTTATCTAATCTTGAATGAGATTATTCATGGAATATTCATGGGATTTTCCAAAATTAGTTGTATAAATATCGTTGAGCCCATTCTCATAGCTTAAAACTATTGTAAAGAGCAAAGTAAGGATAAAGAGAGAGAACTTTAAAACATGGTATGAAAACAAAGAAATTTAAATTTAAATTAAACTTACAAGGCAAATATGCATAGACTAAATGTACATAGAGCATAATATTAACACAAAAATTTACCTTTATATAGATAAATTGTGTCATCCTAATAGAGGTAGATGCAGTAGTGGATGGACCAACAGCTGGATCCGAATATGTAAACAATAGTCATGACAAATCAAATGTTGTAAATGTCAACTGTGATGATGAAGGAACCATCACCTTGTATGACATAAAAAAAGACATATATGTTATATTAAATTTCTATGTAAATTAATTTTTAGCTAAATTAAATTTGTAAATATAACTTAAATTTAACATGACATTTATATAAAATATATGTGCATCTGTGTGGTGATTGATGTTTGCATGCCAAATGTGCATGCCAAAAGCTCATCAATCATAAGAATATGATCTAAGCCATCTGAACCATCGATGCCATCATCATTACAAGGTCTTGTGCACATAGTTCCACATTAACTACAAGGGTGGGGTCAGGGTCAGGTAGGTGGCATATATGTATCATCACTCTATGAAAGCCTACTCATATGCTTAACAAGTGTATCAGTGAGTGAGCTAAAATCATGGAAAGTGTCTATCTCCATGACATGATGAACTATGGAGGGGATCTTAGGCTCAAGATTCTTTTGGATATGGATATACATAGGTCAATTAAGTGTATGATGTGTACCTAGTCAATCTTGCATAAAGCCTTTTTCTCAGCCCTAAAACTCACTAAAATCAAAATAATTGGGAATCTCATTGAGGAAAAACTCATAGTAGAATTTCCTCAAAAAATATAATGGGACCTGATGGTTTCTACATGGTAGATAGTCAAAGATGATCCACAATCTACCCCAAAAATTGGTTGTGATTAAGTTATGTACAAATTCATGGATAGAAAAATGTTTAGCGATTATAGGAAATGAGGCATTGGTGGTTGGGTAGAAAAATAGGGCACAAATGAAGGTTTTTTAAATTTATTTATTTTTGACCTGAAGGGCTAACAACTTGTCAGTATAATATGCCCTACAAGTATCCTTATATGAGGTCCATCAGTTAATTTGACCTAATAAGGTCTCTATGGAATTGATTAGTTGGGTGCAGTGTGGGCTGGTCGAAGTGGGATCCCTCATCCTATCAATTAATCTTAAATTTCATGTTTATTACCCATAATATTCTTAATCAGAACCTCTTGACTGTTAGGGGGTTTTGGGGAACTATATGAGGGTTAAGTATAAGGATAGGAGGAACAAGAGGGTTTGTGGAGGGTTAAGAGGAGCAACTAGAGGTTTATATGGAGAGCTAGGAGGGTTAGTAGGATGGGCTATTAAAAAAAACAAATTAGAATTCAAAACTATAGTTAATGAAAATTATAAAAATTAGGGTTAAATAGGGAAATTTTCAATAACTTATCTCTCTTATGTGGTGGCATCATCAATCAGCAGGTTCATGGGATGAATCTGGTAGGTTCCTGGCACTCTCTAGTATATTCCATGAAAAACATGATCACAAAATCTAGGGGAGAGTGAGGGAACTTGAATTCAAAATGAGTATTTTGCATTTGGGTTTCCCTTTTTATTTTTTTCTACACATAGGTAACGTGATCATGTTATTAATGTGATCACATTATTGGAAATAACAATAACATAATGCATTATTAATTAATAAAGTGTGATCATGTTATGGCTTGGTAATCACCAAGACTAAATTCAAATAACATGATCATGTTAATAAAATATCATGATCACATTATTAATTAATGCAATCACATTATCGGTAATGTCCATAGAATTTTCCCCTGACTTCGTGCACTTACCTTAAAAAAAGTATAACTTTTAGGACATGTTCCTAAATTTTTCTCATCCCTTTTCTAATAGAAACTCCCAAAAAATCCATATCTACTACTCCTATGACCATTTTCTTTTTAGACAATACTAGACCATTTTCTTTAGCAAGTTTATGGAATATATTGAGATACTCCAAATGTGTGATCAGATCATTACTACAGATGAGGATATCATCTATATAGATTGAAATGAATGGATATTCTCCAAAGATTAAATCCATTCATTTTGGGAACTTAGAAGGAGCACTTTTAAGACCAAATGGCATGACTTGACATTCACAATGTTTTTACACGACTAGAATCATGAAGACTATTTTAAATTTATCCTTTAATTCTATCCTAATCTACCAAATTCCATACTTTAAATCAAACATTGAGAAAACATAATTGTCATACAATTTTTTTAGGAGCTCATTCTCTAAGGGCAAAGGATGAGAAATATCAACAAGATGCTCATTCAACTTCTTATAGTTTATGACAAGTCTAGATTTTCCCCTTACTATCTCACTATGTTTTTTTACATTAAAAGTAGGACACGCCCATTCTAATTTTCCAAGACATATTGATCCTTGATCAACTAATTCCTTAATTTATATTTCTACTTCAATCTTATATTCTGGTGAAAAGAGTAGTGTAGAGGCCTTAAAATGAGGGTGATAGTATTCATCCTTAAGGGGTAAGGTGACATAATATTTCCAGATATTCCAAAACTCTTTTAGATTCATTCCAAAACAAGATTTGAGTTTTTCTTTTATCCTTTCAAGAACCTAGTCCTATCTTTTGGCCAAATCATATATCCTTTTATTCATTTTTCCAATTTTCTTAGAAGAATAAGAATCAGATTGCTTAACAGTCATTATATTTGCCTTAAATATGTAAGGGATGGTAACCTTCTGAGAATCAAAAGTAAACAAAATATATTATTCCATTAATTCTACAAGATAATGTTTTCTTAGAAAATCACTTCATATAACAGCATCAAACTAATCCTTAGTAGCCTCTCTAACTAATCTAAACCAGCTAGCATGTGCTTTGGCTATTGATGCCATGGGATCCTATACCCTGGTGGTATTGTACTGAGGTAACACAAAGTCTAAAATCTTATGTTGAGTAGTCACCACCAGATTCCTCAACCATGTCTCCTATTTTCTTATCATAGCTACAAAACACAAACCAAAATAACATCATATCTCACATATATATCCATAATATGTAGTCTATTACTAGTAATATTTACCTCTAAAAAATGAAAGTGACAGCATAAGTTAAAACATTTACTTACTGATAATATTATTATCACCTTGACCACCTATAACATGAAGGTTATTGTGGCTCCATGGTGGTGAGAAGCCCATGTATCTCCCCTATTATACCACTATAACCCATAAAGATGATTTACATGATCACCAATCCATGGTCTAGTTTTAGCTCAAGATGCATGAGGATCTCCTTGTTGTTATTAAGGTGTTTCCTCTAGTTTCCTAAATCCTCCCTCTACCTATGACACATGTTGTCATATTTGTCATTGTCTTACCACCTTGGATTGATTAGGTCTCACCATAGGAACTATAGTTGGCACTCATCTCCCTCCTACACCCCATGGTTCCCTAGCATGACTTTCTAGCATGGCTCCATAGTAACTTTATACAGCATCCATATAATTTGGTCTTGCTTAATGCTCTCTAATGTCAATGTCCAAGTATAGCAATTACCAAGAGTAATATGATGATCTTGAATAACATTAAGTGGTTTCTTTTTCTTGTTTGGATAATGGAAACTAATATGTCCAAGATTTCCACAAGTAAATCATTTTAGAGGCTGCTTGGAGTTGGACTTAGAATGAGATTTTATGGTTTGAGAAACTACCTCTTTTTGGAAAAATGTGGCTTGGTAGATTGGGTTTTAGTGAAGGAAGGCTTGGGATGTTTATCAGGAGGATTTTTACAATGACAAGATCCTTTTTCTATTTTTTTCACAACCAAAAAATATAAATTATGGATGTTGTTGGCAATATTGAGTTTTAACAATATCAGGAAGGTTTTTGACAATTATTGAAATCGTTTTATTTTTATAAATTTATATCATAATAATTTCCATAAACTGTATTAGTTGAACAAATGTGTGAATTTCAACAATTTTGGGCTAGCCTAATCCATATTTATAGGATTGGATATGGATTATAACAATATCAACCAACTCAGGAGAAAAACTATTAATAAAATGTCTTTTGATTATACCTGATCTAAGACTAATGTGTTTGTCTATCTATGGAAATATACATGCACATATATTTATTAAGATACACAAGATCACAACATTTCATCCTATATAGATCATTAAGCATATCTTTTTCTATATCAATAACATCTCCAGAAAACTCAAGAATAATTGAATTTGAAAGGTGAGTTAATATTTGGCCATATTCTACCAAAAGTTGTGCTTGTTCAATAGGGGGAATTTCATTCCATCAATCATGAAGATCACTAGTCATATTAACTATAAAGAGTTATGCAGAGGTTAATTCATTTCTTTGGAAAATACCATACAAGCATTATCTACTATAGGGATTTTATCCTGGCATTTTTTCCTACGTTATGCCTAGTTCTCCACCAATCATCAAGATATAGCATCATAGGAAACATTTGTTGGGAATCCACATGGAAAACACTATATGGCTGTTGATTATAGGTGGTTTTTAGCCTTTACTTAGAAGGATTATTTTTAGGAGGAAGTTTTGAATCCTTTCCTAGACTAAACCAATTTATTTCCATTATGTGGGGTGTATGTTAAATAATAATTTGTGTTATGTCATTCTGAATTTAAAATTAAGTTGCCTGGGTAAGTACATCTTTTTCCTCACCCTTTTGACTTTATTGTTCAAAAAGACTTGTGAAATAGCTCTGAACAACTTGATTTATTTTTCCTAACTTAATTATTTTATGAATAGCCCATTGATTTTTGACAATTTTTCTAGCAATAACATCTAAGCTTTTAGAAATTCTTTTTAATGTTCTAGATGCAAAACCATAATCAAAATCAACTTCATCCAAATGGGCCATCCAAAGATTTAGCCTTGAGAATTGTTCTGACATTTTTAATATTTTTTTTCCTAAAGAATTTATTGAGGCCTTTATAATATGCTCAAAAGTATGTAACAAGAAAAGATTATTTAAAGTCATGGCCTTTATAAAAATCATAATATGACTATAGGCTTTGATTTGTGGCTGATTTATGGAAGAATTTAGTACCTTTGCCAATTTTTATAACATAGCATAATGTTGTTACATACTTTCCATTTTCTCTAAAATTTTAGAGATTTCTAAGGAATTCAAAGCATCATGTAAAATAATATGATCATTTTTTATCATCTGTAGAATATCTTATTTATCTTCCTTATGACTTGCCTAGATATTTACCACTTTTATGAGATATATGACCTCTTCACTTTGTGATCTTGCTTATTTTCTCATTTTGACATGTTAATCATAAATAATATTTATATTTTTTATAATAGAATCAAATCTCTTTTCTATTTATTTTTATCCATAATTTTCAATTTTTAAAGAAGCAGTGAGTGATTATTTGAGGTAGTGGTAAAAACCTTGTTTTGAGTAATAATATCTATCTGGTTTGTCTTTGAATCAACAATGTCCTTTAGACCCTAATCATATCCTAATTTAATGGTTCCTATATTTTTTGAAATCCATTTTATAACCTATGTCATCATGATAGATAATTTTTATGCCTATCCTAACTACATCAACTAGCTTGATGTAGTTTGTTAGTCATCACTTATCTATCATAATTATATTGACCAATATAATACAATTTGTTTCTCTTATCCCAAAATCAACTATATCACCCAACTTGATACAGTCAATTTTTATGTCTATTTATGTCCCTACTGCATCAGCTAGCCTTTTATAGTATTTTTTGTCCCTATTTCTAAGTATATCATATCGACATGGTCAATATAATATGATTTTATCATTTATGAATAATAAAATACATTAGATATACTAATACAGTTTGTTCTCCATTATCCAACTGTATTGGCTAGAATGAGAACACATGATTTTAATCCTAACAAATTTTAGTCTAGATCAACTTCTTCTTCAATCAATCTACTTCAAAATTATTTACCTTTCTCTCAATATTGTCCAAATCACCATAGATTTGATGAATGGGATCCCATTTAAGAACATCCAAATTCCCTTCTCAATTTTTTTCCTAGAACTCAAGAGGACTTCTCTACATCATCACAACTAATTGATGTAACTTTTATTTGACATGAACATTCTTTGACCACCACATATGGAGTAAGAAGCTACCTTGTCTAAGTTTGAGGGTAGTATCTTATAATAGTGTGAAGAGATGTCCATTCAAGTTAAGAAAACTTGGATGATTCTCTCTCATTTAAGTTTCCTATTAATTCTATGATCCTCAATGAAATTTTTCTTCTTATAGATGACCCTCCTCTTTTCATTAGTGTCCAATTTAATGACACTCAAGTCAATCATGCCTTGATAGATCAAGGATCCAAAACCTAATTCACCTCCCTTGAGTTCATCAAAACCCTTGGATACTTTTAATATAACCTTAATTCTACCCAAAGCACTTTCAAAGACTATAATAAAATAAAAATGCCTTTACTCAAATGCATTTAGATTGTAATCATAGTTCCTCTTGTCATGGTTAGAGTTAAGGTCATGATTTTTAGCTTTTTAATATCCTATAACATTTTTATTGGTTTGCCCTAAACTCATTGCATGAGGGCAATAGCCTCCTATACATTCCAATGTGTCAAGTTTTCCCATAAGGGTGTTGTATACAAGATTCGACTGATACCAACCCTTGGAATTTTAAACAATTTCAAGACCATGGCATCTTTAAAATCCGTAGCCTTGAACCTTTGCCTAGTATAATGTTTAGAAATTAGTAATGCTTTAACTATCCCATTAATTCTAACTGAGGTTATAATGTTCACCTCAAATTCATGGGTAACATACCCCTTAAAGTCTTAAATTTTGATGATGATAAGCCCAATGAGATCAGCCTTAAAATTAAAATATTAGAACTCCCATATAACACCATAGCTTAGTTGTCTCCTTCTTTATGACCCCATTATCTCAAGAATATAACTAATGAGTTTTCTATTTCTATGGTCATTCCTAAGAATCATATTTACCACTCTTCCTCTAGTGACATAATGCTTAAATTCCTTCATATAAATATTCATGCACCTAATTGTGATGGTGTTTATGCCCTTGATGACCCATACTTAATCAGCCAGCTATGCTCAATCTAAGGATGTATAAATCCTCCATTATCAATCCTCTCTTTGGCACTCATAGAAGCCATCATCATGTTCTTATCATGATAAATTAGTTAACATTGTTTTCTCTCCTTCTACTATATTAGATGATATTCATCCTTCAAATGATGTCCAAAGGGTTGAGATGAATCACTTTCTAGATTATACTTCATGTATTGCCTTAGTTACTTTTGAGCCTCTCTGAAGCATTCTCCTTGATCTAACTATGACTAGAGCCTACCAATTTTCCATAATTTTTTATCCTTTAAGCACACTTCCTCTCGACATGTCAGCTACATTGATATGACCCACATCAAGGTAGACTCCCAAAGAAGTAATTGTATCACTAATTTATGGACCAACCCTTATATTATTTAATAATGGTGACTTATTTTTTGAGGTTCCAAATAGACACAATATGATTATTCACCTAGGTTGGATGTGATTCAACTCCCACGCACCCAAAAAAATGAGCCATATTGTGAGTTTCATAAGGTAACTAGTCATTGGGCCAAGATCATCAAGCATACAAGAGATTTTTAGCATAACAAAAGTCACAAGGATCATTTCCTACCTCATATAGTTGACCACCTCAATCATCTACTCCTAGGTGCATTTGTTGCTTTCACAATATGAATACACACTCTTTGACCTATTATCAAGCCCTTTGGTAGTACTTAGATGTGTTTCATCTCAAAATAACCTGGATTTCCATTGTACTAAGCATGCCACCTGTAAATATATCTCTAGATGATACCCCCAAATAATGGTAAGTATAATATATTTGGCATAAGTGTGTTAAACATCATACATACTTCTTCTGTTAAATATAGATTAGATGAGGATTTATATCATACATGTATGTTTCTTTGGTGTGGATATTCTCAATGTCCATGCATGAATAATATATATATATATAAGTCTCAAATTCCAATAAATAATTTGTTAGTTACATTGATAAAATAAAAATATTGTATAAAACATAGATTAGTTGAGGATTGATAACATACATGTATGTTTCGTTGGTGTGGATCTTCTTGATGATTCCATGCATGAACAATAGAATGGAAGTATTTATCAATAGGTTTTCATATAGTCATTTATCCAATTAAGGTTATCCATAGTTGGTGCTCCATCTAACCATATGACTCTATGCACATGTGGTGAACCTCTATATTATCATTCATATTTAGACCAATAATATTTTAAATTCATTACTTTTTACAGTATATCCTTATAAAAAAATTGAATGTCATAAGTGTATATAGTGTGTCACTATATGAGGATAATAAATAATATTATGTTTTTGCCAATTTTGGGCTTACCATGGATCTATTGGCACTATTCCTGGCATTAGTGCATGTAGATAAGGGAAATACATGTCAATTGTACTAAATGTGTATAAAATGGTAGGTGATCCAATTTGATGCAACATGTCCATCAATTCACTATGACATTTTTCCCAATAGGACCTTTTACCCTTCAATGAGGTTCCAAACTACATCAATGATCAAATAGATGGGATTGGGGTATATTATCCATATGCTCATGTAACTCAATAATGGTGACTGGCATATCTTGAAGGCTTTTTTTCACAAACATTGCAGATGAATTTTGTGCATGATGTCTCATGAGCATGTTCATCATGTAATATCTAAATCATGTATGTAGACCAAAATAGTGATCCCTTTATTGAAATAGATGTTTAAAAAATTCATGCAAATGTACTCATTTCAACTATGGTTTTATACAATCACATCTTCCATCGAGGAACAATGTTGGAAATGTCATATCAAGTAATCCTAATGTGACACTCATTTGTAGGAGATGCCCCAATCCCTGGACAATCATTTAGTGCTCTAGGATATGCATTAGGGTTATTTACCCATGCATGGATTAATTGCATCTACCTTAGGGAATTAGGGGGTTTATATGCCATTGAAATTATGTGAAATGATATTTCTTTCATACATATCCATCATTGAATCTTCACAAATATAACTTTCTTGACAAATATAGCATATGATTAGTGAAGCAAGATTATCTAAACCATGTCAAAAAATCATTTGAAATGTATGCAATCTCTCCCAAGCATTCCATTGGGATTAGTTATATTTTGTAATAGATATCTATCCCAAGATGGCTCGTATGAAATCCTTCCATATAATAAAATATCAAATTATAACTTTCTTGACAAATATAATGTGAAGAAGGATTTCATACGAGCCATCTTGGTAGAGATATCATTTACAAAATATAACTAATCCCATATGACTACAAAGTTATAATAATTATATTCACAAATCTAAGAGATACAAATCTGATAATGGATGATTGGAAGCTATTGATGACAAGAACCAATGTTGGAATAGATAGAGCCACCAATGAAGAGTTTGACAATTGTATTCATTTATTTTCTAGAAATGATAATGTGCATAACCACAATAGAATAAAATTATATTTATTAGTATTCTATTATATTTACCACTATAATTTAATCCATTATTTACCATAGGCTCTATCCAATTAAATATTTCTATTCAATGCCTAAATTATTTGGAATAATGGAATTACTAAGGTAAAATATTTACTAGTATTCTATTATATTTACCACTAAAATTAAATCCATTATTTACCATAGACTCTATCTAATTAAATATGCTTATCCAATTCACCCTAGACAATTAAATATTCTTAGATATGCTTCAAAAACTCATTTATGCATACAATTATTTGGTAAATAGAGTCCATATAAAGTTATAAATATTATTAATTAACACTAACACTATAAATGATGTTTTAAAAAAAGATATTAAATGTTTTTTATTTATTTTTAAAGAGTGAATTTTTTCCCTGTGCATTTAATTAAGTGATGTGTATTTTATTAGGATTGAGATTTCTTAGTTGCATGTATATCAATTTAAAGGTGTAAAAATATTACGGCATCTAATTTTAAAGGTTATAAATTTCGAGATAGAATATAATGCATGCACTAATAAAAAACTATATAAAAAATTCAATACATAAGATAACATGCGTTCAATAATAAAAAATTGTGAAGGAACAAACCTAATAAAAATTCAAGCTAGATGGAAAATTATGATTAAAATTTCATGTGTGTATACACAAGATTAAATATTTTTAAAAACTTTTATGTAAACAGACAAAAAAACTAATCAAAAAGGAAAAAATAGTATGGGAGCAATTTCTTTCTGGGGTTTTAATGTTATGGAGCACTATAATCAATGGCTATATTTTTTATTCATTTATAAAAATTTGGTGGGGGTTAAAGATTAAGAAGGGTCTCCAAGATTGCATATATTTATAAGTCCAAAATGCCATTAAATCCTTACTTCTTTACATATATTTATTAAGAAAGTTATAATTAGATGTGGAGCACTCCAACTACATTTTCATGACTTTTTCAGGCTCATCCCTCAACATTCTCATCAACACTCACAAGATCACCTCAACCAAATCCTTTTAATAAATTAGAGGATATTAGCAACCTGATGCCACATGTTTCTTGCATTGAGTATTTTTCACAATAGGTCCCACAACCTCCTCATTTTTGTGTTCCTAATTTCACCATAGAGCTCATCCATCAAGCATTCCTAGCATGACTTTTTGAGAGAGTAGAGTGGACTGTGATTAGAGATAGATAGCAATTACAACAATACTTATTAGATGTTATTAATGATGTATGTCAAGATCTTCCATGACATTTGTGAGCACATATTTGATTCATATCATATTTTCACATTGTCATATCAGTGGATTTACTGTTTATTATTTTAGCATTAGTGATTCTTGTTGTACATATCAAGATTATATCATGGCTCTCCTTCATTTTACAATACTTTAATTTTCAACACATATGTCTTGTTTTCTCATGTTACATCACTTTAATTCTGCTCTTTGTTTCTCTTGTAGATCTTAGGTATCACGTTTAGGTTTTCTTGTTATCACATTTACCTTCCCCCTCTTTTGGGATGACTTATTAATTTCCCCCTCTCTTGGGATGACTATTTACTTTACCCCTCTTTTGGGATGACTACTACTTTCACTAGTGTTTATGTTATCTCCCTTATAGGTTAGTGAGGACTTCTCTAACGACATGACTATTAGAGCATAGCCCTAACCCTTTTGAAGCATTATTTTCCCTCCTTGTGATCTACTATGAGAATATTCCTCATTATATCACTTTTATTATATGTATATATCTCCCATGATCCCCATCATTCCCTTCTTTCATTTCACTTGAGGTATACATAGGCCGGTTTTGATATTTCACACTTGCATGTGGACAAGTCTAGGAGTATTTAGATGCTATGGTATTTAAGTTCTGCATTCTAGTGACCAAACTTAAGCTCTATTTTGTTAGTTATTTATTTCACCCATGTTTGATTTTCTAAATCTATATGGAGGAGGAACTGAAAAAAACCAAAAGAATTAATATCAATAGGTAAATTATATCAAAAAAATCACATCACACCAAATGACATGATCTTTGTTTGGCACATATCCTATTCTAGTCAAATATCAAATTCCAAAGTTCACCTCATGATAGACCTAAGGTCCATTGGGGTATTTTAGGCCAGTAAACTAGGACATGGGATCTTATATTATTATATTAGTGTATCTTCCCACATTTTAGTACCACTTATCTTCTCACACAAGTATCCAATCTTCACAATAGGTCGACAGCTCTATAAGGGGTCCTAAGGAGTGAGGAATATGTTTTGGTAAGGTATGATTGTTTTCTTTCATGTATATAGCCTTTATAGGATGATCTATATAGTTCACTTGTTATACCAAGTTATATGTTCACTAGCTGGAGTGCTCTAGGTCCTTGATGTTGATAGTTCTTAGCCTTGTCCACTTGTCTAGAGTGTATCATTCTAGTCAAGGATTTCCACATCACTTATGTGGTACCTCACATTTATTATTTAAACTATAAGATCATTTATATCCCCTTGATGGATATCATGTTTATTTTATCACATTTATATCACATTATGGTCTTACTTATGCCACTTGGCTTTTAGTTTGTGAGTTGCATTGTAACACCTAGGAATCTAACCAGGGCTTCCTCACAAACACCCATCACCTTTGCTTTCCACACCATCTCATTATCATCCTTATCATGTATTTAGGTGGTTTTGATTTCCTACATTTCATTTTAGAGCAAGCACTAAGTTTGAGTAGTAATTCTTTAGAAAGTTTTGTTTCATCTATCCATCATGTTCTTGTTTGATTTTTTGTGGATTTCGTCATACTTACATATTTTTATTTATGTTTGACTTGACTTGATTTCTTACATTTTGAATTACATTATTTTTTTCAATCTTATGTGTTTTCCTTTATGTTTTAATTGACATTTTCATCTTACATTTTATATTCAATGATATATGTTTTCTTTGTGTTTGATTTGACATGTTTATCTTACATGAAATCACATTATTTACTTATCTTTGTTTGTTTTTTAATACATTAATAATTAACTTACTTTAAAAAAAATTCATGTCTTATCTTTTGTGGTGTGTGTTACATTCTTTTTTATCATTTACTTCATCATTTTTTATATTTTTTGTTTTTTAAGTTTTTATCCACTTACTTTAGATGTCATTTTATTTGATTCAGTTTTTGCTCTTTTTTACTATTGGGATTTATTCCAAAACCAAAAAATTAAAATTGAAAATATAGAAAATAATATAATAAATGAAACAATATTACCTTACAAAGAAGAGCAAACCACAAATCTGAGACAAGAGATTTGATAAGTGGCAAAAAGCCATCTAATGGTGAAAAAAACCCACAATCTATTAAGATGCTTACAACAAGAATCACTCCAAATATAATAGTATGTAGAACCTTAGGAGAAGAATGGCCTTAGACCAAATGAGCATCAAGGATGCAATATCTAGACTTATAATAAAAAGAATGAGTTGTGTGTTGAGAGTGTATTCACAAGTGTTGAAGAAGAGGAGAGGAGAGTTATTTAAAAAGAGATAAGAGAGAAAAGGAGTTATAAGTGCAAGATCCAACATGTGTGCCATGTGTCTTGAATTATGTTACAAGAGGGGAGGATGTGTGTGTCATGTGGGGGGAGAGGAATTACATGCAAATAACTCCATAGCCAACAAATGGACAAGAGAGATGAATGTCACCTCATAAATCCAGGTTAAATTCATTTATAAATATAATAAATGCACACACATAAATAGACTTAGGATAAGCCTAAAAACCTATAATAAGGACCCAAATTAAGATTAAATCTCTAACACTCCCATTTAAGATTAAATTAGGGTTATAAAAGTATAAAAATCTTTTATAAAGAATAATGGAGTTGAAATTACATAATACACTTCATTAATAAAAACTTCCTTCAAGAGGAATTACAAAAGTTTAGAGAAGAATGAAGAGAAAGTGTTGCTACAAGTTACAACGAAGAAAGTGTGATGACCAAGAATATCCAAGAATCCTCTTTAGTTAATGTGGTAGATTTACAATGCAACAAAGACCAACAAAAGAAGAAATGATCTACAAACTTGAAAAATAAGCAAGCTAACGCCAATATTTCAAGTTAAGTAATCAATATGCCAAAAAATACAATCTACATATAGAATGTAATAAAAATAAATGTACAAAACAGGCAATTGGATCAAAGAAAACTTCTATCACAAAGTATGATATCCTACATGAAAAGAAGTTAGTCAACATAATCAAAGCATATATCCTATGTAATAAAAAGTAAGGAATGCAAAAAAAGATTTATCTAATCAAAATGGAGACAAAGAAGATGTGTCACTTGTAAAATATATTATACATGGAACATAAAAGAATTATCACAAGAAGACATATAAAAATTTCTATAAGATTTAATTTCTTTAAGAATCCAAACAATTTTACCCTTAGAGGTAGGAGATAAAGTCATTTTTCAAAAATGCAAAGTGTGGTGTGTGGATTTATCATAAGATTTGCTCGGATGTAATTTTAAACATTTAGATATATGATGCCCATGTTTTCCACAGTGCATATAAGGTTTAACAATTTTAACCAAAGCATGAGCATTAGAAGTAGTATAATCAAAATAAGTTGCATTATAAGTCCTTTGATGAGGAGGACAATAAGATTTTGAATTTGCATGAGAAACAGTTGAATCATCAAAACCAAGACCTTTATAATTTGCATTTAAATTAATAAAAATAGGTTCAAGAATACCAATTTCACACTTACCAAGACCACCACCAACATACCCCATGAATTTCATAATTTTTAAGTCAAAGTTGGTAGAATAAGTGTACAAAGAAGTGCAAGTTGTGTGAGAAGCACAATGAGATTCATCAACATTAGAATTATTATTTATTGGTGATTTTGTGTGGGCTTAATTTTACAAGTTAATTTATCTTAAAATTTGCTTCTTAATGTGCTCAATGGCATTTAAACTAACTATTTTTTTAGCTTTTAAGAAGCTTATGCAAAAAAGTGTATTCAAAAATGATGAAATTAGTATTCTTAAACATCAACTTGCATTTCAAAATGTGACTTTAAATGCTTTGTAATGATCTTTTAATGATAAATTTATGTCCATACAAAACTCATTTGATGTTATTAATGTTAAATTTATGTCTTTTGCACATGATGCTATGATGCTATATTAGGTTTTATGACAAAACTAAAATGTTAACATTGATAATATAAAAAATAATGCATTAAATGAAATAATATTACCTTGAAAAATAGAACAAACCACAAATCCAAGACAAGAGATTTGATAAGTGGAGAAAATAGTCAAATGGTGAAAAAACCCCACAATCTCTTAAGAAGCTTGCAATAAGAATCACTCCAAATACAATAGCATGTATAATCCTAGGAGAAGAATGGCATTAGACCAAAAGAGCATCAAAGATGCAAGAGTAAGACCTAGAAAAACAATAATGAGTTGTGTGTTGAGAGTGTAGTCATAAGTGTTGAAGAAGAGGAGAGGATAGCTCTTTATAAAGAGCTAAGAGAGAGAATTAATTACAAGTGCAAGCTCCAGTATATGTTCCATGTATCTCTAATCCTATTACAAGTGGGGAGGATGTGTGTGTAATGTGGGGGGAGAGGAGTTACATGCAAATAACTCCAAAGCTAATAAGTGGACAAGAGAGGTGAATGCCACCTCATAAATTCAAGTTAAATGCATTTATAAATATAATAAATACAAACATATAATAGACTTAGGATAAGCCTAAAAATCTATAGGATTGCCACAAATTTAAATTAATTCTCCAACATTTACCATTCATTTTCTCACATTTTATAGAAATAATAAAACATACATCATCTATTATAGCATTTTCCCATAACATGTTATGAAACAGTAATGCATGATACAAAGAAAATAAATCAAAACACCATAAATGTAGATAACAACCATGAGTCAAAAAGATATCCATATATATAATAACTTAATTTTATAAAAATACATTTTGATACATCATATAGTAAATCAAAATGACTACAACTTTATATAAAAATAGGCTCATGGCTAATGGTCCACCTTGCCCATCAAGAGGGGCAAGTACCATGCTCACCATGGATGCTCCAGAACATGCCTTGTATATAATTTGTTGTAGAGTCTATGTTCTTTGTAGGCCTTGGACTTGTCCCTATAGGTGAGCTACCTACCCATATAGTGATGTTATATGTATAGTTTTAGTCATGTGAACAACTTTCTTTATGGCTAACACTCACCACATTGCCACATCTCTAGCTCCAACCCTTGATAGTAATGCAATCTGAGTAGTACCCTGATCCTATCTACATAGCTCCTTAGTAGCCTCTCTAACTAATCTAAACCAGCTAGCATGTTCTTTGGCTATTGATGCCATGGGATCCTATACCCTGGTGGTATTGTACTGAGGTAACACAAAGTCTAAAATCTTATGTTGAGTAGTCACCACCAGAGTCCTCCACCATGTCTCCTATTTTCTTATCATAACTACAAAACACAAACCAAAATAACATCATATCTCACATATATATCCATAATATGTAGTCTATCACTAGTAATATTTACCTCTAAAAAATGAAAGTGACAGCATAAATTAAAACATTTACTGATAATATTATTATCACCTTGACCACCTATAACATGAAGGTTATTGTAGCTCCATGGTGGTGAAAAGCCCATGTATCTCCCCTATTGGACCACTATAACCCATAAAGATGATCTACATGATCACCAATCCATGGTCTAGTTTTTAGCTCAAGATGTATGAGGATCTCCTTGTTGTTATTAAGGTGTTGCCTCTAGTTTCCTAAATCCTCCCTCTACCTATGACACATGTTGTCATATTTGTCATTGTCTTACCACCTTGGATTGATTAGGTCTCACCATAGGAACTATATTTTGCACTCATCTCCCTCCTACACCCCATGGCTCCCTAGCATGACTTTCTAGTATGGCTCCATAGTAACTTTATACAGCATCCATATAATTTGGTCTTGCTTAATGCTCTCTAATGTCAATGTGTGTGGGATCGCTCACACCATATGGTCTTGAGCCCACCTCAACACTTGTGGGAGGGTATCATTTAAATTTTGAGGTAGCCCCATAAGTTTATACATGGGGAACCTCTCATAAATCCAACCAAAAAATAATATAATCAGTCCCATGGTTTATTAACCCTTATTTAGGATTCCATATAAATCATGAAATAGTTTCACCCATATGATTGATCCTAAATCATATAGTTTTCCCTACTCTAGCATCAAATGACACAAGGTGATGATGTATAATGAAATGACCCCATCTAACTTATAACAGAGAAAACATAATGTCATAAATATGATCAATGCATTTTGGATGATTGGAATGCATGAAATGTAAACCTCAAAAATTTATACAACATGCACTCACCTATCATACCTATCTAATTCAGTATCCCACTAGGCTAGTACTCATTTATCATCTAATGTACTTGGGGTATTACACACCACCATTGTGCCCATAATTTGTATCCCCTATATAGCATGGGCATCCTCTAAGGTGATTTCCATTTCTACAATGTCCCCATCCACCACCCATCTAAACATGTTAGTGAGTCTCTTCCATCACTTAAGGAACATGGAAATAAGATCCATGCTAAGAGGCACCCAACACATTTCCATAATCCCACCAAATCTTAGTGTAGTATGTTGAACCCAATCCACTACTAATAATCTCTCTAGCAGATATGACATCCATATCACATCTTAGAGCATTCATAATCTCCATTATATCTACAAAATATCTAACAACAAAACACTATCATATTTTAATCCCAAAATCTGAAATAAATGTTTGAAATTATAAACAAATAAAAAAGCATTTTCTTCTTTTTTCTAATAAATTGACCATGCATCAAATTACATTGTCCATGCTCATTTTCTATTGCATCAGCCATATTATATGGTATCATCTAACCTTTTAGTCTACTATATCAGCCATTTACTACAATGTCAACCTTTTTTTAGCCCTACTACCTCAATGATACACCAATGTATCAACCATACTCTCCTCATTTGTATTGTATTAGCCATCTGCTAAATCACATTGACCCAAATTATTTCCTAATGCCATTGGCCATACCTCATGGTATTAGCTAACATAACTAATTTTCTACTACATCAGCCATATTATATGACATCGACCAAAATTTCTTTTAACTATACTGGCCAAAACCTACAATATCAGCAAGGAAATTTTCACCTTTCTTCCAAATTGCATCAACCTGATTAATACATTTCACTAAGCACATGATTTTTCCTTATACCTAATAAATGCCCTTGGCCTAGTTTTTTTAAATTTTGTCGATTACCCATTTCTAATCCTAATTTTAGCTTCATTTTTGCTCTTGTTGGGTCACACAGATTTGCCTCGATGCCTAGATTTTCAAATCTAGTTCATTTTATTCTCAAAATGATAAAATAGATAATTAATGCATTACATACCTAAATTGCTCTAATTGTAGCTAAGATATGTCTCCCAACACATCTACCTCCTCATCTATGAGTCATATTCTCTCAGAGTGCTAATTTGAATATTTAGAGCTCTATTTTCTAAAAGTAGTAAATGCACAAATGAATATTTTTTCATCTTTTTATAGTAATTTTTAAAAAAATTGCAACAGCCAATTATTTACCATGGGATTTTATTTTTCATCAATATTTTTATTTTTGTATGTCCTTTTTGAAAATTGAAATAAGCCTTAGAATCTTAGCAAGATAGATATTTTTTAGATGCTAAAAAATATTTTTGAAAAAAAATAGAATTTTGTCTTATTTTTAGGTCTACCTCTCATTTTGCACATTGGTAACGTTCCATCATCTGTTACACACGTAGCCTTTTCTACAATTAACAAGGTAAATGAAAGTACGTATTTTCATTTTATTTAATTTCATTTACTTTTAGTTATTTATGCATTTAATTTCAATTATATTTTTGTGTTGTTATGTTTTTTTCTCAAAACACCATCCCATGTTACACTATTATGATACGTGATGAAGTTAATGTGGGGCATGTGCATACACATAATATTTTTCATTTTATCATTTACTAAATCTTCCTCTTATATCAGCTTGTTGAGCATGGATCTATATGAGTGCACACCTTAAAGAGTGCACCAATAAAGGGGTGTGCAAGTCTTGTGGTATTTTACAAGAGATGTTATTATACTATGACTACATTTTTTATTTCAATATAGATTCCTTAAGAGTGTATTACCATTTACCTCTTCCATATTATCCTTGTTTAGTTATGCTAGTTTCTCTATATTTTATGGAATTGCCCTCACCAATATCTCTATTTAGTGCATTTTCCCTTCCTATACTATATTGGCCAACTTGATGCAGCTTTTGGTCATGTCTTCTAACATTATTATCATGTCAGCTTGCCAATACCGATATGTCTACTAACACCTTTCAACTATATTCATTGGGATGATATCGTCAACCTAGAGTTTACGGTTGGTTTTGGGTATTGGATCAAAATATATAAGGTCATATTCCATTCCAAACATATCATATACACTCTATTCACTCTAATTTTTCTTACATTTATACCAAAATGCATATTTAGAGGATTTTGTGGTCTAAAACCTTATATTGAGGGAGTTTTTCTTATGGTGTCTTTGACCTAGTTGATATCATTTTGTGTCAGTCAACATCTTTTAATTGTATCAGTTAGGTTGATACCATCAAATTACAGTTTAGGTTTTGTTTTAGGTATTGAATCAATATATATAGGGGTCAAATTTCATTCCAACCATATCATATATACTTTATTCACTCTGATTTTGCTTGCACTTTTATCCTAACTCATATTTGGAGGAGTTTTTGGTCTATAACCTTATCCTAAGGAAGCTTATATTTAGGTGTCTTTAAAGCTCAATATGAATCATTGGGAGTTCTTAGTTGAGGATATATTAGGAATTTGTCTAACCATTTGATGTCTTCAACCCATAACATTATCTTTTAAAACTCCACCTGATCCAAGGGGGTGATTGATACTTGACGGGTCCACTCCAAGGTAAGTATTTCTAAACCTTATTTATTTACTTAGTAGATTAGATTTTACTTGTTTCTTAGTGAATGAATGTGTGTGTAGCCTTATCTAGGTTCTCCCTACATCAAATAAGTTGGTGTAGCTATAGGATTTATTAGACTTGTCATACTCCATTTTAGGTTACATAAACCCCCATTTGAATTACCATTGCATCATACCCAATTACTATCATTCTAATCATTCCCCTTAGTTTAGTTCACTTTAACTAATTTACTTGCATTGCTTGCAATAATTTACTTTCATAGAGGTATAATGAGAGTAATATCCTTTTGTCATAGGCTTAGGCTTTTGAACCCTTTCCTCTTGGAATTTGCAACATAGGAAACCCTCTACTAGATATACATGATTTATTGGTCATGACTCAAAAAAACTAAGTATTATAGACTCTATATTATTTACTTTATTCGAATCTAAGTCTATTGAGATAGGATAGTTGTAGGTTAATCCTAGACCATGCATACACTACGTGTGTGGGGAATCAAATATCTAACTATGAAGTGTGTAGATTTATGCAAATACTAAGCAGAATCATATTCTTTGATGACTATGTAATGTTTTAGTTATATGTGAAAAGTGATGAGAATAAGATTTATGGCTCCTATTGAGTAATATTTGTTGATGTTTTTTCCATTTATCAAAATTTTCTATTCACATTGTCCATACTCTAAACCATAGCAGCCATTTTTGTATAAAAATGAAATATTGGAGGTTTAAAGAAATGTGAAATATGTTCAAGCAAAACAATTCGACAAAAATTTTAGAAAGAGAAGACACAAAAAAAATTTCAAGCAAATATAAAAACACATGAAAAAAAGAAAGAAAATAAATGATAGTTTCAAGTAGTGACCAAACTAGATCAATAAGAATCAAGCTTAAAAATAATTAGAATAAAAAAGTACTAGGGTAATGAACCTAGGATCAATATTGACTAAAAGCCAAGAACAAAAGTAATGAAAATGAACAAGAGGGGGTAAACCTAAAATGGTGGAACCCCAAACCATAAGATAAAGTAGAAGTATTAAATAACAATAAGAGGGAAGGACCCTAGTGAAGTACAAGGTCTATTATTAGGCCAAATAAATATTTTAAACATGTCATAAATTTTTAACAAAGATTAGGTTGGAAGAATCTATAGAGCCATCCATTGACAAATTTGTAGCAAGGTTTAGACTAAGATAGCACTATATTATATAATTTATCATTTTGAAAGGGCCAATAAATAATTTAATAATTATCATCAAGGAGTTCTCAACACTGAGAGGACTAGGTTGGGTGACCTTAAGAGGAAGCAGGGTACTCCCCTTAAAATCTCTCCTAGCATCCAAGGTTGAGGAAACTCTGATGTCTGAGAAAAACTTGGTAATATAAACCTTCCCTTATGGATCTATAAGTAGGTAAGGAGAACTATGTGACCACCGACATCAAGACAGAGTTGATCTACAGTGTAAAGATAGTGTCACAAAGCCCCTAACATTAGTAGTGTGTAAAGATGAGTGTTGTTTCACTAATTTATCCCATCATGTGTGTGAAACATCAATATTTAAAGGGCACTGAACACCTCCAACCTTTGTGATGGACTAAAAGAAATAGGTGTGAAGCCCCAATATCTTTATATATAGGTTTTGATTTAGGATGAATTAAGGTTGAAAATTTGGGTCAACATTGACCCACTCTCTCCAAAAGTCTAATTTTTCTATATGTATAGCTAGAAAAATTAAAAGGCTATAATTTTTAATCCATAACATTTTTAAAGACTTTTTCATCCCTTTCATACTCTAAATCTATTTTTTGTATGTTTTTAAAGCTTCTGAGTCATCATGGATTTGATACTAATGACATGAACTAAATGGAAAAATAATTAATAACATCTAGATAGATCCAATTCAAACATTAGCTTACTTTGGTTTCTTTCCTTAATAAAAGGGAAAACCTAGCATTTAACATATCTTGAATTTTGTTGCTCTCCTCATTGCCATGGTAATTATCACTTTTCTTTACCCTTTGCAAGAATCCCTTTAAATCCTTAAATATCTTTAAATGTTAAAATTTTAAATCTTATAAGCTTCGACGTTCTACTAAGTTCAAACTAATCAAGACTCAACCTCAACAAAAATAAAATGGTAGATGCAAATAATAGAATAATATAAAATTCTTTGAAAAAAAAAATATTTCTCTTTAAAAAAAATAGTTCTCTAGATGCTAAGGATTGGTTTCTTAATGTGGTGACCAACTCCCTTCTCTATCATCATGTCTCCCACTTTGAGAGTCTCGAATTAAATATGAAGGCAAGTAGAAGCATAAATATCATGCATTTAATTGTTTGAAACATTGACAAAACTCAGTTACATTGAGTAAACACAAATTTGTTACTCAGTGCAAGGGTTAAATACAGGCTAAGATAAGTATTTACAAAAATTAGAACTATCATTATGGATTTTCCATCTAATATGAGCTTCTACTTATATTTCCCCTACCTTTTTTGAAGAATCTCAAAACTTAGGGCCATCCCTGCAATGCCAAAAATCCTAACTTATAAGTATCAATTTCAATTTATTCAAAGGATAAAGAAAAATAACAAAATACCATGAAGAGAATAAAAGGAAGAAAGGCAATACCTATTGAACCATTGCCTCTACCATTTTGTTGGTGCTCAACATTAGCCTATATCTTGATATTATTTGATCCATGTTCAAAGAAAAATACATTGTTTATGCACTTAAACCAAACCTCAAAAACACATAATAAAACAGATAACCCATAACAAACAAAGATATGGGTAAAGTAGACACACTAGGAAAAAGATGTTATGATCATCAACTGAGATCTATAGACACTTAACTTTAGCCAGTTTCATGTCTAAACTGATATTCAGTTCAATTTATAGAAAACAACACAATTTAAGCCTATAAATCACCTAAATTACCTAATTTCATCTAAGGGATTTAAACACCCAAGAACATGATGAGGCTAGTTTATTTGGCATATTACCCTATATGCACTAAAAACCTAGTTCAATTTTAATCCTAGTCAAATTATGGCCTAGTAATTTGACACTTTTGGCATATCAAGATATTAATTCATAACATTTAAAACAATTATCGAAAGCCAAAAAGCACTAATCAATATTAATTACATTACAAATCTTAATTAACTTACCTAAGTAAAAATTTCAAATCAAATTAGTGAATTTCATTTATCAAAAAAGGAATTTTTAGCCAAATATGAAATAAAAATTCAAAGGAGCTAATAAAGAAATTGATCCAAAACTCAAAATTTTTGATTGACATATATTTCAAGAACACAAAAATAACACAGTAACAATGAATTCTTTGAGAAGAGATGTTTTATTACTCAATATCACAATACAACTATATGCTTATCTCTGGGAAGAGATGTCTGATTTTCATTTTGGGTTACATCTTCATTTATACATATTTTGAAAGTAAGAGGAGGATGTGGAAGGTCACAAATCTCAAGGGAGATTAATTGGTTCAACTTTCATGATTTAAAACAATATAGAATTTAAGGAATTACTATTTTTAGAAACTTACTATTTTTAGACTGCACTACTAAAATTGAAATTTACGGCACTTCTATTGGGTTTTTAGGGGTAAAATACCATTGAGTAGAGATCCATGTCATCTCACTGCATTCTCCTCATTCTTATCTTTCCAATTTTTAAAATGATGAGTCAATTGGAGCTACAGTGCAAAAGTTATGGCTCCCAAAAATTTTGTCATCAATTGGGGTAGAACCATCACCCAGATTATCACCTGAATTATTGCCTAGATCATTCCTCCCTCCCTGAGAAGAAATGGTCCCCATTGTGTCAATATTCCTTATCAGTTTTGGTAGTTGTGTCTTAATTTGATTCTCTGTGAGCCACTCACCTTGGTGGCTAAGTTGGCCCCTTTTGACCACACGATAAAACAAAATAGAGCATCTTCTTATTGTCTTCATCCAGGTGTCTAAAATCTGATCCTCCTCCACTGGATCAAGCTCATCAATGTCTAGTTGTTCGTATATGACTAAAATTTCCAATAGAGGTGGATAATATGGTTTGAGGAGCTCCATGTTGAATATTGGATGCAGACCAAGGTAGGCTAGTAGGTTCAACTCAAAAGCATTTTCTCCAACTTTTTTGGTGATGGTGTAGGGACCATATTATAGAGGCAAAAAAAAATTATGTGGGCCTGCAATTCATTCCTTCTAAATCTGCAACCAAACCTTGTCACCCATAGTAAAATGGTGTGTAATCCTATGTTTGTCATGGCATTGCTTATACTTCTGATTCATCTTCTCCAAGATCAAATGAACTTACTGATGGATGTGTTGCATTTGTTCAATGAACTTTGTTGCTTTTACTGCCTCAGATCTTCCATGAGGTGTGTACTCCATAGTGGAGAATGGAATGGCTATATCAATTAGTGCCATGGTTTGGAACCCAGAGTATACTTAGAATGGATTGTGCTTGGTCAAGCTATGCAGGGCCCGATTGTATCCATGTTGTATGAAAATAAGCCCCTTATCCCATGTGCATGGATGTTTGGAGTGATACATCTGAATCATGTGAAAAATCAAGTGGTTCACCACCTCTGTCTAACCATGATTCTATGGATAGAAAGTTGTGGACTTCATCAGTTTATTATCCATCATCTTCTATAGAGTGGACTAGAAGATGCTCAGGAACCTGCTATCTCGATCTAAGACAATGGACTTGGGGAGACCAAAATGGAACCATACATGACTAAAATATAGTTGAGTAGTTTCTTCAATAGATATATTTTTCTTATAAGAAATTATGATAGCCATTTTTGAAAAATGATCAACTACAACAAAAATACAGTCCTTGCCATGTTTGAAGTGGGCAAACCTGAGAGAAAATCTATTGGGATAGATTCCCAAGGCTTGGTTTGTTCAAGTAATGGCATGTGAAATCCTTGCTTATTATTTTTTGGCTTGGCTATCGCATATGGGGTGCAAGATCTGAGATACCTTTCCACATATTTTCACATTTGGGGCCAGTAGAAGTGTTTTTGAAGAACTGCCAATGTCTTTTCTACACCAAAGTATCCAGCTATCCTACTAAAATGTGCTTCCCATATCATTTTCTATTGCTCTATAGTTGGAACACAAATGTGCCCCATATGACAGAGGACATTATATTGTAAATATAAATTAGAAACATGTTTACCTTTTTGAATCACCTGATATGTATCAACAAATGTAGGATCTACTTCATACAGAGCACCCCAAGAGGTAGTCTCGTGTCTGCACAGGTTAAGAACTGTTGTGAGTGAAGTAATTGGTGGGTGGCTTAGAAAATCTATGGCTATATTTGAGCTCCCCTTTTTGTAGTTGATTATTAGATAGAATTTCTACAGATATGTGGCCCACTTTTGGTGCCTCACATTTCATAGTTTACTTTGTATTTGGATGAATTCCAATGTTCTATGGTTAGTGTGGATGACCGTCTCTTTCCCCAAGATGTAGTGTTTCTATTATTTATAGGCTTGCATAATGTCATAGAGCTCCTTATCATATGTCAAATATTTCCTAATTATATCATTGAAATTTTCACTATGATATGCAACAAGATGGCCATGTTGCATGATGACAGCTCCCATGGCATATTCAGATGCATCTATCATCAACTCAAAAGGTTGACACAAATCTAGCAAGGTAAGAATAGTGGCTAACCAAAGTTTATTCTTTAAATTCTCAAATTCCCTTTATTGTATTTCACCCCACTAAAATTTAGTTTTAGCTCCTCCTTTAGTCGCTTGGGTTAGTGACCAAGCAACATGTGAAAATCTAAGAACAAACCTGCGATAGAAATTTGCAAGACCCAAGAAGCTATGAAGTTATATGAGGGTCCTTGGTGTAGGCCACTCTCAAATAACCCAAATCTTTTCTAAATCAACATGGTCCCCTTCCTCATTCACAATGTACCTAAGGTATTAAATTGTTTTCATCCTGAATGTGTATTTGTCAAGATTTGCATACAACGTGTGTTCCCAAAGAGTTTAAAGAGTTTAAAGCACCTTATGAACATGTTGCAGATGTTCCTCCCATATTTTGTTATAGATGAGTATGTCATCTAGGTATACAACCATGAATGAGTTGGTGAAGGGTCATAGGATGTCATCCATCATCCTCATGAAGGTTGCAGGTGTGTTAGTTAAGCCAAAAAGCATAACCAACTATTCGAAGAGCCCCTTCTTAGATTTGAATGTAGTCTTTGAGACATTGGTGGGATCGATGGGAATTTAGTGATAGCTAGATTTGAGATCAATTTTGGTGAAAAACTTCTCACCATGGAGTTGGTCCAGCAAGTCATCAATCTTGGGGAGGGGGTAACGATTCTTCGCAGTGATTTTATTCAGGGCTCAATAGTAAATGCAAAGCCTCCATGTTCCATCTTTCTTCGGTGCCAGGATAATTGAGATACCATAGGGTGAAGAGTTTGGCCTAATGTGATCTTTCTAGATCAATTCTTGAATCTATCTTTTTATCTCATCATTCTCCAAAACTAATTTATGATACATAAGACTATTAGGTAAAGGTGATCCTAAGATCAAATCGATAGAATATTTTACCTCACAATGCAGTGGAACTCTTGTGGGTGACTTGAATAAGTCATCATATTCTCCTATGATTTATCCCATCTACTTATGTTGTGTTGATTGTGTGGTTAGGACTACAACATTGACCTTATTGGATTTATTTGGTTTGACCACCATGAGAACGAATTACTTTGTCTTCTCCACCAATTTCTTACATTACTTGACACTAATCAGGGAGATATATGTGGGACGTGGTACCTCTGGTCCCTATAGCACCACATTCCAAGAGTGAACGTGATTCTTTAGGTTAATGATTCATAGATTCCATGTCGATCATACATGAATGGCTGACCAAGAAGTAAAACATAAACATCTAGATTGACCACATCACACAAGACTTCATCTTGGAAAGGTTTTATTATATATAAAAGAAGAGACTGATGGGTGACATGAAGGTCTCTCCCTGGGCTCAACCATCCAATATTGTATGGCTTTGGGTGAGGCTTCATGGATAGATTTAGAATTTTCATAACTTTAGCAGAGATTAAATTCTTTTGACTCCCACTATCCAAAATGAAATACAGAGGCTTACCTTTTACCCATAATTTGGAGTGAAACAATCTTTCCTTGTCATCTAGCCTTTCCTCACAGGTCTATGATAAAGCAATGATAATATCAGGCTTGACATCTATAATCTCTTCTTCATCCTCTTTGACTGTAGATTATGTATGAGATAGAGTAGTAGATGTTGAGTATTGCGACTTAAAAAGCAATGACTTGAAGGCTCGACATTCTTCTTTGGAGTGAGTTCCAGTTTTGTGGTAATCACACCATTTTATAGCCTTCCCCTTCTGGGGTTTCTTATCTTGAACTCCTTTTGTTTCCAATTTTCACCTCATGTTTGACCTTCCTTGTCACTTTTCCATTTTGAAGGCTGACTTTTTGTATTCTTTCTTCTATACTTCTGCTCAATCTTCACTGTGAACTTGCATGCCTCATCGAGGTTTTCCAAATTGAAGAGTTTCATTTCCCCTCATATGTACCATTGTATTCCACCATGATATTTGAGAGTCTTATGTTTCTAACTTTCTTGTATTCCCAATCTTGTAGATAGAAAATGAAAAATTTTTATGTAATCTTGAACAAATTGGTCCTTACCTTGGCAAAGTTGTTACCACTGTATGTACAGATTATCATATGCTCCAGTGGGATAGTATTATTCCTTAACCACTTCCATGAAATCATCCCAGGTAGGTTCCACCTCAAGGTCAATGTCATATGTACTGAACCTCTTTTTGTACACTTCCCATCAATTTTTCATGGGCAATGATGTGTTTAAAAGAGAAAAAATGATCTTTTCTCCATTGATAAATTTATTTATAGAGAAGTAGGAAGATAATTGATCCAACCAATTTTTTATTGCATTAGCATTGATTTTGCCTTCAAATTTAGGAATATCAAAATTCACCTGAACCTTGAAGGGTGTTGGGGCACTGAAAGGACGTTCCATGGATGAGGAGCCAAGAAGTGCAAATGAGGAGCTAGAATTTCCCATCGGGAGTTGTTGGAGAATTTGGGAAAACTTTTGTAGCATGTGTGCTTATTTCCATTAGATGGATTCATTCACCATTTTCTTGAAATTATTAGATGTCTCAGTGTCATCCACTATTTTAAGTTATTTGGAGCGAATAGGTGGATAGTTTGGAAGCTTTGTTGTTTTCCACCCAAGCTTATTGTAGCCTGACCTCATCCTCAAGATCATACACTCTCAGGACAAATTGCTCTGATACCACTAATCCAAAACATAGAAGTTTTGATTGACAAATATTTCAAGAACATAAAAATAACACAGTAAGAATGAATTCTCTAAGAAGAGATGTTATATTACTCAAGATTGCAATGCAACTATATGTTTATCTCTAGGAAGAGATGTTTGATTTCCATTTTTGGTTACATATTCATTTATACACATTTTTAAATCAAGACGAGGATGTGGAAGGTCACTAATATAGAGTGAGATTAAGTTGTTTGGCTTCCATGACTTAAAACAATGCAGAATTAAAAGAATTATTATTTTTAGAAACTTATTATTTTTAGACTGCACTACTAAAATTAAAATTTGGGGCACTTCCATTGAGTTTTTGGGGGTCAAAAACCATTAATAAAATATCTATTCCATCTCAATGTGTTCTCCTTGTTCTTATATTTCCAATGGTTCAAACGGTGAGTCAATTGGAGCTATAATGCAAAAGTTATGGCTCCTGGAAGCTCCGTCATCAATTGGGGTAGAACCATCACCCGAATTATCACCTGAATTTTTGCCTGGATCAGTGATTTATTATTTCCTAAATATTCAAAAATTATGAGTCACAACCTCACAAATATATAAAGTGAGTTTTCATGCCTCACAAATATCTAAAACTAAGGTGTCAATATTTAATGAGTGCTTTGACCCAACTTAGGGTTAGCCTGACTCAACTTAGGGTTAGCCTGACTCAACCTAGGTTATTTTAGACTCAACCAAAGTTATAATTTAACCTAACCTCCCTAGGGTTAGAGTTAGTTATTAGAGATATAAATAAAAGATCCCAAACCATATTCCAATAATATTTTGTGTGTAAGGTTATTCTATTGGAATACCTTTAAGAAGCCTTTGAGAGTAGTGTTATAATGCCCATTTTATGCCAAGCCACACACCAAGCCAAAAGTGACCATTGGAGAGACGTTACCACCATGGAAGAGCATTGTTATAATAATCTAGTCATCATAAACTAAGCATGAACATCTTTATGCCAACAATTAAGCATCAAATTCAATAAAGGAGGTAAATTACTTACATTATTTTTATCTCTATTTTTTATCTTACTTATTATGTTATGCTTTCCCTAGTTCTTAGGCAAGAGTGTTTAGTCCTAGTGTATTGTTATGTTTGATTTTTGTAATTTAGACTAACAAGGGACTAATCTACATTTTATTTACTCTTTTAACTTTTAATATATATAATGGCACATCTGATGGGACCACGCATCCCGTATGGCCAAGGAGAATGATATGCTAGCTTTAATTTTTCTAACAAATGTATTTGATTCTTCAATTTTAGATTTTTAGCCTTGAAATTAATGTCATTTTTAATAGAGTTACAAGGATTGATGATGATAATAGTAATCATTTATGATTACAATAATTTGCAATGATCTCTACAATAATCAATTATGATCTTTGCATCAAAATAGAGCAATCTAGAAACATAGTGAAAATTAACTTTTCTTGCTTTCTTTTTGTGCTTAACAATCTGTTTATTGATTTTATAACCTTTATCTTATAGGGCCGTGAGAAATTTGAGTTTGAAACTTTTTTATCAAGATTTTTTCTTTTGAAACACATTTGTTTTTTGTGTGGTTAGAGGAAACATTGATGATCTAATTAAATCAATGTCGATTGCAGGAATCAGTAATGATCTTTGTAGTAATTGACAATGATTTCTCTAAGACAAAAATAGAAACCTGAAAGCTCAAATATGGAATGTTGTTTACTCATTTGCTTTTTGGCCTAGAGATAAGCTAACCCCCTAACATTTTTGTAAGACCTAAGGTGGAGAGAGAGAGGCATATGCATTTCTAAAATCTCACCTGCACTTTTGCTTGGTGCTTAAAATCAACTTAATCACGCGTCTTTTAGTTTTTGAAGTTTTTACAAGTGTAAATAAGGCCAAAGGACCAAAATTTCAATCACACTTTGATTTGGCGATATTAAAAGAAACCTACATTTTAGTTATAGCTATTAAGAGTTTTTTTACTTTGTGTTTGTTTGTTTTTTATTAACTAAATTTCAAAGTTCATTAGGCTAGTTTTTTATTTGTGGCAAATTAGAAACTATTGCATGTATACTCTCCCCCATCCCCTTTAGGTAACTCGAGTGACCAAAATTTCTTAGTTTATTGCCTTATTTGTTTGGTATTGATAGAAATAATGTTTTGCATGCTCTCCCCAAGCTTTGAGTGACTTAGGTAACCCAGAAATGACTTTAAAACTATTTCCATTTTATTTTCCTTGTATTTGACTTATGGGTGGGAGTTTGTTTGTCCCTCACAATTTCTCTATGGATGTGTTGGCCTAGGATTTCATCTCCCAACATTATACCAACCCCATGCCTTGGTGGGGTATATAAATTGGGTATGTGATACTAGGATTGCCAAGGGGCTGAGCAGATAGCCTCTCTGATTTTAACAAAAACTTAGATCAATTCTTGCTAAAGATCAGACTCTACTAATCAGTACATGGATAGAGTCACTACATAAAGGAATAGGCCCTTACATAGTAAGTTAGCAAGTATTAACCCAATTGATGTGCCCTTATGTTAGCCACACTTGGGACCATTTAGTGTGTGTGAAATTTATAGATTTTTAGTCAACCCCACTTGCCATGGAAAATATTTCTAAATGTCGAGTGTTCCTCACTTTAAATTCATGCTACGTACCAATGTTTGAGAGATAGAAGGGGGCGTAAAAAACTCTACCTACACCTATACTTTAATTTTAAAATTAAAACTTAATTCCTCACAAGCATTGGTATAAAATTTAAAACTTTGGCAAAAGTTACGCACACCCATGTTAGTTTTAGAGATAGGATGAGCCATTAGTGGTATTTTTATTTTATTTGATTTACATGTGTGCTTTTTAGATTAAAACCATTTGTTTATATTGTCATATCAAAATGAGTCCAAGAACTATCACATTGTTTTCACACCCCTTTAGCCTAAGAGGTGTTACTTTGTCCATTTTTTGTCACACTTTTTACCTTAGAGATTTATTCCAAAACTGCTTGTGTGTGTCTTGTTTAAATGGAGCATCGTTACATTGCCTGTTTCATCTCAAACATTTGCCTTGGATTCTCGAGTCCAAAACCATTGTCATTCCATTTGTAAAAAGGAGCATTGTTATGCTATCTAAATTATTCTAAATTTCGTGTCATTTTTGAAACCAAATTCTAAACCATTGTTATGCCTCTCTTGTATTAAATGCACATTTACACTTCCCATTTTGATCTAGCTCTTTTATCATAGAACATTCAGGTCTTTTATATTATCTTTGAAACTTAAGCTTTTGAAGAACACATCCTAAACTAATCAGGTTTATGCCAAAACCTCATCTAATTTGGGATTAGCTTGTATACATTATGTTTAGATTGTGTTACTTAGGTTGATTTCTTATTTGATCTAAAAACCCCTTGCCGAGAACCTAGTGGTTGTTGTTTGTCTTGTGTCTTGTTTGAAAGTCCTTTGAGACAAGTTATTTATATGTGCCTTGTTTGAAGTTTTTTGTGCTAAGTTCCAAGTTGTCCTAGTTTTATTGTTCCAAAATTCCCTTGTGAGTCAAATATCGAGTCTTAGTGAGCTAATTATCGAGTGTTATTTGAGCCAATTGCCTTAGTTTAAATTTTTTTCAAGTCCTTGTTTGAGTTCTTTATTTTTAAGTCTAGCTTTATTTTTCATGTTAAATGATTTTAACTACCTTTGAACAAATTGTTATTATCCTTTGATCCTAATTTGTAATTGTTCTACTTTATCTAGACACTTTCATCACTGATTATAACCACCTTTGGGAAATCAGTACCTTAGTCATAGATGATTTTTGAGATTTTGTGTTACTTTTGCCACTTATTATAATCACCTTTGGGTTATTATAATCACCTTTGGGCAAATCAGTATTGCTTTATTAGATCAGTTTTGAGTTGGTTTTATTTTACCTTTGCCTAGTTTAGTTGTTTTACCCTTTGTGCCTTTTTTCTAAAGTCAAATGTTGTTGATTTTTATACCTCAATTATTTGTTACTTTTGTACCCTTTATTTTCTATAAGACCTAGATATAGATCTAAACATGCCTCATTACACACGTAACAATACCACCTTTAATCCAGACTATAAGAACTTTATAACCAATGGCCCTTTTGTTCAAGAGTCATATGATGATGTAGATTATGTGTCGGATCCCTATCCATCTTATAATATTCTATATTTGAATAAAGGCACAACCCATTAGCACAATATTTGGTGATTGTACCTCCTTATCTAAGCCAAGAACTAGAATAAATGACACAGTACCTTGCTCAAATGATGCCTAACATTGAATAAAGCCAAAAATAAGGGCCCTATTATGTGATGACACCAACATAGACAAGATATGATATGTACCTATTTAAACATCATTTGTTAGAGAATAAAGATGAAGTTCTCTTTAATGTTGTCAAAGTAGGAGTCAAGTTTTTGCCAGACTTCCCACATAAAATTTTGAGTAGTTTGATTATAAATCCTAGCAATGTGCCTCAAATCAACCATTAGAACAAGCATCAACTAGTTATAGTCAAGCTTTAGTCTAAATGTTGTAGTAGAACCAAAATATGCTAGAAAAAAAGGAAAGGACCTATAGACCAACAAATGGAATAGGTACAATAAGCATACCAAAACTATCTCAACCTAACTCACAATCCTAATGCAAGGGCTATTTATAACGCACCACTTATTGAAATAGTTCCATCAATAGGGAAATAGATAGATGCTTTAGATTATGCAAGCCAATATGTAGACCCATTTAGCCAAAGCACATTGGTTTGTGACATGTATAATGTCCCTATTTGACTAAACAGACTGTCGCTCAAACAAAAAACCTCACTTAAATTGTTGTGGATAACATACAAGTGCATTCTAATTTAAACCAAAGTGGGTCTAATTTACCACTGAACCACACACAATAGATTCTTCCAAATAATTCCATGAGTGGATTATAATAATAAGGGATATGTATGCCTATTTCCCAAAATCAACAAATAACATCCAATACTCAACTAACTACTTCCTTGAGTGTGCAATAGGGGAAACGAACGAATAATAGACCAATTTATCACCATAACAAGTGTAAATCTCTATGCCACCTCAATAGGTGACAATGAATGTTTTACCATAACAAGAATAGACTAATCTACCTCAATAATCATAAACATTACCTAGCTAAAAGTGTGTTTTGATTGGTCAAAAAGTGCTAGTTGGTCAACAACAATAGATGCAAAACCTCCCAACAATTTCCAAATCAACATCAAGTGTCAATCTAACAACAGGGGTTTAACCAACAACAAGGTTATTATATACAATAGGTACTAGGTGCTAGGCAAAAATTACCTTTCACCCAATAGATATCACAGATATAATAAGGATCCAACTTTAAACACCTCCAACAATAGGGACCTAGTCAACAGTGTGTGTTTCCTATATACAACAAGTTTTGAGAAGTAGGCAATAAGTTCCCTCTCAAACCTAACAATACCAACACATTTTATAGAGACCAATGCCTTTACCATAGCCACCATTCACTAGTTAGGGTTATGTATCCAATCCAAACTAGAATGTGTTTCAATAGTAGTGTATTTCATATCCATAGTATAATCCAAATGCACGAATATGCATACCTAGTCATCTCAACCAATATTCCACTATATGCCTACCCTAATCAAGGTAATCCACCTTTTATTGTGTAACCTCAATAGAGACAATACATTCCCTCTAACTTCCTTTCCCAAGAGTTATAATATATTAAGGATGCAATTCAAGATATACAAATTGGAAAATAAACAAAGAAATTTAAACTAGACAAAATACGCTCTTATCCATTCAACATGGATTATCTACAAATACCTTTTTTGCCAGGTTATGAGCCACCCAATTTTGAAAAATAAAAGGGAAAAGGTGACCCTAAAGAGCATTTTAAATAATTATTTCTTATATGTCATCTAGTGGCCTATAGTGATATATACTTGTTTCTACTCTTTCCAATGAGTCTAGCTAGACAAACATTAGAATAGCTATTAAGATTATTGAAGAATTTTATACCTAACTTTGATGATATTTTATAGAAGTTCATAAATCACTTTTCATATAATATTTAGAAGGAGATTACTATTGTTGATTTTGGCCAATCTAAACAAAATACTAATGAAATCTTTGCTTCATACTTGCAACAATGGAGAGAACTAGCAAGCTAGTTTACTCACAATCTACCAGATAAATAATTGGCCATGATATTTACCAGGAGTTTACATAGTGATATATTTTAACATCTCAAGCTACAGTGTGATCATACATTTGAAGAGGTTATAAATAAAGGAATACAAATTGAGAAAACCCTTGTCAACAAAGGGATAATCAATCTATCCTCTTCTAACTAGAGCTAGAATCAACATCAAAGCTAGTAAAAATAGAACTAGAACCAAGGCAAGAACCATAATAAAAACCCAATTCAAATACCAACTTTATTGCCACTTCAAGCCAATAACAATGTGAGACCTAAACCCTATAACTATAATTAGAATGTTATTGGTAACGGGGACACTTAATCACACCAAGTTTAGATGGTGCAAACAGCAACTATCCATCTACCTCTACCCACTCAATAACCACCTCCTCCATATATTCAACCAAGGCCTCCATAAAACCAACTACCATGGAATCAAAACTAATTACAATCCCCTCCCCTATGGAGAAGACCATCTATTTCCAGATAATTTAGTAACCTTGGTGAGCTTATTGAGTTTGTGTTTTAAATATTGGTTTAGGCAAATATGATTAGTTGTCCAATACCAAATCCATTTCCTGAAGGGATTCCTTTTCTTGATTAGTACAAAGAACATGAATTTTATGTGTACCATCACATCATAGGACATTCCATATGATGGTGTATCTAACTCAGGTATTTGTTTGAGAATATGATGGAAAATGGCAAGATAGAAAGAGACACCCATGCTCCTATGACCAATCATAACTTGGATATCTACTAGGATCCATTCCCCCAACATAACAATAAAAATAACTACTATTAGTATCAACAGTAACAATAATAGATAAATTCACTATAAAATCAATAGTAATAATGCCAACCACAATAACAACAACAAAATGGTCAAAATCAAGGGAAAACTGACCAAACCAACAAAGGAGGCCATCATGCCATTATATGTACCTATAACAATATTGTAGGACATGATTTAGGTAGTCATATTGCCACTATCACATTAATCCTTAGACAACTGCCAACAGACCTAGACCTTAGCCCAATAATGCCTATCTACCAAACAATGCCTACTAACCTCCTTATGTCAGTGATTCTTCTATGGGTCATGTTGATAACTAGGATCCTTACCATCTAAAAATTATCATTCCAAGCCTCATTACCTACCCATCCAACTATCAAAACCAAGTTCTATATCAATATTACGTAATCACGACTTGATAATCTAGGGTCACTATCAAAGGAGCATAACTGAACACTACAAGTGAGCTTAATCAACCTTCCATGCCTATCAAAAATAAATCAATTAGAAAAATCGAGGGGAATACCTATGATATTATGGAATACTTGAAGAAGACATTGGTACACATATCCATCATGGATTTTTTATGTATGCTTACCATCCACAAAGATATCTTGAATGAGTACTTGAACCAATCCCTTGTATCAAATGACATCACTTCAGATTAATTCCAACCCATGGTAGGACACTTGGCCCCTGGCCATCATCTTACCTTTAACCAAAGTGATATGTCATCTCTAGGCACTCTACATTATAACATGTTGTACATTATCATTGGTATAATGAACCATAGAGTTAAACACATCCTTATAGACAATAGTTTAGGCCTTAACATTGTATCTTTGAAGTTGGTCAAACATCATGGATATACAACAACTAACTTGCAGCTAGATACCATCATTATCAAGGCATATGATAATAAAAAATGGGAATCTCAAGGTACTATTAGCTTGTTAGTGGTCATTGGGCCTTTGACCCATGACACTTTATGTCATGTGTTAGACTTGGAACTATCTTACAATCTATTATTAGGCTGACCCTGGATCCATGAAATCAAAGATATACCTTCTACATTACATTAGTGTATAAAATTTCTACATTCAGGAATGGAAGTGACTATACCAATTAATCTTCAACCATATCAATATTATAAATGTCTTGAGGCTAAATATAAAATCTATAATTATTAATTTGGCATGAATCTGAAGCTCAAATCAGATGAATAAAGATCCAAAAAAGGAAAAGCCATTGAATCAGGCCCAAAAACTAATTACATTGATCCAGATAGCTTAGCCTCCACCTCAGCCATGCCTCCACTAGATATTTCTAACCAATTATATATAACTGACAAACATCTTTGAGAATACATTACCCATAACGCATTCCTTATTTCCAAATTACCTAAAAATTCAAAAGTTGATGGGAGACCTAAGGCCAAAACCACTCACATAGAGTAGGAAACCAAAGGAAAATCTCTACTGAACAAGCTCATTATTTTCAAATTGACCTTTGGCCTATAACAAAACCCCTTAGTAGAAGATGATTCATGGCTTTACACTAATGAGTTTGATGACTGTTACCAAAACACAAAGTATCTTATCCCCAATCAAGTTATGAATCATCTAACTTATTAAGGTAGAGGCCTAGGGATACATCAACAAGGCATGATCAAACCAGTATTAATGACCAAGTATAAAAGAACCCATGGTTTTAGATTTAAACTGCATATGGGTGACCCCACATACCTTAGTCATGTTCCAACACCAATGATTAGTGAAGATGATAATAACAATGATGTAGGGTCTAATTATAGCATCTACGATTACCTTTACATTATAAATTTATTTAACCCCCATGTCATTTTCACCATTAACCCTATTTATCAACCTTCACATTTAACCCTTTACCATCCATATTTGATAGACTGGGACCAACAAGATTCAACAATGCCATTAAATGAGTTTGAAAATGATGAGGTCATATATGACTTTCTAGGATTGAAGAATCACATTCCTCTTGGAGACCACAAGCAAGTCTTTTCTATTAGATTGGATCATGTTGCCTATTTTAGATAGTGGGTGAACTTCCCTAGCTAAAAATAAAAAGAAAATCAAACATTGAGGTCTGAAAGTGAAAACCTCTTTTAGGTGATTTCTGACTAGAGAAAAAGTAAAGAGAAAGGTAAGCCTCTTAGTGAAAATTGGTTTTTAGTACCATTAGATGGGGATGTTCACCCCTCTTCCTATGAAGCATGGGAGTGTTAGGTTGTGGAGCTAAAAGCTTCACCAGGATGCAAACAGGAGGTTGTCGAGAGGTTGCTAAGGTGTAGAGCAATTGACGTCGGTCAGGCCAACTGACGTCGATCATATTCAGAGCATAGGGCTGCCAACATCGATCAGAGATCGACCAACGTTGATCACCTCCAGATAGACAGGGACCGACGTCGATCGCCTGTGCATTCCAGAACTGGTTTTTGATGAACAGTTAGTTAGTTGAACGGATTGTTTACATGTAAAGACTAATTTTAATCTTGAGCTATGGATCTAATTATTGTAATTGGATGTCTAATTATTATTTACATGGGATCTATATAATAGACTCATGGGTTGTATTGGAAAGTGTGCTAGTTGAGTAAGAGCAAGGTTAGCTCCTTCAGAGTGAAGAGAGCAAGGTGTGTTCCTCCTAGTTCCACAGGGGTGCCAAGTGTGTATGATCAGGTAGAGCTGCAGGTTGTGCAAGTTCTAGTAGAAAATCCACAGGGGTGCTGGTTTGGAGAATCAGAAGGGTTCTTCATGTGTGTATGATCTTGGTCGATAGGTGTGGAAGGCCAGGTTTGGAGATCTACATGGTAAGTAAGATCATTGATTTGCAGGTGTGTGTGTGTGCGAGATCTAGGTTTGCATGTGTGCAGAACCAAGGTGATTTGCAGGTGTATAAGATCAGGGAGGTCAATAACACAATAGGTAGCAAGATCAGGGGAGATCTACTTGGAGTACATTATGTACTTAGAGAACGGTGTGTACTCGGTTGTGGAGTACGTGGAGTACTTGTGTACTGGTAGTAGTGATATTGACTAGTGGTACTGGCAGTAGTGATACTGACTCGTTGGAGGTGAACACCAACTCTATGTTTGAGTTGTGTGTTAGGATCGTAATTGAGAGAGTGAACTCTTAAAGGTGAATTACTGTACACTTGGTGTGGGAAGCCTGTAAGGTGTGGAAGAGTGTGGCGTCTCTTCATTGTAATTTCCTTCTGGAAGAGTATTAATATAATTGGGTATCGTCTCTCATATTCTATGTTATTTTTGAATTCTAGTTACTTGTAACTTCTGGTTAATTCCGCATGTTTAGTTGCTTGGTAATCAATTGTGCTTTCGGGTCCTGACAAGTGGTATCAGAGCTAAGGTTGCAGGGAGCATGTTTGTGTTTGATTACAGGTCACTCTCAAGGGTTTCTGATTGAGTGGGAGTATAGCAATGGTAGAAGAAAGTAAGCTAAGAATGGAGGAATTGAAAAGCATGAATGGTCAATTACGGTGTTATGAAAAGAAAGAGTAGGTAAAGAAATATTATTGGTTGGTAGAAGATCAGCATGAAGGAACTAAAGAAGCAGATGTTGCAGGTGTTGTTGCACAAGATGCTCTAGTATGTTCCTTGGATAAAGTAGAATCTTGGTTTATATATTCTGATGCATCTTTTCATGCAGCCCCAAATAGAGGGGTTGGTGAGCCTTGTCAAAGTTTTGGCAAAGGGGAAGTGCAGCTGAAATTATAGACGGCCAACACATGGGTGTTGAAAGAGTTCATGCAAGTCCTAGTCCTGGAGATGTGGCTAATTTCTTCAAAAAAGTTGGGTGATGAGAGATGCACAGTAACTCTCATAGCAGATTCTTGGACTGTTACCAAGGATGCACTTGAATTAGCATGTGGTAAGAAAGCAGGTACTTTTTATCTACTTGCTTGTATTACTGATTCTTCTTCTATTGTGAAGACATGGCTTTGTAGGCTTGGTCACATGAGCAAGAAGGAGATGCATGTTCTTAAGCGGAAGTCAGATGTCTTTGATAGACTTAAGAACTGGAAAGCCTTGGTGTTCATGGAGGAGATGATGGATAGAGATCAGTGGATAAGGCTGAGTAACTCTGAGCAGGGTAGTTTGGACAGGGTTTTGATACAAAGAGAGCTCATGGGTAAAAAGTCATCACTCATAGAAAAACACAGGTACCAACGTCAGTTATGGAAAACTAGCATCGAACAGACAAGCACCGACGTTAGTCATGTGCAGACAGGCAAATTTAGTGGTGTCAGGCAGGTGGCGACCAACGTCGATAGGATAATCGGCATCAGTGACCTGGTCAGTCGCATGGAACTGACATCAGTCAGATGCAGACTGGGTGGTGACCGACATCGATCATTGGAATGGATTTTGGGCGGATAGCAAGCTGTCAAGGAGTCTCAAATGCCCATGTGGAGGACTGAAAGGGTAAGTAAGCCTCAAATTCATTATTCCTCTTCTTTATACTACTTGTTGCTCAGTACAGAGCAAGAAGGATCCAGGAAATAGTGGGAGCATGGCATGAATTCTTTGGAGAAGAACCAAATGGGAGATTTGGTAGAGTTTCCAGCCGAAATAAAAGCACTGAGAGATGAATGGATTTCTTAGTTAAAGAATAGAGAGAATGGACACGTGAGACAGAAGGCCATGGCATATGGTCTAAAGGAAGCTACAGGATAGTGGTATAGGTTTGACAGGTGTATGACAAAGCAGGGCTTTAGTCAATGTCAGTGTAACCATTGTGTTTGTCTTACCAGGGTGGATAATGGTTACGACATTATCATGTTACTGTATGTGGATGGTATGCTTGTTGCAGGTTCAGACATATAAGATTTTGTTGAGCTAAAGGTAAGGTTAGTTTAGTGGTGTGCCATGAAGAATTTGGGAGCAGCGAAATTCTTTGGCATGATTAATCCTAGAGACAGGGAAGATCACAAGTTGATGTTGTCACAGGATGATTGTGTGAAGGTAGTGCAAGATGCAGAACGGCAAGCACACCTATGGATGGACAGTTCAAATAACAGGGTCCCCAATCACATGATGAGGTTGAGTACATGTGTACTCCCTGATATTGCCCCAGTAGTGGGAGTTGTCAGCAGGTTTGTAGTCAATCTGAGAAGGAAGCACTGGAAAGTGGTTCAATGGGTTCTTAGGTATCTGATAGGGACTAGCAGTAGGTTAACATGCTATGCAAGGTCAAGCACTTTAGATTTGGCAGGGTACTTGAATGACAGGTGTTGCACCACAGTGTGTGTGGTGGTTGGTCTTCAGTAATGATCTTGAAGAGGGATACAAGCCAAGAAATAGATTAGACAGTGTATAGGTATAGGTACAGGTGTAGCTATTTATTTCCAAGTGGGAGATTGTTAGGTTATGGAGCTAAAAGCTTCACCAAGATACAAATAGGAGGTTGTTAAAAGGTTGTTGAGGTGTAGAGAAACTGACGTCTGTCAGGCTAACTAGCATCGGTCATATTCAGAGCACAAGGCTGCTGACATCAGTCAGAGATCGGCTGACGTCAGTCACCTCCAAATAGATAGGGACTGATGTCGGTCGCATGTGCATTCTAGAATTGGTTGTTGACGAATAGTTAGTTAGTTGAATAGGTTGTTTTCATGTAAAGACTAATTTTAATCTTGAGCTATAGATCTAATTATTGTAATTGGATGTCTAATTATTGTTTGCATGGGATCTATATAATAGACTCATGGGTTGTATTGGAAAGTGTGCTAGTTGAGTAAGAGCAAGGTTAGCTCCTTCATAGTGAAGAGAGCAAGGTGTGTTCCTCCTAGTTCCACAGGGGTGTCGAGTGTGTATGATCAGGTAGAGCTGTAGGTTGTGCAAGTTCTGGTAGAAGATCCACAGGGGTGCTGGTTTGGAGAATCAGAAAGGTTCTTCATGTGTGTATGATCTTGGTCGGTAGGTGTGCAAGGCCAGGTTTGGAGATCTACATGGTAAGTAAGATCATTGATTTGCAGGTGTGTGTGTGTGTGCAAGATCTAGGTTTGCAGGTGTGTAAAACCAGGGTGATTTTTAGGTGTGCAAGATCAGGGAGGTTAGCAACACAATAGGTAACAAGATTAGGGGAGATCTACTTGGAGTACATTGTGTACTTGGAGTACAGTGTGTACTTGGTCGTGGATTACATGAAGTACTTGTGTACTGGCAGTAGTGATACTGACTGGTGGTACTGGCAGTAGTGATACTGACTGGTTAGAGGTGAACACTGACTCTATGTTTGAGTTATGTGTTGGGACTGTAATTGAGAGAGTGAACTCTTGAAGGTGAATTATTGTACACTTGGTGTGGGAAGCCTATAAGGTGTGGAAGAGTGTGGCGTCTCTTCATTGTAATTTCCTTCTAGAAGAGTATTAATACAATTGGGTATTGTCTCTCATATTTTGTGTTATTTCTGAATTCTAGTTACTTGTTACTTCTAGTTAATTCCGCATGTTTAGTTGCTTGGTAATCAATTGTGCTCCTAGATCCTGACAGGGAGAGCTATAGTCCAAAGCCTATTTATGGATCAAAGATTTATAATGAGAAGCAACAAGTTTTTACATAGATTATTCAAGAGTGCCCTGAGGTATTTGCTTCATGGTCATTACCAACATTAGGAGATTTTGATGTGGCCTGCTTAGGAGAATTAGACGATCTTGTCTATCTGGAGGACTTTGCCATTGCCAATCAATTCAACTCCTTGACAACTATTGTATAAGATATTTCTACACATCTTGTCGAGGATACTTCAAAGGTGAATATTGGGACTCCAGGGGACCCAAAGTGAATTAAACTAGGTGCATCCCTCACTGAGGATGAATGTGAAAATTTTACAACCCTTTTGAGGTAATTTGTTGACATATTTACATGGACCTATTCAGACATGCCAGGTTTGGACCCCACCTTGGTTGTACATCATTTCATTATAAATATTGATGCCAAGCCCATTAAATAGAATTTATTTAAGATGCATCCTCATATTGCTATGCTAGTCAAGAAAGAGTTGGAGAAAACCTTAGACATGAAATACATTAGGTAGATCGACTATTTAGAGTGGATTTCAAACATTATACCAGTGAGTAAGAAACTAGAAGGTATCAAGATCTACACTAATTTTAGAGATATCAAAAACCCTATCTAAAATATGACTTTATTTTTCCTAATATTGACATGATAATTGATTCAATGACTAGGTATGAAAAACTTTCTCTCATGGATGGTTTTTTAGGGTATAATCAGAGTAGAATAGCACTAGAAGATTAGCACAAAATAATGTTCACCACTCCATAGGGAATGTTTTGTTATTAGGTGATACCTTTTGGACTTAATAATGCCAGAGCCACTTACCAAAATGCCATGATAGTGATATTCCATGATATTATGCATGACATCATCAAAGACTATGTCAATGACATCCTGGGTAAATCAAAGACCCACACCAATCATCCATACTACAAAGAATCTTTGAGAGACTTCATGAGTACAACATTAGGCTTAATTTGAAGAAGTGTGTATTTGTCATAACTTCTAATAAAATGTTGGGCTTTATTATCTCTCATAGTGGCATTGAAGTCAACCCAACCAAAGTTTTTGTAATTATATAAATGCTACTACTGTCTACTTTAAATCAGCTCTATAGCTTATAGGACAAAATTAAATCTATCAGATGTTTTATCTCACAATTAGTCGACAAATGTCACCTATTTACACACTTGTTGAAGAAGGGAATTATATTCTCCTAGAATTAAGAGTGACATAAAATATTTGATCAACTTAAAGAATATCTTGTCAAGACACCTGTTTTGTTGCCACTAATGCTAAACAAGCCATTACTACTTTACCTGTCAATAACTGAGAATGCCCTGGGGCACTTTTGGAACAACACAATGAATAGGGAAAGGATCATGTCATGTATTATTTGAGCTAAACATTGGTCATGCATGAGCATAACTATATGTGAATTAAAAAATCCTATTTAGCAATGGTGTTTGCATCCCAAAAATTGCATCATTATATGGTGAACAACAAGACCATTGTTATTTCCAAAGTAGATCCACTCAAGTATCTACTTTCTAAAATAGCTCTACATGACCCATGGAAAAATGGATCCTACTATTGAGTGAGTTTGAAATTTAATATGTCAATCATAAGGCCATTAAGGGGAGAGTACTCACAAAATCTCCTCTTTAACATACTCAAACTATTACATTTGGATTTCTAGATGAGGCCATTATGACTGTTGAAGAAGCAAAAACACCTCCTAAGGCCAAACAATGGAATATGTACTTTGATGATTCAATCATATCCCATGGATTAGGGAATAAAATATTATTTGTAATGCCACAAGGGGATCTCATTCCCAAGTCTTTTTGTATTAGATTTCCCTATACCAATAACATGGTCTAGTATGAAGTGCTCATTATAGGGCTTTGTCAAGTAGTACAATGGAACATTCAACATTTAATGGTGTATGGTGATTTTCAATTAGTCATCAATCAAGTTATAGACTAATACCAAACCAAGGATAAGAAGTTAGTGCCCCATAAAGATATGGTCGATATTCTTAAGCCATAAATTTCCAACATCCAATTTAAAATAATACCTCAAGCCAATAATTGAACAATGGATGCCATGGACACTATTGGTTCCATGATTCAAATCACAGACAAAGCAAGGGATCATTAATTTCTTGTTGAACATCTCTTAGTGCCAGGACATGAACAATCAGTTGTCAAAATGGTTTATGACATTGTTGGTCCCATGTTTCCCTAGTACTCAAACATATATGCCTATCTTTAAGACCAAACCATGCCACCTGATTTATCATTTAAAAAACAAAAATCCTTTTCCCACAAAGCATCTCACTATACCCTACTTGGACCAATTTTGTATATTATAATCTATGATGTAACTCTAATTCATTATTTACCTTCGACAAAATTTGAATTAGTTTTGAGGGAAGTCTATAAAGGAGTGTGTGGATCCCACACCAATAGGATAATCTTAGCCAAAAAGTTACTACGTACTAGTTATTACTAGATAACTATAGAAGTAGATGTAGTTGCATATGTAAATAAGTGTGTTAAGTGTCAGAAGCATGTCAATTTGATTCATGTTCTAGCCAAGACACTCAAACCATTAACAAACCATGGTTGTTTTCAATGTGGGGACTCAACCTCATAGGGAATATCAATCCTACATCTTTTGATGATCATAAACATGCCCTGACTACTATTGAATACTTCACTAAGTGGGTGGATGCCATTCCCCTCACTTATATAATAGGTAAGCAGATATCCATGTTCATATTCAACCATCTCATCTGTCATTATAGTATCCCCTCTAACATTATGTCTGATAATGGTAGATCATTTAAGAATAAAGATGTGAAAGCACTTTGTTCTCAATAACACATCAAACAACATTTCTCTACCGCCTACTATCTGTAAGGCAATGACCAAGCTAAGGATTCTAATAAAACCATTATCAATATTTTGAAGAATATTATCAATGATGTTGGTTTTAATTGGCACTTGCAACTATTCAATGCCCTCCAAGAATATACCACATTATATAATCTAAGATGAGCTACACCCTATTCACTTATTTATGGCACTGAGGCCATTCTTCCCATCGAGGTCGAGTTTCTTTCTATCTAAATTTTGTTGTAGTATATCTTTGATGATAAATACTATAGAGTAGCTCACTTTTAGGGGCTAGAGCTACTTGATGGTAAATGCTTAACTACCTTGAATAATATTAAGGCTTATCATAACAGACTAAAGGGTCAATTTAATAGGTGTGTTAAGCATCATGAATTCAAACTTGGTGACTTGGTGTTAAAAGGGAATTAGAAGAATGTAAATGCTGAAACAAAGAAAAAGGAAAGTTTCAACCAAACTGGTTAGGGCCCTATGTAGTTGTTACTAACTGCAGTTTTAGAGCATACAAACTTGATACACTAGAGGGAGATGAACTTGATGAACCAATGAACATAATTCACCTCAAACATTTTTACACCTGAGGGACTCATATTATTATCTACAAGGATCATTTGATTTATGACACATTATACCCATTCTTTGTACTATACCTCCTTACCATTCTATCATGCCCTTGACCCTTCACCAACCAGTTTTTTTAACCTAACCCTACCTATCATGTTTGGCCTTGGTTATGATTCATTTCTACTTTAAGCACATTTAATGGTTGATGATAGATACAATTCTAGCAGTTATTTTAGAATTAAATGTTTGAATAGTAGTATATGAAAGTATGATAGTAGTCCTAACAATTGCATCTTTCATTTGTTATTATGTTCCCACCTTGTGCTTATGGGCAAATTAGTACCACTAACCCATTGCTATTATTTCTTATTTATAATCACCTATGATAAAATTAGGAGCAACACCTTTACCATGCATTATCACATTACCTTGTCGTTACTATTTCCATTTACCTTACCAATTGCTTATACCTAAACTTGTTAGTACTTCATTGAATGCCTATTATGTGAGCAAAACTACAATGACTTGAGGTCCTGTGGGACTATGTAGGTAGTGCTTGATATATATTGAGGTCAGCTCAGTCACCCTTTTGTCATGCTCTTGTCATTTTGCAAGCATTTTAAGTTTGAATGCTCTCTTTGTTTTGCAAGCAACCTAAACCAAGCTCTTACCATTTTGTGAGTTGGATCATTATGTGTCTCATAATTCTAAATCATGTTGAGATGCCTACAAAATTCCAAAAACATTTAAAATAATTTGAAAACCCCTAAACATTCATAAAGATCTAAGAAAGTACTAAAAATCACAAAATCATGAAAATTGGCTTAGAATTTCCATGTGAGATAGAAAGTCATCAATTTTTTTTGGGATGGGTTGTCTTATCTATTCAGTTTCATTTCTAAACCACCTTGGTATTTTTCCTCCCATTTTTGGGAGACTTACATCAGCCTAAGGAATGCACAAACTATGTAAGAAGCACTTAGATACATGGGGTATCTCAATTTAGCTCGATTGCACCTTCCTTTCTTTTTTGACCACTTCTTTTCCTTAAGGACTCTAGTACTCCTAACTATTTCATGAGTAACCACTTGTCATTTAGTTTCTCCATCTTTATTAAGCTTAGCCATACACTCTCTCCATTTTGAGAGTTGGTGTTATGATCATTGTGCATTTGAATTTGATGCATTAATGACCACTTGGCTCTTCTTACGCTCTTGCCATTTTGCAAGCAATTTATGTTTGAATGCTCTCACCATTTTATAAGCAACTTTAGTTTACACTAACCATTTTATGAGATCATTCTCATTATAAGCCTTGGATGTAGTAAACACTATGAATTACCAATTTAGTTTATTTGTGGATACTTGTCTCTTGTCTTTTAGTGTGGTTTTAGCATAAACCATACTCTCGTGCTTGCATGATTTGTTTGTGTTAATGTTTCATGACAATGAACATCATCCCTCTCTTTTCTCACACACTCATTATTTTGTGAGGTCATTCATATTTTCCTCTACAAGTCAATCATATTTTCTTATCATTCATTTTCTTCTATCCCATCTCTTGGGAGAACTACATTTGGCCTAAAGTTCACATTGGATCTTGTGTCCATAGAACTATGTAGGTAACATCCACTTGTTTAGTGCATCTGGAGTCATCTCGTTTGCCCCTTCCTTTTCTTCTATTCCCCCCATTTTTTTTATTTTTATTTTTTATCTCCTATAGCCTAGGGGCAATGTTTTTTTAATTGTCTTGTTTGTGTCATTGTTCTCCTATGGCCTAGGGACAATGTTTGTCATTTTGTTTGTATCATTGTTCCCTATAACCTAGGGGCAACCTTGTGCCTTTGTTCCTATGTCATTTTACCCATGTTGTTTCTACTTAGCTTAGGGGTCACCCTGTCACTAAGTGTAACGCCTCTATTACACACATACGAATAATTTGTTTTCTGTTTGTACTAATGTTTTGATTAACCATTGTTTGTATTATTATTTGTTTGTTTTTGTGTGTGTAGATTAGTTTATTTACTACACTTTTATTTGTTTTAGATTATTTAATTATAATTTTTAGTTGTTTTATTTGTTGGTTGGTTTTCTTTTTTTATTTGTTCATTTATTTATTCCACGTCTTTGTTTTTTCTATTTATTTTGTCTTGTTTCTATTATTTGTTTATCCATCATTATTTGTTTTGTTTAGTTATTGTGATTGTTTGTGTCATGTTTGTTTGTTTCTTTATTTATTGTTATTGGTTTTTTTTTTGTATGTTTTTTTTTATGTTTTGTTTGTTTTGGGTTTATTGGTATTTTGTTGTTTATTTGTACAGTTTGTTTATTTTATTGGTTTTGTTTATTTATCAATTTTGTTTGTTTGCATATATAGTTTATTTGTTTGCTTATTTAGTCTATTTCTTTTTATCAGTTTCATTTGTTTGTTATTTTTTTTATTTTTTTATTGTTTGTTTTACTTTTTTTGCCTTTTTTATTTTTTGATTGTTGTAGGATTATTACATTTTGTTTACACTTAAGTCTTGATTATCCATATCATGTACTTAGGTTATAAATTTTTGTATTTAGTCTTGCACTTGGTTTATTTTTTATATTTACACTTGGGGTTTGATTATTCATATCTTATTCCTAGATTATTTATATTTACATTTAAATTAAATTTTCCATGCTTAGGGTATATATTTCCATGTTAGTTATTCATAACTATAATGCATAATATCATAAGCTATAATAAATAAACGCATACATAGTATATCATAACAATGTAATCATAATACTTCTCTAATATACCAAACTAGCCAGATACCCAAACACATGATTGAATTCATGAGTAATAAATAAGAGCAAACATGATTTATTATGTGATTATATAGATGTGCATCTCTGAATAAGCATCCATATGAGTCATACAACATAAGCAGATGATAACCATTAGAACAAGATTTCATAAACATGGCATAATCAATGAATAAACAAAACATATATGAGCATAAACATCAACAATGGTAAAAATTCATAATGTTAATCAATGATAAACATGAGATAAATAAAATAATAAGCATGGCATCATATATATATCATAGGAATCTCATATACATTTACACGAGCCTCAAAGGACCCAAAATTGAATGTTAATGTATCTCAAGTGTTATATACATTGAGGATATATACATATCACAATGGTGTCTCAAAAATACATCAATAGGTCGATACAACAAGTACAATGCCATAATCCAAAACTATGTCAAAATGCCAAGGTCCATATGATGAACTCTAGCTCTATATATCAATGAGATATAGCTAGAGGAGGCCCTAGTGGCCTTGAAGGTCTTGGTGGTGGTAGTTATGATTGATGAATAGACTGGCCCAAGGAACCTATAAAAAAATTCATGGTGTGAGACTATCCAGATATGCTCACTATCCTATGTGCATACCAGGTCTCAAAAGTAATAATTTACTGATCCATGGGCATGGTAGACTCGTAGGCTCATCTATAATATGATGCCTCATACTTTGTCCAAAGGCACTCCCCAACTATATACAAGAATTTTACATGCATAATGTCTCCTTGAGTTGCATCTCAATCTCATCTCAACGTGTGTCATTGTAACCACTACTAAGCTAGGATCAAGTATCATCAAATCTAACTAGCCATCTCTATCTCCATCCCCATCATCTCCATCTCCATCTTCCTTATTGTCTCCTCCATCAAAGCATCCATCATCATCAACATCCCCAACCTCACCACCACTATATTATCAAGTGATACCATTGATGCTAAAGTTCTCAGCCTCCATATCCTCAATATCTATGGGAAACTATCCCCTAACCAATACTAGAGTTGTTAACATTAGAAGGCACACCTTTACCCACCAATGTATGTAAACCAAAGTCACCCCTTCATCCATAGTTCCTCCTATGTAAGCCTAGACAACCCATGGTATACAGATGTATCTAGTTGTGGCCTCACTCCTCGAGATCATAGGAATATCCTGACTAATATCTCATGTCATATGGGAAAACCATCTCAGCCCCTCAGGTACATCCTCTATGTAGTCAAATTGCTAGAGTACCCAATCAAGGTGGTACTCCTCTATGATATCAGACTATCTCCCAATCAGAAAGCATTTAGTAGTCATAAAACCCATGTACCATCCATCTTTAAACCATTGTAACTGATATGTGAGGTATAACCTCCAAATGAAAAATTAAGGTGTCAGGTCATCAAACATCTAACAATAAAATGGGATGTCTCCATTGTGATCATGCTTGTTATCTCCTATATGAGCCCAACCATATGCTATTGGATCCTATGGATCATAAACTCTATGCATTTTGACTAATTGTTTGATCGAGATATGCTCCCAACCTTAGACCATAAGCAGTATGCAAGTCCTAATGTTACATTTGCCTCAATACACTATCATATGTAAATCTCTATATAGCTACACTAGAACAACTAGCCTCTATGCAAAATGTGTAGAATCTTCTAGCACTCTCCTCGTGATGCCACCCAGGTCCATATGGAAATATCAACCACTCTTATCATGCAACAAGATGTTGCTGACAATGGCCATAAGGACAATAACCTCTCGATTAATATGAGTTGATGGTGATGGATCCCTAATAGGTAAGTCATCTGGATGAATGTCTGTATAAGTCTCTATGAGGTTGTTATGCCCTTAACCATTGTTGTGTCTAAGGATATGTGTGGCTGACTTGTGGCTTACATACCTCTTTTATTTACTTATTACATTTTTCTATGTTCTTAGATAGGTCAGCCTATGGAATAACCTTGGCTAAGTAGACTATATATAGGAGGTAGTGGTTAGTCTTTATTAATTATGTTAAGTATTCTACTATTAGTGCATTGATGTAGAGGTTTCCCCCTCGAAGTGGCTTTGCTTTATCCAGTATTTTGTTCTACTATCAATTATCATTGTGTGATCTATCATATTTTCTTATTTTGTGCAATATAAAATGATTATGTGTGAACATCTAAGTGATTTCATTACAAGTGGTATCAAAGCTTCGATTTGTTAGGATCTTGCTCCTCAAATAGAGCACATACGATTACTTCTTGTATTAGCAACTAAACACGGAATTATACTAGAATCAATAAGTAACTAGAACTATGAAACAACACAGGAATATGAGAGACAATACACAATTGTATTAATAATCACTCAGAAGAATATACAATAAGGAAGATGCCACTCCTTCCTCCACCTCAAAGGTTTGCCACACCTCAAGACCTTCTTCCCTCTCTCTCTCGATCACAACAATCAACTCCAATACAGAATTGATGTTCACCTCTCCAACCAGTCAATAACACGCTGCCAGTACACCAAGTACACAACCGTACTCCAAGTAGATCTCCTGCTCTCTGCTGCTACCTGCAAATCGCTAGACCTTACTCACCAATGTAGATATCTCTACACCCCTAAAAAACCCTTGTCCTTGCCTCACCAAGTCCTTATGATTCTTCAACTATTACCCCGGTGGATCAGCTCCTAGACCTTGCAGACCTTGCAACTCTCCCTGATCATACACTCTCAGCACCCCTGTGGAACTAGGAGGAGCTAATCTAGCTCTCTCTAAAAGCTCTATGGCTTTATAGCACACTTTTACAATACAGCCCATGAGTCCATATATAGATCTCATGCTTACAATAATTAGACTAACCTAATTACAATAATTAGACACGCAACTCAAGACTAAGACTAGCCTTCAACATGCAAATAAACAGTCCAAAAATAGACTCTCTCGGATCAACATGCGAACTGCTTGTTCACACATAGGCTGCCGACGCCGGCACCTCCAAGACCGATGTCAGCCGACTGGTAATCGATGCCGGTTGCTTCCTCACTGCCATATGATCGACGTCGGTTGATCAGACCAACACCAGTTTCCCTGCAACTGATTCTGCAACTCCCTGCAACTCTGCATCCTCCATAACTTCTCCTGTTTGCATCTTGGTGAAGCTTTTAGCTCCACAACCTAACAATATCCCACTTGGAGATAAATAGCTACACCTGTACCTGTACATGTACATTGTCTAAATTATTCCCTGGCTTGTATCCCTCTTCAAGATCAATCCTGTAGACCAACCACCACACAACCTGTGATGTTATACTTGTCATTCAAGTAACTTGCCACATCCGAACCTACACATCTATGTAGTGAAGAACTTGACCCTGCACAACAAGAATCCCTGCTGCTAGTCCCACTGAACTACCCTCCAATACTCCTTCCCCTAATTGGCTCCATACTTTCTGACAACCCCCACTGATTGGGAAAACTCAGGTCTACACTAGACCTCATGTGATTTCGAACCCTGTTTCAAGCTAAGCTTGAACTGTCCAGCCATTGGTGTGCTTTCTGATTCTGCATCCTACATCATGAACCCCGCCAACACCGTCTTCACATCAGCTCCCACTAGAGATAAAATCTCCATGTCTCTTATGCCAAAGAATTTCGCTGCTCCAAATTCTTTATGACACACCTCTGAACTAACCTTACCTTTAGCTCAGCAAAACCCTGTATGTACAAACCTGCTAGCAAATCACCCACATACAGTAACAAAATAATGTTGCAATCATTATCCACCTGGTAAGATAAACACAATAGTTACACTGACATTGACTGAAGTAATGCTTAGTCATCTCCCTGTCAAACCTGTACCACTATCCTGCAGCTACCTCAAGACCTATACCTTGGCCTTCTGTCTCATGTGTCCATCCACTCTCTTCTCTAAAATGAGAATCCATTCCATCTCTCAGTGCTTTCTTCCAGCTGACAACTCTACCAACAAATACCTATTTGGTTCTTCTCCAAGGACTCACACTCCTCATCCATGCCAAGCTCCCACTGTATCTGGATTCTACCTGCATTGCCTCTTTGCATCTTCCTGGTTCTCGACCATTAGTAAGCAATATAAAGAAGGTGAACAATGAATATGAGGTTCACTTACCCTTTCTGACCTCGACATGAGCGTTTGAGACTTGTTGATAGCTTGCTGTCCGCCCAATATCCGTTCCAGTGACCGATCTCGGCCATCTCCCAGTCTACTCCCGACTTATGTCGGTTTCCTGCACTGACCCTGACTGTCGATGTCATTTCCATGGCCGATGCCGGTGTCCTTTCTACCGACGTCAGTTCCTTCATGATCAACGTTGGTTTTCCTCTTGCCGACGTCGGTTATTGTATGACCGACATCGGTACCTGTGTTCGTCTATGAGTGATAACTTTTTATCCGCGAGCTCTCCGTGGATCAAAACCCTGTTCAAATCAACATAGCCCTGCTCAGAATAATTCAGTTCCCTCACCTGATCTCTGTCCATCATCTCCTCCATGAACACCAAGGCTTTCCAGTTCTTTAGCTTGTCAAAGACATCTGACTTCCGCTTCAAAACCTGCATTCTCCTTCTACATATGTGACTAAGCCTATGAAGCCACATCTCTGCAACAGAAGGTGAATCAGCAATATAAGTAGATAGATAAAGGATACCTACTTTCTTACCACCATCTAATTCAAGTGTATCCACTGTGAGAGTTACAGTGCATCTCTCATCACCCTAATTTCCTAAAAAAATTAGACTCATCTCCAAGACTGGTACCTGCATGACTTCCTTCAACCACTGTGTGTCGTCCGTCTACAATTTCAGCTTCACTTCCCCTTCATCAATAATCTGACAAGGCTCTCCAGCTCCTAAATAAATCTCTCCAAAGACATACCCATGAAAAGATGCTCTATTTCGGGCTGCATGGAAAGAGGCAAAAGAATCTGTAAACCAAGATTCCACTTTATCCAGAACATATTGTGCAACATCCCCTGCAACATCTGCTCCTCCCTGCTGATCTGCTACCAACCAAAAATCTTTATTTACCTGCTCTTTCTTTCCATCAATCAGACCATTCGTGCTATTCAGTTTCTCCATTCATAGCTTACTTCCGTCTGCCATTACTATACTTCCACTCAATCAGAAACCCCTATGAGTAACCTGTAATCAACAAACACTACTAGATCTGAAACCACCTGTTAGTAACCCAACCAAAAGCTCTGATACCAACTTGTCAGGATCTTGCTCCTCAAATAGAGCACATATGATTACTTCTTGTATTAGAAACTAAACACGGAATTATACCAAAATCAATAAGTAACTAAAAATATGAAACAACACAGGAATATGAGAGACAATACACAATTGTATTAATAATCACTCAAAAGAATATACAATAAGGAAGATGCCACTTCTTCCTCCACCTCAAAGGTTCGCCACACCTCAAGACCTTCTTCCCTATCTCTCTCAGTCACAAAAATCAACTCCAATATAGAATTGATGTTCACCTCTCCAACCAGTCAGTAACACGCTTCCAGTACACCAAGTACACAACCGTACTCCAAATAGATCTCCTGCTCTCTACTGCTACCTGCAAATCACTAGACCTTACTCACCAATGTAGATATCTCTACACCCCTGAAGAACCCTTATCCTTGCCTCACCAAGTCCTTATGATTCTTCAACCAGTACCCCGGTGGATCAGCTCCTAGACCTTGCAGACCTTGTAACTCTCCCTGATCATACACTCTCAGCAACCCTGTGGAACTAGGAGGAGCTAATCTAGCTCTCTCTAAAAGCTCTATGGCTTTCTAGCACAATTTTACAATACATCCCATGAGTCCATATATAGATCTCGTGCTTACAATAATTAGACTAACCTAATTACAATAATTAGACACGTAACTCAAGACTAAGACTAGCCTTCAACATGCAAACAAACAGTCCAAAAATAGACTCTCTCGGATCAACATGCAAACTGCCTGTTCACGCACAGGCTGCTGACGCCGGCACCTCCAAGACCGATGTCGACCGACTGGTAACCGACGTCGTTGCTTCCTCACTGCCATATGACCGACGTTGGTTGACCAGACCGACGCCAATTTCCTTGCAACTGATTCTGCAACTCCTCGCAACTCTGCATCCTCCATAACTTCTCTTGTTTGCATCCTGGTGAAGCTTTTAGCTCCACAACCTAACACGATTTGGGTAAGTTTCTTGTGGCATTTTTTTCAGATCTGGTGAGGTATGGCTTTTTAGAGTGGTGAGAGCAAAAAAACATAACTTGTAATCTCAGAAGAATTTTTTTTTTTTGTCAATGCAGTATTGCTTGAAATACTTTTTTGAAAAAAATATTTAAAAAAAGGTTTGGGAAAAATAATTTTCCCCTTACACAATTGCATTCATTGGATTTATCTTGGTGAGATGATCGCAATGGTATATTCTATCAGTACACTTTTTTGGTACCAAAATTTTTACCCTAGTGCGCAAAGGTAGTCATTGAATTCATCTTGACAAGATGATCATAATGGTACCATTTCTTGGCACACTTTTTTTGTGATCAAAACCCTCCTAGGGTTTGTATATGGTAGGTCTAAGTACTCAAGGAAGAAAAGGGAGGAAATAAACTCCTAAGACTCCTTTTGCTAATGACAGAAAGGACATTTGAGCTAAGAAAATTAAAGGCTAAATCTCCATAACTTGTTAGCTCGCATCAAATGACACAAATTCTTCATAAGGGTGCTGAGGGATTTTTAGCTCACTTGTTTTCTATGAAATTACAACTAACTCAACCATCTCCACCTCTTGATCTATAATAAATAATTGATGTTCATTCTATTATTTTTGGAGATATTCCAAAAGGACTTCCACCTAGCTACATGCATGATCATGCTATCACACTTATTTATAGCAGTACACCACCCAACATCACACCATATAAATATCCCTATGCTCAAAAATGTGAAATTTAAAAGATGGTACAAGAGATGTTGGCTGCAGGAATCATTCACCATAGCTAAAGTGAATACTCTTCACCAGTTGTCATGGTGAGAAAGAAAGATGACACGTGGAGGATGTGCCCTGACTATAGAGAACTCAACAAGTACACTATCAAAGATAAGTTTCTTATTCCTATCATTGATGATTTTCTAGATGAATTGAATGGTGCTTGTTATTTTACCAAGTTAGATCTATATTTTGGGTATCATCAAATCTAGATCCATGATGAAGACATACCCATAACCACTTTCAGGACTCATGAGGGCCATTATGAGTTTTTGGTTATGCCTTTTCATCTAACAAATGCCTCATCTACTTTTCAAAGTTTGATGAATACTATTTTTGATCCATTTTTGAGGAAATTTGTTCTGGTATTCTTTGATGATATCCTCATGTACAGTAAAAATTGGGAAGACCATTTACAACATGTGAAATAGGTACTCTCCATTTTGGAGTAAAATCATTTGAGTGCCAAACCTTCTAAATGTACTTTTGGGGTTGGTGAGGTTGAATATTTGGGTAATCTAGTGTCTTATGAATGAGTGAAAGTAGATCCTAAAAAAATACAAGCAATGGTGGAATGGCCAATTCCTAAGACACTCAAGCAACTCTGGGGATTTTTGGGGCTTACTGGTTACTATCACAGGTTTGTCAAAAATTATGATAGTATTACAACCCCACTCACCTCTTTGTTAAAGAAAGACTCCTTTCATTGGACTGATGTAGCTACCTGGGCATTTGAATAATTGAAATTGACTATGTGCACTACTCTAGTATTGTCCACTCCTAATTTTTCTCAGACTTTTGTAGTTGAATGTGATGCATCTGGGTATGGTATGGGTGTTGTAATCATGCAAGAAGACAGACCACTTACATTTTAAATTAATCAACTAAAGGGTAAAAATCAACACAAGCCCATCTATAAGAAGGAAGTGATGGCCATTTTGCATGCAGTTAAATAATGGAGACCTTATTTGATGGGTCATCACTTTCAAGTAAAGACTGATCATGATAGTCTCAAATATTTTTTAGAACAAAGGTTGTCATCTAAAGAACAATAGAAATGGGTAACTAATATGTTAGGCTATAATTTTGAAATAGTCTACAAAAAAGGCAAGGATAATTTGGCGGCAGATGCACTATCTAGAAAATATGAATCAGTTGAGGCATTGCTATGTGTCATAACCATTTTGTAGGCAGATAGGCTGGATGAAGCATGATCAGAATGGGAATATGATAGTGTTGCCCATGATTTGATTCAAAATCTTTAGTAATATTTAGGTGGATTTAAAAAATTCACATGGAAGGGTAATGCATTATGGTATAAAGATAGATTATACCTATGTAAGAATTCTTTTCTTAAACAAAAAATCCTTCAAGAACTTCATGCAACTCCAATTTGGGGTCATTCAAGATTTTTGAAAACCTATCACAGAATCAAGCAAGATTTTTCTTGGGAAGGTCTCAAGGGGCATGTCCAGAAATATGTGGTTGAATGTATGATCTATCAACAAAACAAAGGTGAAACCATCAAAACCCCAAGTCTTTTACAGCCTTTATCCATTCCTAACCAGCATTGGGAAGAGGTATTTATGGATTTCATTATCAGGTTACCAAGATCTGAAGGTCAAAATGTTATCATGGTTGTTTTAGATCATCTAAATAAGTGTGCTCATTTTTGTTCTTTATCCCAACCATTTTTTGCTAGTACAGTAGCTACTGCTTTTCTCAATACAGTTCAAAAATTGCATGGGACCCCTAAGATCATTTTCAATGATAGAGATCCCATTTTTACTAGTAATTTTTAATTTGAGTTATTTACATGTTTGGACACCCAATTAACTCATAGTTCATCCTATCATCCTCAATCTGATGGACAAACTAAGGTAGTCAACAAATGTCTAGAAGGATATCTTCATTGTTTTGTTTTTGATAAACAAGATAAATGGGCATTAGCTACCACTTGTTGAATGGTGGTATAATACCTTTATTCATAGTTCTTTCAAAATGTCTCCTTTTGTGGCACTATATGAATACCACCCTCCATCCATAACTTCAACCTTGAAAGTCCATCCTAAGGTTTGTGTAGTTGAAGAACATATTCACCATCAACAGGAGGTCTTTGCAAGTTTGCATGAAAATTTAATTATGGCCTAGAATCACATGAAGCAACAGGCAGATCAACACAAAAGTGAGAGGCATTTTGACATTGGTGATTAGGTCTTTGTTCACTTATAGCCATACAAACAGATATCATTGAAGCAACAAAAAAAGGATAACAAGTTATCCCCTAAGTATTATGGGCCTTATTAGATCTTGCAAAAAATTGGTAGTGTGGCCTATAAATTAGAGTTTCCTTCATCCACTCGCATACATCCAGTATTTCATGTATCATGCTTGAAGAAATTCATTAGACATAGATTTGTCATTCAAATAGAACTACCAAAATTGGATGAAGAAGGTAGAGTTATTCTTGATATTGAGGTGATCCTTCAAAGGCACACCAAAAAGTTGCATTCCAGGGTAATTACAGAGTACCTAATCAAATGGAATAATCTACCATGTGAAGATGCCACTTGGGAGGATGAAGAATTTGTGCAACAGCACCCAGAGTTGCCACAACATTGAGGACAACATTGTTTTGAAGGGGAGGGGCTTGTTACACCCTTAACCATTGGTGTGTCTAGGGATATGTGTGGTTGAATTGTGACTTACATACCTCTTTTATTTACTTGTTACATTTCTCTATGTTCTTAGATAGGTCGGCCCATGGAATAACCTTGTCTAAGTAGAATATATATAGGAGGTAGTGGTTAGTCTTTATTCATTATGTTAAATATTTTGCTATTAGTGCATTGATGTGGAGGTTGCCCCCTCGAAGTGGCTTTGCTATATTATCCAATATTTTGTTCTGTTGTCAATTATCACTATGTGATCTATCATATTTCCTTATTCTATGCAATATAAAAGCATTATGTGTGAACATCTAAGTAATTTTATTACAGAGGTCTATATCGACCTTCCCCTAAAACATGGTAATACCCTGATAGTTGCACAAATCATCAAGAACCACTTGTTGTTATGTTGATGGCGTTTAAAACAATCATCATCTTGCATCGGTAACTTGAGGATATGTCAAGTATCCTTAAGTGTAATGGTAGCCCTTTCAATAGGCAAGTGAAAGGTGGATGTCTCATTGTTCTACTGGTTAGCTAACATGCTCAAGTAAGCTCAATCTACCCAAATAAATGACATTTATGCCATGTCATATAGATACAACATATATAAAAATCCAACCATATCCTTCGTCCAAATATGTAGGGTTGGCAGATAATGTGATTGTTGATTTCAGCATGTGAGAACAACCAATTGCTCTTGCAATCAAAAAAGTTAGCATCAAACTAACTATAAATAGGTACCTGAGCCTAAGCCTATATTACTGAGCCTAATTGACCCTCTCCCTAAGGTTTTATTGCTTTTGGGTCCTCAAAACCTTTGTTTTTAGCTTCCAAGATGAAACTACTATTTTATATAGGTCAAAGTCATTGTTTAGGTGATTTTGCACATTTTTTGGTGATACCGTCATTTTCATTTTCATTAAAAAGGTGACTTCACCTAAAAATTGGTGAAATTGCCATTTCAACAATTTCCACCCAATTTAGGCATTACCACCATTTCAAGGAATGGTGAATTTGAATGAAATCACCATTTTTAAGAACAATAACTTCATACAAAGTCATCATTTTCCTTGGTGAAGCCACTATTTGCCCTAAAATGTAAACAGTGACTTTATTGTTTTTCAACCTAAATCATGCAATAAATGCTACAAAATTAGCATTAATGATAAATTTTAGATTACTTATCGATGGCCCATCAGGAATGGTGACTTCACATGAAGTTGTCATTCTTAGGAATGGCAACTTTGTGTGAAGTCATTATTTTCCTTGGTGAAGCCACTGTTTGCCCTAAAACGTAAATAGTGACTTCATTATTTTTTGACCTAAAACATGCAATAAATGATACAAAATTAGCATTAATGACAAATTTGAGATTACTTACCGATGGCCTATCATATGTTGGTTGTATGTGTTCCCTCACTCACTCCAAAACATGATGTTGAGCTCCTCTATGGGCCATTTTTCTCAACAATCTATGCACAAAACTCGAGGTCAAATTTTTAATAGGGTTAGGGTGAAAATGAATTGTTTTTCACCCCAGGGGTGAATATACAACCAAAATTTTGAATTTTTACTCCCCCTAAGGTCTATAGTTCTTTTTGTGTGCTCTAAGAAGTATATTTTTCACATTTGTGGTATGTTTTACGTAGTATTTGATCCTACATGCCTTATTTTTTGGTTGTATTATAACCAAACTATATTTTTGGGCCTTCCCTAAGACCCATTTACCAACATAATTTTTCAACCTATGTCTTGTGTTTGTTTAAGCATGCATCTTCGAACTCACATTTAGGCTAGAAATGTGTTATCCTTTGCCAGCTCATCATAAATCAATTTTATGAATTTTTTGCATAAGCTACCCTTGATAATTTGCCCCATTATAGTAAATTCTTTTTTCTGATTTATTAACGATATATTCCACCTTTCTAGGATAAAGTTCATTTTAAATCACATGATTTAAATGTGAAAATGATTATAACTACCTTTGGATAAATCATTATTTTCCAACCAATTAAATTATTATAATTGCCTATGGGCAAATCATTATTTTTAAATCTTGTACTAATTATTATAACTGTCTTTAAGCAAATCATTATTTTTTCCATTCCACCCACCCTTTCGAGGCAAAGGCCCATGTCCCTAATTATAACTACCTTTAGGCAAATTAGTCTTTCCCATTTCATTCCTAATTATAACCACCTTTGGGCAAATCAGTGTTTTTTGTTTCAGTATTGATTATAATTGTCTTTGGGAAAATCAGTGTGTTTTATTTCACTATTAATTATAAACATCTTTGGGTATATCAATATTCATCCCACTACCCTGTTGGGGCAAATATTTGTGCCACTGCTTATGACCACCTTTGGGAAAACCAATGTCACACCTTTTATTACTAATTATAACCATCTTTGGGTAATTTAGTAATTCCACCCCTATTGCCACTAGATCATGTCATTCTCTTCATTTTGATGGAATGTTTGATGACTCTATTTTCATGCTCGCTCCCTCAAAGGGCATCAAAGCTTATTGATCACCCTTTAGGGCATGAACCATTCAGATTAATGACTTTTACATTCTTTGAAAAGACGTTCTTATGTTCATGTCTTGCAATGCCTTCTCAAATAAGGGTAAATTGTATACACTTAACTTTGGTCACTTTTGTGCCTAAAGAAGGATTTAGTTTAGTTTCTAGTAAATGACCCAATTTAAGCTTTAAAATCACCTAAATTACCTAATTTTGTCTATGTAAGGGATTTAATCACCCATAAATGTGATGAGTCTAGTTTATTTGGCATAATAACCTATATGCACCAAAAAACTAATCAATTTTAACCCTATTCAAATTATGACCTAGTAATTTGAAACTTTTGGCATGTAAAGCTATTAATTCAAAACATCCAAAATGATTGCCACAAGCCAAAAAACACTAATAAAGATTAATTACACTACAAATCTTATTTAACTTGCCTAAGTAAAAATTCTAAATCAAATTAGTCAATTTCATTTACCAAAAAAAGAATTTTCAACCAAATATGAAGTCAAAAGTCAAAGGAGCTAATAAAGTGATTTATTATTTCATAAATATTCCAAAATTTTGAGTCACAACCTCATAAATATCTAAAGTGATTTGTCATGCCTCACAAATATCTAAAACTGAGGTGTCAATATTTCATGAGTACTTGGACCCAACCCAGGGTTAGCTTGACTCAAACTAGGTTATTTTAGACTCAACTAAAATGAGAATTTAACCTAGCCTCCCTAGGGTTAGAGTTAGTTCTTAGAGCTATAAATATAAGTGCCCACATCATATGCCAACAAGCTTTTGTGTGTAAGGTTGTTATGTTGGAATACCTTTAAGAAGCCTTTGAGAGTAGTGTTATAATGTCCATTTTATGCAAAGCTTCACACCAAGCCACAAGTGACCATTGGAGAGATGCCACCACCATGGAAGAGCATTGTTAGAAGACTCTAGTCATCATAGACTAAGTACGAACATCCCTATGCTAATAAGTACATATAAAATTCAACAAAAGAGGTAAATTAATTGCATTATTTTTATATCTATCTTGTGATCTTGCTTATTATGTTATGCTCTCCCTAGTTCTTAGTCAAGACTATTTAATCCTAACATATTCTTATGCTTGTTTTTTGTCTTTTGGACTAACAAGGGACTAATCTATATTTTGTTTACTCTTTGAACTCTTAAGATACAAGACCAATTGTTCCCCCGTGCTACATGTTATTAGGTTTTTCCAACCTTTCTATCTTTCTTCCAACTATCACATGTTCATGTTATAATATGAATATTAGTGTTTTCCCCTTTAATAATAAACACTCAATTGGCATCTAAGTGCTTAAACTTTAATGATGTGTGGCATCCCTCAATCATTCATTGACTTTTTTAAAATATAATATATATAAAATAATATAACATAATGTGTTATGTATTTTATAATATTATTCTATACTATGTACATATATAATATAATAAATGGTATTATATTATATTACATATAAAATTATATATTATAATAACTATTTAATAGTATATGTTATATTGTGTATATTTATTTTTATATATTATTAATATGTATAACATTAATTATCAGGTAAAAAATATATGATATAAACATCGGTAATATATTAAAATATTAGATTGATGGTTACGATTTGATAATAATTTTTTGATTGTATATAAAAAAATACATGTATTATAAGATATTTATACACTCATCTGGGGGTTTCTAACTCATATGTTAATAATCATAGAGTAAAACACACAATTTGCATTTATATACCAACCATAGTTTTTTACTCTTTCATGTTGGAGAGTTGTCAGTGATGTCATGGAGGTGTCCAAATGAGTGGATGAAGTGTTCTGATAGTCTAAGTGTTAATGACAAAGTGTGTAGTGTGCTTGTATTAGTATGCTTGAAGTAGGCTTGGTTGATCTTTAGTTTTAGCATGTTTAGGGATGGGTTTGAAGTATTGAGCATGTGTGATGGGTCCTATAAGAGGTCAAGGATGATTGGAGAGCTTGTGGAAGTGCATGGTATTCATCCGGTTTTTCATTATGTTCATTTTGGCATAGTTGGTTCTGTGACAAAAAAAATTGAGTGGGAAGTTTTTTGACATCACCATTACCACATAAGGATAAATCAAGGGGATTTGGTCATATGGGTGTGATCACATTAGTCCCAAGTTGCTATGGTCTAATTTTTAGGTCATGCAATTGAGCGGAGCAAAAGATATAACTATGCAAAGTTGGATTCCCAAGTAGTTTGCAATGTTTTCCCATACTTAGCCAAATTTGCAAAGGAGATCTAATGGTGCATATTTATTCACATAATAAATCTATGACATGAAATTAATTTGACCTTAATGTCCAAGTTCAAGTAGATTCAAGTAAGCAGTTTGATGGCATTTTATTTCACACGCGTGAAGGTTCCAGGAGCAACTTGATATATGGATGGATTCCCCTATGAAAGAAGATCATATGGTTTAAATTTTAGGACATACGCTTGATCATATCAAAAATTATTAAGGTTTAAAGTTGGCCTTCTAAGCAAATTACAGAGGTTCCCATGCTTAGCCAAATTTTTAAAAGGTAAAGATTAGGACTAGATAAGGATCTAACGGTGAGTGGGTATTCATACAGATGCAGATCTATGATGCATATTGAGTCAAAGAGGTCAAAGTGTCTAATGTTTAAGCTAGTTAAAGTCTAGGATACTCTCGAATAGATCAATGAAGCATGTTTGTTACAAATTATCAAGAAGCAGTGAGATGATAACAAGTGCTTGATGTTTAATAGTGATCAAAGGTAAAGACCGATCTACTTCTGAGGAGATCGATGGTGTGTATCTAGTCAAAATTACTAGGGGGCACAAGATGAGGTCAAACTGACAGATGATTAGCATAGTTAAATATCAGGCTACTTTTGAGGGAGATCAATGATGCATATTCATTTAAGCTATGAGATGGCACAATATGTTCACAAAGTGTTTGATGTTTTATAGTGACCATTGGAATTTGAATATTCAAATTAACGAAGGAAAACTAGTGCTTTGTTTTTGAGCTATAACTTTTGATCTAGGATGAATTTCTTGATGCGGTAAAAAGAAAAGTTGTAGAAGACTTCAAGCTGCATCCATTAAGTCTAGCTATAAGGTCTGAATGTTTGTACAATCAAATTTATTAAGATCCAAAGTTGACTATGTGTTTGACCATGTTCTATAAGTGACCCAAGAAGGATATTTAAGTTGTTTTGATGGTATTTAGATGTTTCAAGGGGAATAATCTATTGGAGAGTGTTGTAGATTCCATGAAGATCATCTGTATGCATTTTAGAGGTTTGACCAATCCATATTTAGTATGAATAAATGCTTAGAAGTTGATTATTTGTTCGTTCATGGTGTTCTTGTGTACAAGGCTAATGTTTGAGTAAATTGAACATATGTAGATGTGTGTAATGATGACTATAACCATTTGAGGATGTCTAAGAGGTTATATGGAGTGGACCTATGGTTTTGTAAGTGGTCTTGTTTTTATAAATTTCTTGATGAAGTGCTAAATGGGTGAATAGGTCTCCATGAGACCTATAAGGGCTATTAAGGCCTAATTGAAAGGCATAGCTACTTAAGTGTGACCCATAATTACTATGGCTAACCTATGTGGATGGTATTGAGTTATGTTATATGTCTTAAGGGATAAGAAAAGTATTATGGCTGACCTAGAAGATAATAATCATGATGGCTCTATAAAAGGTGAAATCAAAGGTTGTGATTTCTAGACTTGAAAGAAGAGCTATGTGTAAGAGTTGAAGAGTGAAATAAAGAAAAAAGGGTGTGTGCCTAGTGTATGGGTTGTAGAGTAGAGTAGGTTGATGATTGTGTGTATGACCTATAAGTTATGTTTTTGATGTCAAAGGTAGTGTTCTTTCAAGTTTAAAGATTGGGGAGAGAAGTAAATAAAAGAAGGATTTGTAGGTTTGAGTGTGTATATGTGATATCATCTCACAATTTACTCATAAAATGATAGCATCTCTCAATTTTCTCATTTCTCCTTGTTTTTGTATAAATCAACCTCATTCTTCATTATACAATAGAATGAAATCATTCAAGCCTTCTTTATATTGAACAGAGAGAGTAATTTGTCTGTTCAATGTTTTAACACTATCTTACCCCTTCGATGGTTTTTTTAATCCTGGAAACTCTTAAATTTATTCAATATATGATATAACGTCAACTATACAATTATAAAAAAAAACCTTTACAATCAACCCCAATTTTCCATACCAGGGTATTTTCTTATTAACTCCCTATTGCATTGTAATGGCTTCAAGAAGTACAATGAGACATAAAAAGGTATACATATATATGTTGTTTTACACTTTATGGACACTTAATATCATGTCCTCATAGACTTCCACATAATATCTTCTTCAAGCATCAACAAATGTTTAAGAGATGAAATTGATAGAAATTGACCTATTAATACACCATCAACATTGCATGATGGTATTTTATTTCTTGTAGCATCTCTTCACACCAATCAACAATATCCCAAATCGATTATTTGGCCTTAGCTTTCCTAGATAACAATACACATCACAAAATTTTCATTAGATTCCCCTTTACGGATTATCGTTATAGAGATCGAATTAACGGGTTGGGATAACATCCTCTATATGTTTCCACAAGGGTCATTGGTTTACATACCAACCATTTTTAGATTCAACAAAACTAGGCTCATGTTATATCTCCTTCATACAATTATGCTTCAAAACTGTCTCCTTTTATCGCTCTCACCATATATTAATTTCTCCATTCATTTGAAGCCTCACTAGTCATGCAATAATATTAAAGATCGATATTCATCAAAGTGGGGGTTTATAGTAGACTTGAAAAATTAAATTATATACTTTTATAACTTCAATTGAAACTTGAGTCACACAAAACTATAATGCAATATCAATCTTGGCGTGCATGGCTCCTTAAGTAAATCTTGAAACTCACGATTACACTTTATTATTGATTGATATCTTTGACTGAAAATGTCTCCATGCAAGATTGAACTCCACATCAAAAAAAATCTCCATGTTAATATAAGTCAAGATGATGACACGAAGACTATGTCAAAATCATTATGTAAAATTTGGGTGACAACTAAGCATTCTGCCAAGTGTGTGTCTACAACCCATGTATATTCACTATTTCTCTAAATTGACCATATGTGTATACTTTTTTTTTTACATACAAGATTATAAGAACTTAAAATGCATCTTAATTTGGGATTCTTGCGTACTTAAACATATTATGAGTAGTTGACCTTTGATTCCTTCTCATTCATTATCAACATCTGACAGTTTACAAAAACTTGGTATTGACTTGAATCCATATAATTCCTTCACTTGGGATTCTCCTCTAATTCATTCAACTAGTAACCAATTTTTGTTTCTTAATTGTGAGATAACAATGATCTCTTATTTATTATTGAATCAACTAATTCTTATTTCAATTATCAGAACCTCGACCTCATCCACATCAAACTCCACTTCAAAGTAATCTAATTGCAATATTTAATACATATTTATATTTATATTGATCCATACTATTCTATAGATACATGCAATCTCAAAAATCTTCTCACATAGGCCTAAAGCTTTGTTCCTTTTTCCCTACCTACTTATTCCTAATTATGCTTCTTGATTGCAGACTTCTATTCACACAGTCATAATCTTCATGATCTTGACCAGAAACACTTCTCTTTTTATTAATCAAAACCTTACTTATATATAGATAGTCTATTCCTTTATACAATCTTACAGGCCAAAAAGCCTTCTTTACTCCTACACCACCACTGCACTCTCTCTTCAATGCCCTGTTCATCTTATTATATCTTTTTCTATTGACAAGACTCTATTATAGACTCCACTCAAACCTGTAGACCAACCATATCTATCTTCTCTATAATAATTATCATTTCCATATATTTCTCTCTCATATTTATCACTTTCTTTTGAATAGCTTTTATTTCATTTATTCTCTCTAACCTATAAGCTTATGTTGTGCACACTTCTAGGTGACTTTCTATTACATTTCTTTAAATAAAAGACATTTTTTATATAAGACTAGATTTCTAAGACTCTCTAGAAACAAACTATAGTTTTTACAACTCTCATAAATTCTTTAAACTCTTTACAATACCTTACGATCCTACTTCATATCCACTTATAACCAAAATTCACATAGAAATCTATGATGCTTGTACATCAATATGAGGGTAGTTTGAGTGAAGAGGAAGAGAGATTGTGGCATGCCTGTGTGAGAGGCTTGTATGAGATAGAGAGGGTGTTTTATAGGGGTTAAAAAATTAGAGGTCCATGATTAGGTGTTGAATACATTAGTTTAAAGGTGGAGTTGTTCATATAATAGGTATTAAGAGGGTGCTCAACATCTAGGTCAGAAGGACTTGACCATCTTAGGGGTAGGTGCTCCTTATGGAACCAATGTTTCACTAAAGTCTGGTCAGAAGGACTTGACCATCCTAGGGGAAGGTGCTCCTTATGGATTAGGTGTTTCACTAATGTTTGGTTAGAAGGACTTGACCATCCTAGGGGTAGGTGATCCTTGTGGAACGGGCATTTCACTAAAGTCTCATGTTTGAATACTTCTTATAGGACAATTAGTCTATGTGTTTATAGGCTTGAGAGTGGATTTTATTCTCTAAGAATGTTTCCAATATAGATCTCGTGTTGTGTGTGTAATCTTGTATTATCTATTTATTCATTATTATAAACATCTTGAATGCTTCATGAATGGTTGTATTGAATGCTTAAGTGTTTGAAGGGTTTGGAAATTGAATTGGATTATTTTCCACCACTTATTCACCCCCTATTAATGGTTTGTACCTCTAACTATTAGTATCAGAGTAGGTCCTTTGGTAAAGGCCTAACAACATGAAGGAGATCCAAGGTATAATATGGGTAGTCATCAAATGTAAAGAGGTTTTTCTGCTAAATAAGCACCGATCTGTAATGGATCTAATTATGCTTTTTGGAGTGCAAGGATAAGGACCTACATCATGTCCCCAGGGTTTGAAAATTATCAATCTATTGTGGATGGTTATTTTGTACCTACTATTCCTCCATCTAGTGTTGCAGATAAGAAGTTGTTTGAGAACAATTCTAAGGCAATGAATGCTATCAAATGTGGTCTTTTAGAGACTGGATACACAAAGGTAATCCATTGCATATCTACCAAGGAAATGTGGGATAAATTAAAGATTGTTTATGAAGGAGATTCAAAGGTTAAGTTGGCAAAGTTGCAAACTCTCTAAAGACAATTTGAGAGCCTTAAAATAAAAGAAGAAGATTTTGTGGCATCCTTTATACAGAGAATTGATGAGTTTGTGAACATCATCATAGGTATTGGAGATAAGCTTGAAGAAGCTACTATAGTTTGAAAGATATTAAGGTCTATCTCTCCCAATTTTGATTCAAAAGTGTGTGTTGTAGAAGAAAGTCATGATCTTACTCAATTAAATATGGATGAATTACATGAAATCTTTACTGCCTATGAGATGAGAGTAAATGATGATATACAACCAAAGAAGGAAGTAAAATTCAAGATAGAAATGAAGCTAAATAATAAGTTCCAAGGTCATAACCTCAATGAGGATGACATATTTGATATTGATGAAGATGAACTAATTGCTTTGTTTATAAGGAAATTGAAAATAGGGTCAGGCAAGTATAAGAGTAAACTACCTTCAAATGCTTCAATTATGGAGAGGTAGGACATTTTGTTAATAAGTGCCCTCATAAGCATAAGAAAAATAATGATGAAGATCATGGTGATGGCCAAGATGAAGACAAGAATACATACAAGTCTGATAAAAGGAAGAAAGGATTTAGAAAGTATGACAACAACAAGAACTCCTTAAAGAACAAGAAGAGTATCTACACCAATAAATATTACAACTCATCAGATGAGAGTGAAGACAGTGACTCAGAGTATGATCATGAAAATGATGGTGCTATTGAAGATAAAGCCCTCTTCATGGCTAAGGAAGGAATTTGCTCATATCAGAAGGAGTCTACTTAGAGTGATTCATATGATGATAAAGATGAGGTGGACTATGAGACTTAATTGATAAATGCTCTTGAAGAACTGAAGGTTGAGAAGAAGATTAATACGAAGATGAAGTCTCAAATCAAGGACTATGAAGAGAAATTCAATGTGTTTGGGGTAAGAATGAATGAAGACACCAAGGAGCATGAAGATATAGTCAAACATCTCAGTTGTCAATTGAAAATCTTGTCTACAAGCCTGAAAGCTAAAGAAGATGAATGTTTAAGGTATGTAATTGAAAATGAGTCAGTAAAAGCTGAGTTAGAGAAGACATATATAAATATTAAGTCATTTATGAGATTTGAAAAGAGCTCAAGTGATCTAGACAATATTTTAGGTGATTAAAAGTATGCAAGTGATAGAACTAGTCTTAGATACAAAGAAGAACCATAAAGTGCAACTCAAGACAAGATGAAGACTAATGTAAATCAGACCTTGAAGGTCAAAAATCAGTCAAGGAATGAGAAAATGCTGAAAAAATGAAGACAAATCAAATTAGACAACCAAATTCCATGAGGTATGCAAGTTTTAATGGTTATTGTTACACAAGTAATCAATTTAGACATAGAGATAGAGAATGCAAGAGACATGTTAAAAATGAGTTTGCATGGAACTATGATGGGGGTCATCAATCAAAAGGTGAGTTTTATTCAAAATGATTAGTTTGTTTCAAATATTTAAAGAATGGACATATTGCAATATTTTGTTTTAATAAGGAAAGGTAGGATAAGCTTCTTGCAAAAGGTATAGTGTGCTTCAACTGTCAACAAAGAGGTCACATTGATAAATTCTACAAGCAAAGGCCTACAAGATAGAATATGTTTAATCAAACTCCTAGAGTGAAAGAAAGAAATCAAGTTAACTCATGGAAATGAAAGGTGGTAAGTGTGAGTCATGATGAGTCTATGGGTCCAAGTAATCTATTTATTATGGTGGAGAATGCTACAAAAGTTGGAGAGTGCCAAGAGCTCTCATTGTCTACTCATATTGTGAATGAAGAGACCAAGCTCAAAGAGAAGACCAAGGTTATAGTTGAGGTTAATTTTGAGGTGTGTTTGGATGCTAATGAGTAACCTGATGTGTGTGAGAAAGTTTCAAGCTTGGTTCCTATGTTGTCAAGTTCTAAAGGTGATGTTCTACAATGCAAAGAAGATACTTCAATGATCAAGGTATGTCAAGATTCCATAATTGCTTCAAATGTTATATATCATATCATATAAGAGAAAGTGAGTGATGTAGAAAAGGAACAAGTTGTCAAAGTTTAGACTAAGAAGAAAAATAACAAGAAGTATTATAGTTATAAAAGGATTCCAATGGTTACTAAGCAGATGTGGGCCATGTCTGGCTTCACTTTATTTTAGAGCATTATGGTGTAGAGGGCATCTTTGTCTATGCTTCTTAAGAGACTCCTTCAAGTGGAGAAGCAAGTGTTGTTATGGTGTTCTTCAGAAGGTCCTAAAATGCAAGAGATGAGTGTTTATAGTTGGAGTTGGTGTGTCAAGATGGGAGAAGTGCTTTGATGAGGTCAGAGTGATGACATAAGGTGTTTTTGTTGTGTATGCAGTGTCTGTAGGATTAGAATGGGTGTTTTTAGGTGGAATAATGATATTGATGGAATACCAAGAATATTTTGGTGCTCAAAAAGGTCTGTGCACTTCTTTATGATGTGTTCTAGGTGGTTTTGTGTTTTGATGATCCTGTTTGTGCCTTTGGGAGGTTTTTGTGTGCTTTTGGGTTTATCTTTCTTATTGAAAATCAAATCCATGGTATAGGAATTCAAGGATCCCAAAGGTTTGAAGGCTCAAATATTGGTCTAGAAGTGTGTGATGGTTATCTCCAAGCATGTAAGAAGTTTTAGAGGTGGGCATTGCCTAGAAAGAGGTTTGTTGACCTTATTTATTTTGAGATTCTAGAGTTTTGGTCTATGTTTGAAAAGTGGGTTGCCTTATGATTTGAGGTATGAGGCTTCTTACTAGGTTGAATGGGCCAAATGGGTTGTCAAATCAAGCTTCATAGAGATTTGAAGGTTTGTGTTTTTCAAATTATTCAAGTGTTTGTCAAAATGGAGGCCTAATTAGCTAGTAGATTTGTCAAAGAAGTATGTTGTAGAGGAGGATCTAGGTGATGAAAATTGTTGTTCTTAAGGGGGCATATGAGAGTGATCTAGATATGAGTTTTTATATCTTGAAAGTATGTCTAATAAAAATTGTGGGCTCTACAAGTTTCAAGTAGGGCTATAAGGAGTCTAGATAGGCCTAGTGTGAAGATTTGATGTTTTTGCTCAGTTTATTCAAAATATCAAGAATGAGTTTTTCAAGTTGAGTTTTCAAGTTGGTTTAAATCATTTTTCCTATTTGGTGAGTGGCATGAAGTTTTGTTGGTGGTCCTTGAGGTGGCTTGAGAGAGAAAGCTAGTAATCTTGTGTGGTGGTTCTTCATGGTGTGTGAAGATATAAAGATGATCAAAAGGTGAAATGGATTAGATATCTTATGGGAATTCCCTCTTAGATGTTTCTTGGTGAGTTCCATCATATTTTAGTGCTTTTGTGTGTTCTTTCTTCTTTGGTTACAGTGCTTGGTTGAAAAGAGTGTTGACATGTAGTAAGAGGAAATTGTCAAGGCAAGAAAAGGAAGACTCAAGGTAAGGGGGGGTTTTATCATATTTATAAGGTTGTCCTATCTTTTTGGTAGTCTTTTTAGGTCCTTAGGATAAGTTTTTACCCACTTTGTCATTGTGTCAAAGGGGGAGAATGTTCCTATTGTGAGAGTGCTTGAAGAGAGAGAAGGAAGGTGAGTTGTATGATGGGTGTTAACATCAATGAAAAAAGGAGAGATTTTTGGAGAGTTTTTATTGATGTCATGGAGGTGTCCAGGTGAGTGGATGAAGTGTCTTGATAGTCTAAGTATAAATGACAAAGTATGCAGTGTGCTTGTCCTAGTATGTTTGAAGTAGGCTTGGTTGATCTTTAATTTTTGCATGATTAGGGATGGGTTTGAAGTATTAATCATGTGTGAGGGGTTGTATTAGAGGTCATGGATTATTGGGTATATTTTTTAAGTGCATGGTATTCATCTGGTTCTTCATTATGTTCATCTTGGCATAGTTCACTTTGTGATAGAAAAATCTAAGTAGGCAATTTGCTGACATCACCATTGCCACATATGGATGCGTTAGGGGGAGTTGGTAATATGGGTGTGATTAGATTAGTATCACATTTATATGTTCCAAGTTTTATGTCATGCGATTGAGATATAACTATGCAAAGTTGGCTTCCCAGGCAGTTTGTAATGCATCCTCATACTTAGCAAAATTTGTAAAGGAGATCTAATAGTGTGTGTCTAATCACATCACAAATCTACGACATGAAATTAATCTGAGCTAAATGTCTAAGCTAAAATAGAGCCAAGTAATTAGTTTTATGGTGTTATATTTCACATGCATGAAGGTTCTAGGAACAACTTGCTATATGAATGGATTCCCCTATGAAAGAAGATCATATGGTTTAAATTTTAGGACATGCAATTGAGCACAAAAAAAGTTATTAAGGTTCAAAGTTGGCCTTCCAAGAAGATTTTAGAGGTTACCATACTCAGCCAAATTTTCAAAAGGTAAATATTAAGACCAGATAAGGATCTAATGATGAGCGGGTGTTCATACAGATGTAGATCTACAATGTGTATTGTGTTAAAGAGGTCAAAGTGTTTGATGTTTAATTTGGTTAAAGTCTAGGCTACTCTTAAAGAGATCTATGAAGCACTTTTATTCCAAATTGTTAGGAATTAGTGAGATGATAACAAGTTCTCGATGTTTAACAGTGATCAAAGTTAAAGATTGATCTACTTCTGAGGAGATTGACGATGCGTATTTGGTCAAAATTACTAGAGAGCACAAGATGAGGTCAAACTAATAGATGTTTAACATAGTTAAAGATTAAGATAATTTTGATGGAGATCGATTATGCTTATTTTTTAAATCTATGAGAGGTCATGAGATGTTGAAAAAAAAAATTATGTTTAACAATGATCATTGGAATTTGAATATTCAAATCAATGAAGGAAAACCAATGCTTGGTTTTTAAGCCATAACTTTTGATCCAAGATGAATTTATTGATGTAGTAAAAATCATAGTTGTATAGAACATCAAGGCACATCTAGTTAGTCTAGTTATAAATTTTAAATGTTTGTACAGTCAAAGTTATTAATCTCCAAAGTTGACTATGTGTTTGACCATGTTCTATAAGTGACCTGAGAAGGATATTTGAGTTGTTCTAATGGTATTTAGATGTCTCAAGGGGACTAAGATATTAGAGAGTGTTATAGACTCCATGAGGATCATATTTATGTATTTTTTAGGTTTTAACAATCTATATTTAGTATGAACAAATGCTTATAAGTTGACTATTTGTTCGTTCATGGTGTTTTTGTGTACAAGGCTAATGTTTGAGTAGATTGAACTTATACAAAGGTGTGTAATGATGAATATAATCATTTGAGGATGTTTAAAAGATCATATGGAGTGGAAATATGATTTTTGAAGTGGTACTATGTTTCTAGATTGCTTGATGAAGTGTTAAATGGGTGAATAGGTCTCCATGAGACCTACAAGGACTACTAAGGCCTAATTGAAAGGCATAGCTTCTTAAGTGTGACCCATAGTTACTATGGCCAAATTATGTAGATGATATTAAGCTATATTAGATGTCTTAAGGGTTAAGACAAGTATTATGGCCAACCTAGAAGATAATAATCATGATGACTCTATAAAAGTTAAAATCAAAGGTAGTGTTTTTTAGACTTGAAAGAAGAGGTGTGTGTAAGAGTTGAAGAGTGAAGGAAAGAAGAAAGGGTGTGTGGCCAGTGGATGGGTTGTATAGTAGAGTAGGTTGATGATTATTTCTAAGACCTATAGTTTATATTTATAATGTCAAATATAGTGCTCTTGTAGTTTTTAAGATTGGGGAGAGAAGTGAATAGAAGAAAGATTTACAGGTCTGAGTGTGTATATGAGGGAAGTTTGAGTGAAAAGGGAGAGAGATTGTGGCATGACTATGTGAGAGGATTGTATGAGACAGAGAGGGTGTTTTTGAGGGGTTATAAAACTAGAGGTCTATCAAAAAAAATTGAAGACATCAGTTCAAAGGTGGAGATGTTCATGTCATAGGTGTTAGGAGGGTGCTCAACATCTAGGTTAGAAGGACTTGATCATCCTAAAGGCAGGTTCCCCTTATGGAATAGGTGTTTCACTAAAGTCTGGTCAGAAGGAATTGACCATCCTAGGGGTAGGTGCTCCTTATGGAACAAGTGTTTCACCAAAGTCTCATGTTTGAATACTTCTTATAGGACAAGTAATTCATGTGTTTACAGGCTTGAGAGTGGGTTTTATTCCCCAAGAGAGTTTCCCACATAGATCTTGTGTTGCATGTGTAATCTTGCATTATCTATTTGTTTATTTCTATAAATATCTTGAATGCTTCATGAATGGTTGTATTGAATGCTTAAGTGTTTGAAGGGTTTGGAAATTGAATTGGATTAGTTTCCACTACTGATTCACCCCCCCCATAGTGTTTGGTACCTCTAACATTGCATTCATACATATAATTGATACACATAAAATATGGTACAAAATATCATACTTATGAGTTATGTGAGAATTTTAAGCAAATCATTTCTACGTTCAAAATATAAGAAGGTATGTGAGGACTCTAAGTAATCCATTTCTACATTCAAACTATAAGAAGCTCAATCATCTGCAAATGACATATTTTTTAACAATGAAAGCATTGTTAATTATTGAAAGACTAAAAATCCACATGCTTGATCAACCTCATGCTTGTATAACCTCCATAGATAGGGTAAAAATACAAAGTAGAAAAATACAAAATATACGTCAAAGGTAAAATCAACCAAGAAATACATTGAATGCAATTTTTGTGAATCAATGGTCCATTCCTATGAATATTTAAAATGCGTGACCTTTAGAAGATTTTAGGGTTAGATTGTTGCTATTATAGAAGGAAAAAATAGATGATCAAAAATTTCAAAAATATTTTGATACAAGATAACTATGGGATGAATGAGTAAAAAAAAAATTATCGCAAAAAAATCACTTTCAGAATGTCACTTTATAAAACCTAAGGATTGATGTAACATGTCTTCTTCATGTAAGGTATGTCATTTATTTACACTCTTGATAGATATATTAAGCAAAAATTGAATACATCACAAGCAAATATACATCACACAATGATAAACTTACACATTTCAACTCGATTGCAAAACCACTAGTATGATAAGAACCTTGAAATAGATAAATATTTGGATGCATGGCAGACAATGTGATGTATGTAAATAATTTTTTTATTAATTTAATAGTAACTTAAATAGATCATTAGCATTACAAGATATCAATCATTTGTACAATAACCTTTACATTTAAATTTCTATTTATATATATTATGCAAATTTAACACTCAATTTGAATTATAATGTTTATAACATTAGTCTTTTTACAAACAATTTAAATGTAATATTGCTTTTTAATCTTTACAAACACGTCTATGTAATAGGCCTTAGAAGCATTTTAAAGACACATGTTTCAAATATTAGCAACAAAGACAAAATAGAGCAGTTGTTCTATGTTATTATAAATTATGACTGATATGCATATCCACTTTCTTTACATTCAATTTTGATTTTATTACATGATATCAAAAGCAACAATACGAAAAAATATATCATCGGAGGGAAACACATGACATGTATATGTGTCGACATGGAAGTCCATAGATGCATTACATTATTATTTGCCTTTTTATTTCCCCTAGTGTTGGATTAGCATACAAGTTGATTGTAGGGTATAAGAATAATCAAAAGTTCAATATTGGGATCAACATGTTTTGGAAAGTGTAGAGGGAGACGCCAAATTGAAAGCTTCTTTGAAGTCTACTAACAAATTTTGCAAGACAATGTCGGGACATCTCTTACATATAATTATGTGCATTAAGGCCACTATTGTGATAACTTTATGGCAAATTTGATTGCTTTCTCCATCATGCTTGTGATGCCAAGTTTGGAATCTGAGACTTGAAAAAGTATGTATTGATGTTTAGGGAAAGGTTTCACCTTTAAAAATCTTAGAGCTCATCACTAAATGGGGAATCTAAGTTCCCATGGATTTTTCCCAGTGGATTTTTTAGGAGACACGTCTCTTTAATTGTCTTCAATATGGATTGTAAATCTAGAGATCAAATAAGAATCATTACAGGGTATCATAACAAATTTATTTTTCTATAGAGGATATGAGTTTTGGTTGTTATTTTTCTATTCAAAAAAATGAATGAAAAGAACCCTCCCAACTAATTTATAGTATCTGAGTGAATAAATATTTTTTCCTGGGGGGTTGTTTTCCTCTGATTTAATTTTAGTTTGAGATTTGTATGCTAACATTGCATCAACATTCATTTGTGCATTTGAATTTTTAATTGAAAGTGGAAAGTATCAATAATAGTCATGTTTCTATTTAAAAATTTAGGAATAGTCTACACTACTTGACGAGCTATTCATATATGCATTCATTCACACATGATGACCTATTGTGGTAGTTTGTATGCCCATTTTTAATGTAATTTTATATTTATGTGTTTTTTAGTGTAATCCCTCTATGTATGCAAATTGATGTATGCTAGTACACTATAACAATAATGTTTATAATTTAAAAATATCTTAGAGTTCAACTATTTAAATGAATTTGATTACGTAGATTACAGATAACTGGTTTTAAATTTGTGTTATATTTATGCTCTCAATTTCATGTGTTTATATTTGATATGCCAACATAATTGTACCAAAAATTTCCTTTAGTTTTCATTGAGTCTTAAAATTCAATCATATCAATGCATTTGATCATGTAGATTGTAGATTCTTTTTCAAAATTTGGTTATATTTATGCTTTCAATTTTATGTGTTAACATTTTATATATCAGCATAATTATTGAAAAAAAATCATTTAATTTTCTTTCGATAATTTAATGTGGTTGTCCTATAAATGAGTGTGTTGACATCCTTTAAACACAAAGATATTATGATATTTTGAATATGTTATGGGTTACTCCTTTGTAAATTGAATTATGCTTTTTGGGAATAGATTCAGATTCCACTATGCATGCTAAGTATTCTTTCATCTAAAACACCTAACAATAAATAGTACTAGTAAACAAAAGTATAATTTTATTTAAAAAATAATTATAATGTTAAAAAGATCTAGCAACTAAAAATATGGATAGTAGTTGTGTTCCCAAGGAACATAAATGTAAATGAGTATACAAACATGTACAAACTGTGGAAACACAGATTTTCAAAAACTTTAGTTTGAAAACAACATAAAAACATTCGTACAATATAATATAAAAAATATGAATATATAATATATTTTTATTTTTATATATAAAAACAATACATAATACTAATTTTTACTCTATAAAAGATAAAATACTTTAAAAATATACATATAACAATCATTAAGACTTCAAAGACAAAATGTATATTTTAAATCTAAAATAAGTCATCTAAATTGTCATCAAAATTATGAATGTCACTTCCATATTTGTGTGTGTGTGTGTGTGTGTGTGTGTGTGTGTGTGTATGTGTGTGTATATGTGTGTATTTATATATGTGTGTGTGTGTATACACACACACACACACACACACACACACACACACACACACACACACACACACACACACATGTATGTATTTATATGTATGTATGTATGTATGTGTGTATATATATATATATATATGACAACGAAGAAGCATAAAATATTTGTTAGAAAAAAGACAAAATTTATATTCAAATCTAGAATAAGTCATCTGAATTGTCATCAAAATTATGAATGCCACTTCCATATATATGTGTGTGTGTGTGTGTATATATATATGTATGTATATATATATGTGTATGTATGTATGTATATATATATGTACACACATATATACATATACATATATATACATATACATATATATATATATATATATATATATATATATATATATATATATATATATACATATATATATACATATACATATATATATATATATATATACATACATACATGTATGTATATATGTATATATATATGTATGTATATATGTATGTATGTATGTATATATATATATATATATATATATATATATATATATATATATATATATATATATATATATATATATATATATATATATATATATACATACATACATACATACATACATATATATATATATATAAATCATGCTTTGACAACGAAGAAGCATAAAATATTTGTTAGATATTAGTTTTGGAAGCGAGTTGGTAGATTCATATCTATAAGTATATAAATTTAGCTACCAAGGGTAATTTGGACTTAAAAGTGAAACTTTAATCTTTCAGGTTATGGGTACTTTCTGTTTTCAAGCTGCTAGTTGATGTGGGTGAATATGATCTTATTTGTAACTGGCTTGTTAATGAATAATATAAATAACATGTTATATAGTTTATGTTAATTTCTGGAATAAACATGGTATTATGTTTTTAGTTGGAGAAACATGTTATTCTACACAATTCTTGATTACTATATTACGTATAAATATTTCTCCTAGCCACAGATAGTAAAGCTGCACCACGACATTTGTTACAATAAATCTTTCCATACATATAAATGAGGAAGCCCTCTCTTATGTTTAGACATTTCTAAAGATAAACTTCCTCTAAAATATTCCTATCCTTGCTTTATCCTCCTACAACAATATTTGTCGTTTGAATGATTCAATTTGTTTTATTATTCTAAAACTATCTTTAGCCTTTGTATAGCTTTCTGTGCTATTTTTTCCCTATTTTTCTTAGAATAAACTTATGATTTAGCATCTCCTATTTTCCTTAAATCCATGTATCATTTTTATTTTATTTTCCTAAAATAAACTTATTCTTGGATAACATTCTCTTATGTGAAGAGTTATGGGTGAAATGTGGTGGGATATATAGGTAAATTGAAAGTTTTTATTGGGGCCCTCACCTTAGATAAATTCAGTAGAGATAAACATGGAAGAGAGAGGAGAGGAAAACAAAGAAGAGAAGAAAGGTGATCGTGTAGCAGAAAACTGCTTATGCTAATACATATAATTGATTAAGAGTGGTGTGGGTGCTCCCTCAATTTGAAAATTTTGAACACTTTAAAATTATGCAATGAATTGCCTACAAAATCCACATAAAAGGTTGTTATGGTAGAGAGGAAGGAAGAGAATATAGAACATTCCCCTTCTAAAGAAAACTTAAGCTTGCTGATAATAAGGTCTTATGGTTTTGGAGTCATATCCCCACCACGCTAATCTTGGGGGCCTCAAACTTAGCCAAAAACTCATCACAGTGTTAGAAAAAATTAGCGCGCATTTTCCAAGCTGCCAAGATGAAAATGATATCTCGGCAAAAGAAACACACATACCCAATGTGACAAGTTGAGATAGGGTTCTAGGAGGCCCTGCAAGAATGTCTTTGATGTCAGGTTTGTCTAGGGGCCTTCCTTCGCTTCATCTTTTCTTGTTTGGAAAATGAAACAAGGGTAGCCATGCCTCATGGAGCAATTGGAGAAGAAGGTGCTACACTTGTCACGGGTTTCCTCTAGTGGTGCCTGACTGAGGGCGTAATGAAATCAGTATGAAAGTGAGACTCCCAATGGCATACCTCTTATTAGGAATTAATACCTTACCCTCTAACAAAGATGTACAACCATTCATGACCCTTTCCGCCTTTCACATCAGAGGGTGTCTTTAGTCTGGGAGCTCCTCTTCCAATGTTGTAGGTTGAAGGAAACTGATTTATTCATTAAGCTTTGAAAATACCAACTTAGGCTTGAATAATTTACACATTGCTTTTAATTCCTGCACTATGGGCAAGGTTGTGTGGGTGAAGACAAATTTAATTGGAAGTTCGAAGGTGCAAAATCTTAGAGAATGAAAGCCAACTTGGATAAGAAGTTATCTCTAATTGTAGAAATTAAGCACTTGACACATGCGATGTTTGTTGTGCCACTCCAACAAAGTATATCCCAAACAAAGTCCTCCTCCATACCATCCACATTGAAGCATTGTTGAATATTGGCTTCAGTTATGGAAAGATGAGAATGAAGTCTATGTTAGGAATTTGTCATGTCCCCTTTTCAATTGACATGTTCTGAGTTCATGGTTAGCCTATTATGCGACCTTCGTAGGCTAATAAGATGGATAGAGGGTCATAATGGAGCTTGGCTCGACTTTGATTCACAGGATTTCTACATTTGATTTTCATTCAGGGTATCTCAGACACATTTGGCCTGAGCTCCTACTTTTTAGGGATATTTGATATGCAGCGGAGCGCCTTTATTGTGGTATGGTTATGTGCGGAATCACTCCCTGATTCACTAGCTTCGATCGGTTCGTGGATCCGACATGTATTGAGGGAGATATTAATATTTGATTGATTTAATCAAATATTAATTATTTAGCCTATTTTTAATTAGAAACCCTAATTCTAATTTAAGAAACCCTAATTAGGGCAAGCATATCTTTTGAGGGTATAAGGGTTTCTCATGGAGGCCATTATTGATTATGCTATTGAATATTGATATTGATTTTGAGAATTTCTTCTATGAAGACTGAGCCTAGGGTTCAAGGATTCCATTTGCATTGGAGAACGTTCCCTCTTCAGTGTGTGCAATTAAGAGGCTGTGGAATATCAGCTGATCTATTGCCAAAGTGAGAGATAGCTTCATCCAGAAGTTATCACAGAATTTCAGGTTTGAGAGATAACTTCACACAGAAGTTATCACAGATATTCCAGGTATTTATTGTTTTATGTTTTGATTCAATAAATTATACAGCTAGAGATCTACTGTGCTAGAGACATATATTTCAGATCAGGGGTCGAAAACAGGGAAGTGGTGCTTAATTTGCGGCCGTACAGAATCCGTACGGGTTCGTACAGATCAGTGCAGGAACCGACCTCGGCAGACAGAGGGTTTCAGTGACCGGCATCGGTCGACTGAAGACCGACGTCGGCAGAAATCCGACCGGAAGAGACCGACGTCGGTGAGATATCGACCGACGACGGCGACTGTGTGTCGACACAGAAGGGCCGAGACTTTCCAGAACTCAATTTGCACTTCCAGATTTGCAAAGCCAAGGTTTTCAAGACTGTATTTCATATTTATATGCATATTAGAGGACTGCAATTGTAATAATTTAGAAGGACAAGTGATACAATCTGTAATTTGTTATTAAGAGACTATATTATTGTGATCTTTCTGAATTTATTCAACAGCGATTATATCTTGGTTCAGATTTTTTTGTGTTGCTATATTTCCTGTTTGGAAGGGGATATTACAGAATTTGATGTTAGTGCTTATAAATATATCTTTGTTATGGGTAGTTAATAATATCAGTGTGTGTGTAAGTGAGTTATGAAGAAAGTCATGTAAATATCCTAGAAGAAAATAAAGGTATTTGAGAGAGATAGTAGGAGTAATGGAGGATGTTTAGGGATAAGAGATAGGGTTGTGGGAGAAGTTGAGCCATTTGGTCTTACTTCTTGATATTAAGAGTTTCTCAATCTATTTATATGTACTTCTATACAATGAATAAATTATCTTAAATGAATTGAATAGAGAAAAATGTTATTGAATTAAGTTCTTTGAAAATAATTTATTGAGTGTTTAGATTGTAAAATTTGAGCCAAAGTTAATAATTGGCTTCAGAGCAATATTATTGCTGTGCATTTCATGGAGTTTTGGAATTAACCAGGGGCAACAATTATTCGTGATTTACCCCTATTAATCTGCGTGGAATCTAATATCTGGTTTTGAGAGCTTATTTTTCATTTCAAGCCTTAAAGCAGTGTGAAGAGAGGCTCATGTTTGAATTTTTACAGACTGTAATAATTTTAGAAGATGTTCTATGTTTTGTTGTAGCTGTAGATTGAGCACATCAGACTCAAGTTCGATGAGAAACTGTTGGGACGTGGATACTTATAGAGAACCAGAATCAGATCCGTATATAGGCCGTGCATCCTCAGCCTCTAGGCGTGGATTGACATCTGATTAGCATGATTCACCTAGGCTATGCAGCTCGTTCTCATGCTTCCAACACTGAGTTTTAGGTCTGTATACAACGTGCAGTTTGCCATGAATTCCGTCGTTCTGATCCAGCTTGTACACTTCATACTGTTTGCCTCGTTGTTCTGATCTATCACGTGCCATGCAATGTGTGCCTGTTGAGAAACAACTTAGATATAATTCTGTAATTATTTTAGTGGGGATACGCTAATTTTTAGTTTAAGAATTGAAATTATTAGTATTAGTCTCTAGTTTTGTCATGGTCATAGTTAATAATAATATTGTTTTTAAGTTTTTTTTAGTTATAGATTGTGTTTATTATGATGTGCCTAGAGTTAAGTTTTAAGTCTATACTTATATTGTTTCATTCTAGTTGATCCAAATGAAGTATGTTTTTAATTTTTAAAAGTCAATTTTTTTTATTTTTTTTTGGGTAATAGACATATTTTCGAGTAAACTTGACATTTAATTTGTGGGTAAGGGAGGGTCGTAAGGGGTATATTTTCGAGTAAAGTTGATATCTAATTTGTGGGCGAGGGAGGGTGATGAGGGGTATATTATATAAAAATGACATGTAATTGAGCTTCATGGTCACATTGTCTAAGTTGGTAGTAACAAATAAGAAGATGGAGACAACACAAAAGGAGTACGAATAATGTCCTCTCGTCAATCATTAACAATGAAGTCACGCAATGATCTAATGGCATGTTTTTTAAGTATTTTTTTACATTGTTTGTTGTGGTAGAAAATAAGAACAAAACATCATCCTATTCATTTGTGATATAATAAGTGAGCAATCCCAAATGTAAACCTCTGATGTAAAAATGCAATAGAGTATTGATCCAAAAAAGTTGTAGCAATCATGATACTTGTAAGGGTTGTTGGTCAGTGTATGTAAAACCATCTATAAAAGGTTGTTGGTTGAAGCCTATGTAAAACCATCTGTAAAGGTTGTTGGTTGAATCCTATATTAAACCATCAATATATTAGTGTCAAGGATGAACAAAAGTGTAGATCCTTGTTCATACCTAGGTGGTTGTTGTATCCATCCATGAAAGCTACTTATGAGAATAGTGTTTTGGAGAGTTTGCGATAGCAAATATGTATCAATATTATGAGTAAGAAGAGGTGACATATTGTGGTTCTAGAATGATAAATTTTCCACCATGTTCGTACTAAGGGGGAAATGTTAGGAATTTGTTGTTAGTACTCACACTATATGTTTGTTACATGGGTAGTTAATAATATTATTGTGTGTGTAAGTGAGTTGTGAATAAACTTACATAAATATCCTAGAAGAAAATAAAGGTATCTAAGAGAGATATTAGGAGTAGTTGAGGATGTTTAGGGATGAGAGATAGGCTTGTGGGAGAAGTTGAGGGATTTGGTTTGACTCCTTGAGATTATGAGTTTTTCAATCTATTTATGTGTATTCTCGTGCAATGAATAAATTATCCTTAATGAATTGAATAGATAAGGATATTATTGAATTAAGTTATTTGAAGATTTATTGAGTGTTTAGATTTTACAATCTAAATTAAAGTTAATAGGTTAATGGAAGAAAATGGTACCAACATTAAAAATGATGAAGCGAATTGAATTTAAAGTGTTTGTGGGAAAGAAGGAAGAATAAGTGTGTTAAATGGTGTGTGAAAAGACTTTAGATTTGAGCAGTGACAAATCCAATGAGATTTACAACACATTTCCAAATGCCCCACACATGAAGATTGATGTAAAGGCGATGACAAGATAGTGGGTGAAAATGAGACGAAGGTGGAGAGGGATTGAAAAATTATGAGTTTTGATTCATTAATTTGATGGAATTTTTCCTTGTAAAATTTGATAGATTAAACAATAATTGATTTGAGTCATAAACTAATGATTCATCCAAACCTACAAAATCCAAGGATAAAGAGATTTTCACCTTAGATAATATGCCTAGATTAACCCTTAAGTTTTCCAAATGATTTGTAGTTTGGTTAGTGTAAACAATCAAATTTAATCATTAAGTGGTCGGTAATGTTTACTCTAGACATCCTTACCTTGCTTAGTCTATTTATCATTATGCTAACTTGTAATTTTTATAGGAGCATTCATTATTTTATAACCTATCTTGTAACCATTCAGAGCATCATTCGTACATCCCTATTTTGATTAAAAACACTTATCAACCTAGTTCTAACAGTGTCTATCCTTCAAGAACATGACCGTGCTAGGTTAGACATGTTGCACTACACCCTTATCTAGTGCCTAGCACAATTTTGTCCCTCGTGATTCAACAATAACTTTTTTAATTTGAAATATTGAATTTTACCCCCTCCCCTACCTCCTTGTGTGCACTTTTAGCATGCCGACTAGTGAAAATATTCAAAATATTCTTTTATATAAGCACATTAAAGTCCCTCTAAAAATGGCTAGCAATCACTTGGTAATTCTACTACACATTGAGCAAAATAACACCATTTCTTACAATTATAATTCTAAAGCATTCTAACATAGGCTAATTTTCAATATATTTTATTATTGTCAAGGGCACTCATTATTAAAACATTGAAAACAATCTATCTGGTTGCATTCATATAACAAAATCAAGATTCACACACTCATTCAAGAAGGAAGAACCACATCGACCCAAGGCCCTTTTAAGCTATGTAATAAGTACTCAATCTACATGGAGTTTCTTGATGATAGGTTAGTTATCCCCTTGCTTGATTCCCCCTTAGCATCTAATCTCTATTGTGTTTATTATGCAAGAGTTAAAATTTGTATATTTCAGGTCTTACATGTGATAAATCATCACACACAATTAGATAAAAAACCATTATAAATAGGTACATGCAACCAAATCAAAAAAATAGTTACATTACTCAAATTACATGGAGTTTCTTGAGGATAGGTTAGTTATTCCCCTTGCTTGATTCCCCCTTGGCATCTAATCTCTATTGTGTTTATTATGCAAGAGTTAAGATTTGTATATTTCAGGTCTTACATGTGATAAATCATCACACACAATTAGATAAAAAACCATTATAAATAGGTACATGCAACCAAATTAAAAAATTAGTTACATAGTCAACCAGGACATGGTTGTAGTTAGTAGACAAGGTTGTAGTATGGCCCAATCTTTCTAGTGCGACTTTGTCCCACCATAATTTAATTTTTTTTATTTTAGTTAAGACACAATTCACAAGTCTTTTCAAGTAGTTTTTAATCACAATTACCCTATAAACTCAACAATATATCAAATTTAAGCTAAGTTTGCATATATTTTGTCAATTTACTATTTTTAGCTCACTTTTAGTTCCTTAAATTTTGTATTTTACATTTAAATCTATATATTTTTGTAGATCTAAATCAGTTTTCAATAGTTCATTTGTTCTTAGCATTTTATTTTCAAATAAAAAAGAACATTAAATAGGTAGCTTCTTAATAGCAATGGAACATATAAAAATGAGGAAAGGAATATAAGAGCTTTGTTAGCTTCTTGTTAGCAATGAGACACAAAAATGAGGATAGGAATGTAAGAGCTCCAGAGCTGGTCAAAAAAGGAACTATAACTTCTAGATAGGAGTATTTCATTTAGTTAAGTTGTTGATAACTAATTGAGAATCTTCTTCAATCACTAGATTGGTGATCCCTTGAGCTTTAGCAAGTCAAATCCCTATGATGAGCACTTGGATTTATGCCTTGTTGTTTGTGGCATGAGATAGGGATGAAGAGGCCACAATAAGGGACCCTAAATATGATCAAAGAATACAACCCAAGCCTACAACACTTAGATACTTTTTGAAGCTCCATCAAAGTTCAATTTTTCCCAGCTTTCTTGAGATGCCTTCCATTTGATTTCATGTCTCTCATTACCATGTACTCATACCCCATGAATGGGGATACAAATGTCAATATATTAATGAGAGTTAATATTATCATTAAAACTAACTAAAGTCATGTTTTTATTAGTCCCGAAGAGATTACCATAAAATGAACAATTGATGTTAACTTCCAATTACACTATCTTATCTACCAATCAAAATACATTATTTTTTGTGTATTTATAATTTTAAAACTTTTCAATAATTAATATGCACTTTAATTAACAAAATTTATTAGATAAATAATTTATCTATATTTTGATTGGTGAAAAGTTTTAAGATGTTGTTAGTCCCTGTTAAGTCAAGATTATAGGAATCAATTTTCTAATAACTAATTTTTGTTCAACCAATGAAATTTTTGGAATACATATTATTTTATTAATTCAAAAATTTAACATAAGTTTTGATAAATAAATATTGGAATATTCTATATATTATTTAAGCATATTCCATTGTTGACATCATGAATAATTATTACTTTTGATAGTGCCTACCTCCATTAAGTACTACATTCAATAATGCAACCATACCAAATGACAAGTGACAAAGGGCCAATCCTACTGGAGGTATTTGTAGAGGCATAAAATAATACAACTTACATGGTACAGGTTTACACATCACTTTTTAAAAATAAATTATGCCACATGTGGGCCCTCTCTTTGGAATCTATGATAATTTTAGTTGTCTGCCACGTGCTTTCCCATGTTTCACTTATAATTTTGGTGTGACATCACTTGATGAATGAGTGAGTCAACAATGTCGATCTAAAAATTATTATTTGTTAATGCATGGCGTGGCATAAAATTTGAAGTATATCCAACGAAATCCAATTTCCATGGGAATCAAACCATACTATCTTAAATATTTTTGTTCATGAAAGGGACCTTCAGCAACCTGCCTCTCCAAGTTTATTTTTTATATATAATTTGTGTACAAGTAATTTGCTTCAAATTGATAGAATAGTGGAGGAGGGATGAGGATTTTGATGGTGATAATGGTGTCTAGGGAAGAGGTGCTTCTCATTTTGGGCTGCCGCAAGCTCAACCTCAACCTCAACAAACCTATTCCATCTAATTCTTTAAGTATATTTTCCTTGTCATAATAATTAGTTTCAAATTTTAATTTTGAAAACTGTCTCTTTATATTCTTCACAGCAAAGAAGGAGGAGGAGGTTCATTTTACTTTAGAGGTTGTGGTAGTGGAAGTGGAGCCAAGTGGAGAAAAGCCAAAAAATATTAGATTACAATACTCTACCAAAGTAGATTTTGTAATTGAGAGGGCATAGACCAACATTTTGGTCAACATAGTTGATCGAGCTACAATGGAATGCTTAGATATAGTGGGCACCAAATAAAATAGTGGTTTTTATGTGAATAAGATAAGCACCAAATCGTTGAACAGTTTGTTATGTAATATAAAAAGATTAAAATAGTTTTTATTCAAACAACAATAAAAAGTAGGATACCAATACCCCTGTCTATGAGATTCAAAATATATTGACATTTTTTTCACTCAGATGCAATGTATTTTTAAGTTACAACCTTTTGTCTCGTGAATTAATTCTATCACGAGAAATAAGGCAATTTTATATGGTCAAAAGTATATATATTTTAGGCCACGGGCTTGGATGTAATGGTAGGGCTGAGGGCCTACCACCCAATTGCTTCGGGTTCGAGCCCTGCTCTCCATCAACCACCTCCTAGAATTTAAAAATCGCATAATAAAAAAAAAGTATATATATTTTAAATTGCACCCAACCAAATAGGTAGGGCCTACAATTTTTTTCTAATGATGAGATAACAAATATTTGTAATTATTTTTTAATATAATCAAATTATCTATAAACACCAAAATTATATAGCCGACCTATTTCTGAGTTAAAGTTGTTTCTTCCTACATGAATTTTGCCTCCTTATCTATAAACACCAAAATTATATAGCCGACCTATTTTTGAGTTAAAGTTGTTTCCTCTTACATGAATTTTGCCTCCTTCTTCAATGTCTAGTTTAATTATTTTCATTCCCTTATAAAAATGAATATCACAACATTTCAGGTTATTTATATTCACTACATCTCTTTTATAATATCATTTATTTGAGCATATATAAATAATTATTCTTATAATATTAATTCATATATAAATAAGTATTTTAACATAATTTATGATACAAAAATATTTTTATCTTCAATAATATTTTAACTATATATTAAATTACAATACTATTACTATATAATCAATGTGAACATTACAAACATTTACTTATACCCTTTTTAAAATCCAATTTTTAAAATTTCATAATTATAATAATTAAAATATATGTAACTATTTTGATTGCGTTTATCAGTTTGTTTATTTTTTTCTTCTTCTTTTATTCATCTACTTATTTGTTTGATAAATTTACGCAATTAAATATTCACCCATGATAAAAGTGATCTCAATACTTTTGATATAAATGCAATTGATTACAAATTTACATATAAGCTTAAGCAAAAATAATTATCAATATAAAGGTAGGGACTAGCCACTACACAACCCTTGTTTATAATGCCAAAATCATTGATGTCATGAACAATAAGAGCATTATCTGCCAAGTCCCTACATGGTTAAGATTAGAATGCAAATTTTTTCTAAGTATTTTGTAATTTTTTTGACATTAGTTTTAAGATAGTTATCATGGAGAGAGCATTTCGTAACCTGCTAATTATTTGTAACAATAACTCGATTAAGTTAGGGCACTATTATTATTCTCATTGTTATACACATTACAATCTTCACATACCACCAAGAAATTAGACAAAAACTAGTTATAGATAATATGTAGATAATAAATCCTCAAAGCATTCAATTTCACTTCATGGACTTATATGTTATCAATGACCTTAAAATATTTATTTCAGCCTGAAATGTTGTGTACATTTATTTCGGTTAGAACTATTCAAGAATTGATGTTCTATGTGTTTTCTTTTATAAATCTACTACAAAAACTATGCAAGAGAAGTCCTTGTAAGAAATATAAGAGTATTAGATTATTAATCTCCTATTATGTTCAACTCCTTTGGAAAGCAACATGCATTTTATGCTCTATGAGAGGTAAACTACTTGCTTTAGATTGAGTTATTAATTACTATGCAAATAGAAAATGATCAGTGCTTTCAGATGTCAACTTGAGAAAATCTAGTAAATAGTGAGGACTTGTCTGTTTTCAACAAGGAATTTAGCTATAAGAGGTGGTGCCATAAAAATTGTCACGACTTGCAATAAAAAACCCTCATCAGTATGGCAAAAAACTAAACAAACAATTCATATAGGAATAATTGAGACAAAACCTAATTAAGAATATAACTTCTAATTTAAAAATCTCAACAATGATGTTTGCAAGAAATAGATTTTGAAAATTCAAAAATGCTTGTTTTAAAACTGAAGTTGGGTGTCCACTGACTGCCACATTTATAGTGGAATATTGAGACTATAGAAGAGATCACTAAATATTAGTCATTCCAAAGTGAATCTTGTAAAATATAATGTTTTTTTAGCAAGTAAAGAACCTCACCTTTCCAAATGGATTTTGCTCATTTGGTGATCATTTGCATAGTTTGTGGAGTTTAAGCTTGCAACCTGTAAGAGATTAAGTAATACTATTTGTATCAATAAAATTAGTAATAATAAGCAAACTACAATGTGTGTTCTATAATCTCAATCATTTTCTAATTCTTTTTCTTATCTATAGCATCCTCTAAAAGTCTTGGTGTGACATCTACTGCCCAAGTATTATCTAGAACATTCTGTGAGTTTCAAATGTAAGATAATTATAAGAACCAAGACAAATATAGTGATTTTTAGAAGAAAAGCCTTACAAATCCATTGATTGACTAAAATGAAACATTCTCTCTTTAGGGTCCAAGGCACCAGAGAGGGAACTAGGTGTTTTTACTACAGTGAACATTATGTTTAGAAATTAGAGTTTGTGCAATAAGAAACACTTCAACTGGGGGGTTGATCATACAATAAATATCTAGCCATATCTGTATTGAATGGACATGGCATCAAGATTCTACCTTTGTTGCCATTGCATTTTCTAGTATCCTTTTTGTTTCAAAGACGCTACTTTCTAACATACTAATCAAGCAAGATCCGTCCATGTTATAATGTCTTCATGCCATTGTCATTTTTTGTGATTGCTAGTAGGGTACCATGTTTTTTGAAACAATAATTTTCACCATAACCTAAAACATCATAATCAATTCTAGATCCCAAAAGATCATATAGCCTATATAAATACAAAATCTTTTATTTTGAAACAAAGATTTTCACCATAACCTAGAGCATCATAATCAATCCTAAAAGCCTAGAAGAATACAAAATCTTTAACCATGTAAACAAGTTCTAAATAAGAGAAAAAAAAATATTAAAAATAGAATACAAAGTGTCTTATATAAGCAAATTATAAATATAACACAATTCTAGATAATGAACTAATAAAGTCTTGTAATTGCTTCAAAACCATGAAATCTTCCCCCACATTTATTGCTTCAAAACCAAATTTTGATATCATTTTCTATGATAAATAACAACATTGTGTTTTTTCATTAGGAGATAAATATATGTCAACATTTTGTAAACATGTGCACTAATCCCTCGAATAAACAATTACCAACAAACATATATTTGGGCACAAACAAAGTACTAACAAACACCATGAAAGTATATTATTCTTAGGACTCTTAAAAAATGTCGAGAGAAATCTAGGCACAAATAAAAAATAAAAATATAGATTGTCACAAAGGAAAGCAGGGGATAAGGCTATATCTTTTAATTAAGATAACCACCGCACGTTAATATATTATTAAATAGTTTTAAATTGAAGATACAAGCTCATTATGGTAGTTGTAAATATATTATAAATGCATAAACATAAGATGATAGAGAACTTAGTAACAAAAAATATGACTTGAAAACAAGGGTACATAAAGTTATGAAAAAATGGAAGGATTGAGTACATGGTTAAGTAGTTTGCATCATTCATCATGCACTAGAAAATATTCTCAAGTATCAAGGTCAGACTTAAATGGTTTAGTCCATCAAAAACATGTGTCGTAATTACTCCTAAAAACATAAAGATCCTCTAGCTTTTTGAGGCCTCTGATTCACATTAGTTAGCATAGAAAGGCCAAAAAACAAAGGTAATTCAAGGAGTTGTTCCTCTAGCAATTGTGTATTCTTTATTACAAGTTATTCTCTTGCTTTGGGGTATAAGATTTTCAAGGGTACATAATGGAAAGTAGGCACAATTGAGACTGTGTTCACTTTCTTTGGGATTGATTTTGCCATTTTCTTTGTCTTTGATGCATTGATTTAGGGTGAAATGTCATTTAGTGCAGATTGTTCTTCATCTTAACCTCCATCTATGTACATCAATTTTACTACATTTTTGGGTTCCTTTTCAGTTTTAAAGAATCCTACCAAACCTAGATGACTCAAGTTTTACATAAAACCATCATATTCCTAATCTTATACCCTAGTTTGCTTTGTTATTGGACTAGTTTCAAGGTTTGAGATGATTATTGGATTAGTCTCTATTTTAATGTGTCTACAGGCATGGAAAACATGAGTGTGTTGTGTCATGAAATTATTATTAAATTTAGCAAAACTGCATGTGTACGTGAGTTGTTATGAAATGTAATTCATTGTCGTGCAATTACAACACCACCATCTACTTCAAGGTGCTTTTTTTAAAACATGGAAACAAATAAAAAAATAAATCATAAATATTTATAATTATTTCATACTCAACTAGTTGTGCAATTACAACAATGTTGTTTGCTTTAATGTGAAAAAATTAAGACATGGAAAAAATTAAAAAAATAAATCATAAATAATTATAATTGGAAAGCTTGGAAGATAATTATTAGGATAGTTATAGGGCTAGTGCAAAATTGACCCTGAAGTCATTAGCTTCAGAAATTAAAGAGGTCTTATTTGAATGATGCCCTGTACAAAAACCTTATAAGAATAAAGTTGGGCTTTAATTTTTGAAGCACTTAGCCAAAAAAACATACAATTCACATGTTGGGCACATGACAAACATTGTCATTACTATCAATGACTAGTTGCGGTAAACAAAAGCAATTTGTGATGTACTAATAATAAATTTTGATTGATCTTCACAATTAATAGCAATCATATTATAGAGATTCCTGGCACCAACGTTCCATTCTCTCCCAAAATTTAGGAGGCAATAATGCATTACCATTATTGTTCATGACATCATCAATTTGCAAGTTAATAATATCTCAACAATTTTTACTAATCAGAATATTGTTAAATGATCATTTTCCATAATTTTTCGTTAACAATTACACAAATTAATTATTATAAAGTTTTAAATATTTCAATGTAAAAATAATAATAAAATTTAATTAATGCAGAAGATATAATTTAATAATGATTCCTTTAGTTATCCTTTTTAGATTAATATAACACACCACATTGTTGGAAGCACAATGGACATAGACCAAGACTACTCAGGCGAGCCAAAACACTAGAAGACACACTTCTCTACACCATTTTCTAGACTTTGCTATAACAAAAACCATTTCTCCAACAGAAACCGAATCAAAATTAAAAGAGCTTCAGGTAAATTGTTTGGACATAATTTCTCCTTTCATAAAAGACTACATATGGCAGCACCAGTCCTTCAACCTCAAACCCTCAATAACAACCTCATCCTGCCCATGTTTTCTTTTTTCGAGGATTTGAACCCCTCACCTCTCATCCCCCATCTCCATGTCATGTTAAAATATGACGACAACATAGACGAGTGGTCTGTAGTATTCTTACTCTACAAAATCAATCGCACAATATCATATATATTATAATTTAGTATAATAATATAATGTATTTATTATTATATATTTTAATATAATATATAAATATATTATTAATCGTATATATTAATATTATATATAACATTATAATTTTATTAATATTTATAATTATAATATTTAATATCTATTTATTATTATATACTATTTATTACAAATAATATATATCATGGTAATATATATTAATATATTTAAAATAATATATGATATTCTTTTTAATAATATTAATGTATGATACTATATGAAAAAATCTTGTCATTGCCTCTCACCATCATCAATTCTCCATTGCTCAAGTTCATCATAAAATGAAACATTTCCTCCCCGCAAGCCCATTCCCACATCGTATGAAAAAACACACAACCTTATTTTTCATTGCACCTCCACCAAAAATATAAGATTATTGTTGCTTAACCCTTCATGCACAAAAGGTGAGAAGGCCATTACTGAGATTCATCGCGATATCTTTTGATTCCTTTTTTTGTGGTTGACAACAGGTGGGTTGAATGGTTGACAGCTAGGGGGTTGAATGGTTGATAGCAGATCGATAACTATCAATTATGCAAAATAAATTAAAGCATATATAGGCAATTTCATATACAGAAGGATTCATTTCATTGTCTCCCATTGATCTAAACATACCCCTAATCTTTGATATCAAATTCTCTACCTTTTTCTCAAGGTTTGTTGCATCAAAAAATTGAATTAAACAAAAAGATATTAACTTAACTAAACATGGTTTTAGGTAATTGAGTAATTTTTCATCAAAATTTTAAAAATTAGATTTACATTTGATAATTTTCTAATAATTAATAGCAATTTTTTCCTATTAGTTCAAAACGTTTGCCCACTTGTAAAAAAATATATTCCTTAACAACATCCCTTCATACCTAATAAGATGACATCAATGAATTAATAATTTCATCTTTCCAAATTGTTGGAGGCTAATCTCATTTCACTATTGTAGACGCTGAAACCCATATTAACAAAAAAAATTAGCATACCCATATTCATTTTTCTAGCTTAGGAATAATACATTGTATACCATGCCACATAGGTTGCTCAGTTAAATCGTGATAAATAAAATGTTGACATTGGATAGAAATATGAAGATGGATATCCTAATTTCAATAAAATATTGTAAATAGGGCTCCACATCTGATGTATGGCTCAAATCAACGATACAATGCCGCTAACTTGAGGATAACACATTGAGGTTTCATAGCCTAGCTTGTAGCTTTTGTTTATCCATGCTATAGATTAATGTGTAGTCTTTGTTCTCCACATTAAAATTATCTCTTATTCAGTGAGTTATCCTTGAATATATTATAGTAAATATAATATGTTATATTATTAAATTAATATTTATTATTTTATATTATATAATAATATCTTATTAAATTAATATATTATATTTTTTTAAATATAAATTTATATATATATATATAGAAGAGAGTATATAAAACTTGGTGGGGGATTTAAACCCAACACCACCATACAATTTTAAATTGGTAGCGCTTATACTCCTAGCAATAGTTTTACCTTTCCCTTCTCTCTCTCTCTCTCTCTCTCTCTCTCTCTATATATATATATATATATATATATATATATATATATATATATATATATATATATATATATATATATATAAGAGAGAGAGAGTATATAAAACTTGGTGGGGGATTTGAACCCAGTGCCACCATACAATTTTAAATTGGTAGCACTTGTACTCCTAGCAACAGTTTTACCTTTCCTCTATTCACCAAATAAAGAGAAATGTTCACTATTATTATGAATACAATTGTTGTTGTTGGTGTTACTGAGAGATATAATGGAAAAAACTTGGAAATATTTGTATCCATATCTATTTGTGTATGGCATCATGCATCCATATCTATTTGTATATGGTAGTTTTATGCCACCTTGAATTCTTTCATTGCTTTCATGTATTGTATGGTCTTACCCTTGTCTACCAATTCTTTATTGTTCAAGCTCGTATTGAATTATGATGTCTCATCCATGCACAAGCTATTGTCATGCTGCATGAAGTAACACACTACCTCCTTTTCGACCATTGCTTCCACTAAAAATATCAAATTATTGTTACTTAATGCTTCGTGCATAAAATATGAAATGATTCTAGCATCATTAATTTCACATACATTACTCCTACTAATTTACATTCTTTCACTTACAAAACCCCACTTCACCAAAAAAGAAATATTATATCCCTTTTCACGTAACCTTGCACCTTTGGGACAACTGCTACTACTTACTAGCAATTATCCCCATGGTGCAAGAAAAGGTGGAGGTTATATAAAGGTAAATGCAGGAGAGATCCACAAAGGTAATAATTTCTGAGGTACTTTAGGCTCTCTTCTATTCCTCCTGCTCATGGGATAAGTTTCAATCTTATAATCTCCTTCATTGTTCCCATACATATAACAGTCCACTGAAGGCTTGGTTGTCATGTAATCCTTATGGCTGTTACTCAAACCCTTTCGACTATCTCTAGGCGGCAATACATAGCTTAACGCATCATTGTCCACAACTATATCATTTTTTTGTATCCAGACAATTCAACATATAAAGTTTGTGTGGGAAACATGTGTTGAGCATGAATTTGTTGTAGGAAGGCATTTCATAGAGTAGTAGATGAATCTCACATTTGTTTCTACCCACTTCAAAATCTTTCACCACTTGCAAGTTTTGCATGGCCTTGTGATTTTTTCCATGGGTATGAGTATGTTGTTTTTATATGTTCTTAACCCTGATGTAATTCTTCTAGGTGTTAATATATTAACATCATAGATGAAGATAAGTTACAATATAGACATTGAAACCTCAATGTCTTGTCTCCACATCAATGGTATTGCAACATTAATTTGAGTCACACATCGGATGTAGAGGCTTCGTACAATCAAATTAACCTCAAATTGTCCTCGTCAATCGTTGACAATACAAAACATCCAATCAAAGAACTTGTCACCCTACAAGCTATGTACCCCTTTGCAATGGGTGCAAGTCATGTAAATTCAACATTGTTTAAGCCTTTAATTCTTCAAGAATTTATTTTATGGTCATTATGATCTACCAAAAGATATATCTATAATTCATGTTCATTTTGGGAGCATCTAGTCGTAATTAGAAAGACAAAGTCTATTAAATATAATCTCGTGGGTCAACTTAAATATATTGAGGCAAAACTTTAGCTGAGTAATTAACCTCAATAAAAGATGCCACCAAGTCCGATGTATTTTAATATTATATAGTTTAATATAATATATATTTTAATTATACACACACACACACACACACACACACACACACACACACACATAAAGATACAATACAATATAATATTAAAATATACATTATTTAAAATATATAAAATTCACATATATTATAGAATTAATATTTTATATATATAAATATTATAATATAAATTCTTCACTATTTAGATAATAACTAATATTTAATATCAATATATATTTTATATTATGATATAACGTATTTTATATTTTGTATTTTATCCCCATACATTGTTGTACTAAGGCCCTACAAAAATAGGTTAATACTCAAATGACACGTCATAACTATTTGTTGAGCTGATTGCACAACCCCTGCTCAGCGGCTTACCCTGACACGAATCATAAACATTGCACAATTTTAGCGTCAAAGAGTCTTTGCCCTCCATTATTAAATTTGTTGGTTTGGGGGAAGTGGTGGTGCTGAGCAGTTTGGTGGTGCATGATGCCATTTATGTTGGTCAACAGTTAGATGTATATAGGAAATGGGTGCTAGTCTTGGATCTATACTTGTGATTTTTAACCATTATGTACATTGAGCTTACTGTTCTTTTTGTCCAAGATTGATTGTAAGTAATAGTTTGAAGGGTCCCCTCTCCTTAATGTTTCTTTCCTTCATTTTTATTGTATTTTTATATCTTGTTGCCATAAACTAATATTAACAGATTCACATGATTTTTAATTATTATTTTTATTTTTTTGAAATCAAAGACTTCCATTAGAGTTTTTACTAGTGTATTTGGGAGAGCAACACAAGTAGCCATCTCACTGTTAACAACAAAACTCAACAACAATATCAATGGGTCGTGGTGAGCCCCTGGTTGGGCTTCTTTGTCCTAGGATTGATGGCTTGCATGTCTCAACATACATAGTGTTTTGTGATGTTGTTGCAATGTATTTTGGCTCAGGTAACATTGTTGGTCATTTTGGGCTTCTGATGGTGTTTCTTGTCATTTTTTCGCGTGGGTGTTTTTTGGGTATTATTTTTATGTGGGTGTTCTACCTCTGGTAACGAGTTTTTTTTTTTGGTTTTTGTTATATTGATTTTGATGATGATGGACTATTATTTTATATGTTTTCGGTAATGCGGTGCCTCTTCATCCTGTAGAAGACACACCATTGGAGCAGTTTAGGACGTTGTACAAGGATGGAACCGTTGACCCCTGTTGAGCTTGGAATATACATTTATATACAGTTTACCAAAAATGATCATCTAGTAAACAATTTTTTATTATATTATATAGAAATATGTATTCTAAAAAATATAAAAAATGTAGCAATATCTTTTTAATTCAAAAAACGAAAATGAGTTAGCCTGGTATATTTCAAGGTTTAAAATTTCAGCGATTGTTGCTCACACCAATCCCCTTCCTCTGCTGTTATCAAAAGAGAGACCAATAACACAATATACATATTAAAAAAAACTGGGCATTTGGGGCTTACCATATGAGAGTTGTTTAAAAACATAGAGCTCCCCATATGAATATAAGGCAATATTTACATGTTTAATATATAGTATACAATATTTACATCAACAAGTCTCAACTAATACTGACATAATGCATGTGTGCATTCCACCTCTTGCCTTGCATATCACAATAAAGGATGTTTGTCTAACATAATATATTTATGCCTTGTATGAATGCCCCTATAAAATATTGCTTGCATGTCCCCTATATGCAAGGCATAATGAAGACGCAAACAATTCATATTATCTTCACTAGGTGTGTGTATATGATAGATGTGGAATATCGGCCATGCTGAAGAAATCCCTAGCCAGGGATTTACTCTTCAACATCGTCTTGTCATACACATCCAACAACTTGCCCAAAATTTCCACATTGTTGCCCACTATGGCCTCGTATGTCTTTCCTCCCATCATTGTAACACAAGCATGAAATATAGGCAGAGAGAGGCGGTCCATTTTTGTCTTGGAAGACAACACTGTGTAGCAATCTCCGCCCACGGTTTTACTCAAACCGCTGACCACTTCCCACCCATTGTTTTCACGTGGTGACATTTGTCTTTAATTTCCGACCTGATCATGCTCCATTCAACGGTTTTCCCAGACCTTGAATCAACATAAGCACCTATCAGTGTGTCAAATCAGTGTCCAACAAAAACCTAAACGAGTAATTTCCAAACCACGCATCAACGTTAACATGGACCAAACAACATCTATTTTATTTTCTCTTATAAAACGAATCTTAAGATTTCATCCCTCCATAATAAACATCCGGCTTAATAAATATCATAAATAATAATCGAACTAAATGGTGATAAGTTTACATGTCAATTTTATCTTTTTTAAATATATGTAATTTTTTTAAAGTCGTTTCTATAAAATCTTTTCTGTTCTAGTTTGAAGGCTACTTTCCCCGTCCGTGACCATTTAATTGCTGCGGAGGCTGGAAGAAAGGCAGTGGGGCATCGTCCCCTCTAATGATGGCCCAGGATTTCTCTGAATGGTGCGATGAAAATTTTAACGCCAAAATTAGATTAGATTTAGCCGAGCTGATACAAAGGGAGTGTTCGATCCTGTGGTTTTATAACAATGTCAGAACAGGTGTAATAATTTAAGAAATTAATTGCAGGAACTTGGTGGTTCGATTGTCAAAAACTTCACTGCTCGGTAACGCTTAGCTCTGCCGCTGGCAACGACTCCACTGCATTCAGAGATAGTAGAAACGGCTCCATTGTGGTACTTAATAATCTGAGTCATTTGTTAAGTGCTTTGATTGGAAATCCTTTAAAATAGACATTTTATTTTTTCAAGAAAAAAATTACAGGGACCGGTAAGTTTGGTGAAACCAGTGGTAAGTAGAACAATTGAAGTTGTGGAGGCTCTGTACAAACCTGTTTTTCCTTACCGAAATTCAAAAGAGCCTCTGTTTCAGTCCTCCCCACCTGGATATATCGTGTGTATGCTCCACCAATATGGATATCACCATAAAACCTAAACTACAACAAACCCTGTTTCTACGCACCCAAATTCAAAAAAATTCTTCTGATTCACTTATCCCCATATGGATACATCACACAAATGTTCTGTATATATACCACCAATGAGTATACCTCTAAAACACCTAATTCCCAACAGGGTCTGTTCCTCTGCTTCACTCCTTCCACCATGGGTACATCTCCTAGATGTTCTGTATATACCACCAATCTGTATAGCTCCAAAACAACCTAATCTCGTGCTCACCTTGTTTCCCTCACACCCAAATTCAGACCACTTTTTGCTTCACCATGAACCCGCCATACAAAAGATCAAAACAAGACCATCATGCCACACAAATGTTCTGTACATCCTCATACTGACAACAGTCATCCTCATGCAGTCCAATTCTGTCCGTGTCAAACAGAATTACTGACCCCGTTAAGAAAAATATTCACCCACTTCCCCATTTCAGCCCCATAGTTTTCTGCAACAAAACCCATCGGAGGTTTCATGATTTGAACAAGAAAAAAAAAGGAAGAGAATAATAAAATTGAAAGAATCATATCTAAAATGAAAAACATGTTCTTCTGTTGTCTCAGAGAATCCGTGCAGCATGCAGGAGGTCCATTCATTTTCATGGCTGCTTCTTCCTTTACAGCAAAAGTTACCATTTTTTTATTATTCAAAGTTTCAACCACACAAACGTATACAACTAAAAGAGAGACAGGACAGAGTTTGACCATGCTCTAAAATAATATTTTGAGAATTAAAAAAAAAATACACATCCATGTATAACAGCATCTATGTACATTGTAGATCCATGATCCTATGATCCAGACAAAAATACAACTTTGAATGTTGGATAAATCAATGCTACTTACCGATATGTAGACCCCATCAGCCTTTTCATCTTTCAAAAATTTTAAGGTTGAAAATATCCTCTCCCAATAAATAATACTAACTTACAAGTACTGTGACCCACTATTTTATGTTGTAGATAATTGTGTCCCAGCCCCCACTTGATGGGTCTACTGCAGTGGATTCGAATATTTTTGGGCCATTACAGATTATTCGTATGTGAAGTGTGGAATCCAAAACATAGTGGTCCACATTTGGTCAATAGCCAAATTTTTGACGTTTTTATGGCAAAGTCTTCACTGTCTTAATTTCTCACTTCATAAACGAAGAATAAATAGGCATTTGTGTGGCAGATGTTGGACCTTCTTACTGCTGATTATTAACCTAATTCAGGTCATTGGTATGTTTTTAACAGGTTTTAACATCAGGAGTTCGGGGGTGACCGAATCAGAATCCTTGAAAATCTTCTGCAATTGTGACTATGGTTCTTACAACCCTGACATCCATATAACATATGATGGTGAGGATGTTGATAGGGTTCAACTTTAGGTTTCTTCAAGTCTTGCTGATCAACATTTTGAATAGCTCAACTTGTACTTTAGTTTTCAAATTTGGCAGTGTCATTATTGAAATCTTTGTTAGTTCCAATTGCTTTTTCCAAAGACGCATGAGCATCCATTTGAACTTCAACAGCACCTTAAGTGAACAACTTATCTTCAGTTTGAATTTCTTTTTCAAAGCAAGATTAACAAGAGTTTGAACTTCAACAGTCAGTCGAGGTTGCATGGTTTTAATTCCCTGGTCGGACAAAATGTAAATAATATGAGTCGCCATTAGTATGTAACAGATTAGAGGCAGCATTGGTCTCCAACTTCAGCCTCAATCAGCTTAATGAAAACAAAATCTTGCTCTAATCATAAGCCTAATCCTAGCCTATAATCAAATTTAACCCCTGGTTGGAAACTGACATTTTCTTCATTGAATCTGCCATCACAAGGGTTGCTGTAATTCATTTGGAAACCCAAATGGCATTCTTCACCACGAGAATTTTCATTTACCTCCTTCGAATCAACGGCTCCCTCAGCAAAAGAAAGCAAACTGATAGACAAATCCAGGTTTATGTCTGGCCCCTCTTCCCTTCTGCTACTATTGTCTGAATCCCCGCATTGAAGAGAACTTGTGACATCCGAGAGGTTGCATTGAAAAAGATTCTGCTATGAGAATTTCATGCTTGGTAGAGCGACTGTTGCTGCTGCTTTTGTTACTATTAAAGGTCTGGATATGGCGATGGGACTGGGGATCCTTTCCCCAGCTCTGCAATTTCCTCTTGATGTGGGTTTTCCAGTAATTCTTTATTTCATTATCCATTCGCCCTGGCAGTCTCCCAGCAATCAGAGACCATCTGTGCCACTATTTCCCTTAACACAGATAATTAATTTAAATCAAGATGAATAGAGACAGTATTAACAAATTTGGACGCCCACATCTAGATTCACTTTCACTTGTATTCCAGAGCAATATTTGCTTTTTTAATTCATTTATTCTTCCACCCACATCCAAATGGTATCCACATTGTCAAAATCTACTCAAGAATTCTACCAGCCTGCTCTTTCTTTACCTTGTCTGCGCACTCCACATGGGCTGTATTACCATTAACACAGCGCCAACTTTCATTTAATATATTTCAGACTGTTTAATATAACTTACTTTCAGCATTTGTCTGTGCAATGTGCATAATGGAGTGAAATCAGACCTTGATGTATGGTTTGAGAACTCTGTTTTGACATTAAAGTTTGTTATGCCTTTTGGTTTTGAACAGTTGCTGGCAAAAGCTGATCTCTGTTGTCATGTATCTTAGATTCAGAAGGCACATTGTAAAAGTAGGTGCTGTTTGTCGTTGATCTTATTTTAATTGTACAATTGCAGCCCACATAACACCAGAGCCAGCCTATTTCTTGTAATGCTTATGGTCCTCCTGTCCTCTATGTAATGTCCCTTCCAAGGGATATTAGATAAACGAAAGATTTATTCAATCACTCCAATGATTAAATATTAATTTTCAGATTTTTTTCTACAACCCTAGCAATTTGTGGCTGTTCCACACCCTCCAAAGGCCTTAAGGTGACCCCAAAGTGGGTCGCCCAAACTGCAAGCTCAATCGCTGCCCCTTGGTGAAATTCTCAGCCCTCAAAAAGTGGTTTGCTGCCGTAGGACAGCCCTTGTATGCATGCATCCAGCTCATCTACTGATTCGCTCCTCTTGCAAATGATCTTTGGTGTTAAAAACACCTTTGTCTTGTCATTTTTCTGCTCAATACAACACCGTGATGAGTTGTTCTAGGGCTGAATCCAAGGGTTTCCGTTCTTGATTCAGCTCTCTTGAAGGGTTTTCGTCCTCCAAGTGCAAGCCCTTGCTTTTTCGTGCTTAGACTCTAAGAAAATAGTTATCAAAATTAGACATGGATGACTCGCTTAATCCTTTATTTGCTTTATGTAGTCCTCCCAAGTGTAGCGCCCAAAATTGGGAAGGGAGGGTAACTTTAAGGATCTTAATAGGTCCTTTTTTACGATCTTTTTTTTTTCCTTTTCTTTCTATAAAATCACTTAAGTCATCCAAAACCCTTAAAGGTCTCTCTTTTAAGTGAATTTGAAAACATAAAGTACTTTTTAAAAAAATACTATTACACATATTCACTTACAAACGTTTCAATCCTTACTTCCCTTTAAATTTGTCCCTTAGCCCCCGGGAAGGGTTTTAAGGCTAAGGGTCTTCCATCATGCCCCCATCAAAAGAGGGACATGACAATCCTCCCTATCCAAAATTGCTTGTCCTCAAGCAAGAGAAGCAACCAAAAAGTTATCTCCATGGTTGGCCTTGTGCCAAATTCGAAGCTAGGCCCTTTCTAAGGAAGAGACCCCTCTTGGTGATGTTTGCTACAACTGCATATGAAGCTCTTGTATGAATTAAGCAAACTGAAAATGCAAAACCAGTAGCACTTTATGTTGCCATTTCTCTTTCTTGACCCCATATATTCAAAAGATGCTTCTAAGATGTTAGAAGCAAGAGAATCTTGGACTTTGTCATCATATGGGTGGCTGGAAATTGGTATTCCAGCTAGGTAGTCTTTGTTTGTGAGGGCTTTGGTTGCCCTTGTCTCCTTATCTGCACATGAAACAAACATGTTAGTCAAAACAACTCTTCTTCCTTCCTCTTGGGGGCTATTAACCAAGATTTGCTTGTGAAACATGGCTGCCAATTTCTGAATATCACCAAGTATACAACCCTTCTCAACTTTTTTAATCTTGCATTCACTGATTTTTTTCTTTTCCATCTTGCTGCCCCAAGTGTACCCTGCTGTATGCAACACATGACAGCTGAAAAAACTCTTCAAATTCCTCCCATGATGCACCCTACGAACTGAAATTTTATGTGTAGGAATGTTAAATCCCTTTTTACCCCACCATTTTTCTTGTACCTTGGCCTTGGAGTGAACCAACTCCTTTGTCACACAACTGCCCTGTTTCCTTACAACCTTGTAATTCTTGGTTTGAGTAAAACCATTCAACTTCTTAGTACTTATGTCACATTCAAGAGATATTATGATCATAAAAAAAAATCAGATTTGCAAGATATCAAATATCTGCCCTTCCTATGTACCTTGGGGGTTTTGGAAACACAAATTGGTTTCCCCATGTGTGGATGTTGCTTGCCTTGACAAGGTGGAGTAGTACTTGGTCCTTTGTCCTTTAAGAAAAACTTACCTTGTTTTGCAAAACCAGACCTTGTAGTGGGCTGTTTATTGCCCCTTTCAACCTTTTTTCAAACATTTTACCCAGCTGAAGTGGATGATTCGTTCCCTTTTTCATGACCATACCCAGTGCCCCGTTGATTTCAGATTTTTGAGCATGTTCTCTCCACCGAATTGGCACTTTATGCAACATGTTTTCAACTTGTATGATAGGCTGGAATGGCCAAAAACACTCGGAATTTTCTGAATGTTTTTGAAAATTCTTTCCCAATTCATTTTCAGATTCCTTGTTTTTCCTCAAACATGGAATTTTAAACTTCCCAAATATCTAAATCAAGCACAATTTTCCAGCATGGGAAAGGAAAGGGGTAGCTAAATGACTCATTCCATATCTTAAAAACCCAACATCATTAGTTTTTCCCAACAAACCTCTCATTTTACCATGCATTAGGATACATACTACAATGTGTTTAAAAAACGAATTGATGTACATAGAATTTTGGAAACTTTTTCCATACCTTAGAGGCTGCCTTAGACTCTTCATATTGCATTTTTCACATTGGGAACTCTTTCCCATCATACCTTCACTCCATGTGTCTTCAATGAAAGTTGTTTCTTTCATGATAGTTGGCTGTCTCAAGTCAGAAAATTCTGTTTGCCTAGCTGCCCCAATCTGAATTTCTTCTTTTATCATACTTTCCATTTTTTTGGACATGACTCCCTTGGGTGCCCTATCTTGCAACCCGTGCAAAACCACTTCCTTCACATTGTTATCGAATTTGAGCTCCATGGTTTGGTACTTTTGGGTGTACTCCCCAAGAGAGTGCAATCATTGTATACCAAGCACAAGGTTAGTTTCTCCAATACCAACCACATAAAAGTCATCTTCAATGAGGTGTGTTCCCATCATTATATATTTTTGTGGTACAAGGGATGGTGAAGCCATCCACCACAGTCACACGAAAACCATTGAATTCAATAGATTGCGAACCACATAAAGCCACTAACTTTTATATCAGTGAAATTATGTGTGGCTCCACAATCAATAAGAATAGTGACTTCCATACCTTTTAAACTTCCCTCCACACAAAAGGGATAGTTAGGTGTACCCGATAGGGAAGCAAAGGTGCCTTCCAAATCTTCTCCTCCAAAAACTTCCAAGTGCTCCTCTTCATAGGTGGCTGCCCCATCTTCAACATCCTCATCTTATGACCCGGTGACCAACGGTCTTTGCAATCAAAACATAATTTCTTTCTTCTTAATTCATTTCTTGTTTCAAAACTCCTTCTTGGCAGCTCTCTTTGCTGCCCCAAACCCTGCTGGTTTGGCCTATCAAACTGCCCTGTACCCTGCTGATTATGCTTGTCCAATTGCTTAAAGGAGCTGATCTAGGTGGCCCAAAATTGCTGCCCTTTGGCTGCCTCCAATTATTGTTTTTTGGCCGTCCATAAGGCTTAAAAACATTAGTTTTCTGAAAATTAAAGGGCAAAATTTTATCTTGTGGTGTAGAGGACTCAAGATCAAGAGCCTTTCGAATGGCTCCTTGGAGAGTGGAAGGATCAAAAGCTTTGACTAACCCTCTAATCGAATCTGTCAACCCTTCTATGAAGAGAACCACTAACCTTCTTTCTGAAACATCTGTCAGCATAACTGAAAGCCTTTGAAATTCAGTTACATACCCCTCCACTATGCCTTTTTGTTTTAGTTGAGTCAATTCTCTAAATGCAATTCCGGATCAGCTCTATCAAATCGCTCAATAATCCTTTTACTGAATTCCTTATAAGATGAAATGAGTTGGTGACCTTGAGTAACCAAACCATGATACCACCATTCATGGGCAGCCCCTTCCAAGTGCAGTGTAGCAAACTGAATGGCCTCTTTTTCCAATATAGATCTTAGTGAAAAATATCTACTTTTTGGATCCAAGCCCTAACTGAACTTTTAGGGGAACCATCAAAATTTGAAAGTGCAAGCTTACCCAAAGCGTGGTGGAGTCCTTCTTGGCTGTCCTTGTGGCCAGCCCTAGTGCCTCCTATTTGACCATGCTTCTAGGAAGTGAAAGCTGAAAAATCCATTTGCTCCCTAAAAGGGGTTGTATATGTCATGTATTCATCATAATCTTTTAACAAGGTGTCCCTTAATGAGGGTTGTGCTTCCCCCTCGGGAATGGCCACTTCGTCCTGCAAAAAGGTAGGCTGGTTAGGCCTACGTGAAGCTCCTCCCAAACTCTTAGAAGGCTGATCCAAGACATGGTGACTTCCTGAAGCACTACCTTCCCCATTGGATGGCTTGTCACCCTTCAACTTCTTCATTGCTCGCACAAATTCTACCATCATAGTCGTCATTTGTTCTTGGGCTTGTGTGTACATGTCAAGCCTTTGTTCCTCTCTATTTTCTGCCTCTTCCCTTGATTGATCTTGGTGAGACATGTCTTCCGTGTGTGAAAGCTCACCCACTTTCTTCTTACTCCTCAAGTAATATCCTTTTTGCATGTATCACTGCAAAACCCACATCTAGTCAAGATTTGGCTCTGATACCATTGTAATGTCCCTTCCAAGGGCTATTAGATAAATGAAAGACTTATTCAGTCACTCCAATGATTAAATATTTATTTTCAGAATTTTTTTACGAACCCTAGATATGTGTGGTTGTTCCACACCCTCCAAAGGCCTTAAGGTGACCCCAAAGTGGGTCGCCCAACCTACAATCTCAATCGCTGCCCCTTGGTGAAGATCGCAACCCTCAAAAAGTGGTTTGCTGCCCTAGGACAGCCTCTGTATGCATGCGTCCAGCTCCTCTACTGATTCACTCCTGCAAATGATCGTTGGTGTTAAAAACACCTTTGTCTTGTCACTTTTCTGCTCGATACAATTTCGTGATGAGTTGTTCTAGGTCTGAATCCATGGGTTTCCATCTTTGATTCAGCGCTTTTGAAGGGTTTCCGTCCTCCAAGTGCAAGCCCTCACTTTTTCGTGCTTAGACTCCAGGAAAATAGTTATCAAAATTAAACATGAATGACTCGCTTAATCCTTTCTTTGCTTTATGTAGTCCTCCCAAGTGTAGCGTCCAAAATTAGGAAGGGAGGGTAACTTTAAGGATCTTAATAGGTCCTTATGGGATTTTCTTTTTTCCCTTTTTTTCTTTTATTTTTATAAAATCACTTAAGTCATCCAAAACCCTTAAAGACTCCCCTTTTAAGTGAATTTGAAAACATAAAGTACTTTTAAAAAAACTACTGTTACACATATTCACTTAAAAACATTTCAATCCTTATTTCCCTCTAAATTTGTCCCTTAACCCCCGGGAAGGGTTTTAAGGCTAAGGGTCTTCCATCATGTCCCCATCAAAAGAGGGACATGACACTCTACACCAATTTAACATCATCTTAAAAAACTGCAGTTATAAAAGGTAAAGCTAAAGGTGAAGTTTTAGACCCCAGCCTAGCCAGCATGCCTTCAGGGCATATGTGGGAACAATGACATCTTTTTTTTAACCCTTAGATTTTAACCTTGTGACCAAGCTGGGGAGCAAGTCTGACCTATGCAAGTGGGAATGTTGTTTTTGCCACCTTTCTCCCCCCAAGGGATGTGAACTTATTGAGTCTCAGGCTTTCTGCTGTTATTTTAAAACAACTAAAAGTACTATGCTGAAGCTGGAAAAAATTGAGCTTTAGTATCCAAGTAGACATTTTTAAATCAATCAATGCTCCTAAAGATCATTGTTATTAAAACAGTACCATGCATCAAAGAACCCATTGATTATGATGCCCATGGTCCTCGTTAACATTAAAGCCCCATTAATTTTGACTTCAAGAACCTTGTTTACAGATTTACCAACTTGAGAAACTCATAATTCCTTGGACTCATGGGATCTTTGTACTGGTGCGAGTAGCCATATTTCACCATTCCCCTATTTTCCATGGTGTGAACATGTTCTCTCAGACAAAACAACTAAAAGTACTATGCTGAAGCTGGAAAAAATTGAGCTTTAGTATCCAAGTAGACATTTTAAAAGCAATCAATGCTCCTAAAGATCATTGTTATTAAAACAGTACCATATGTCAAAGAAACCATTGATTATAATGCCCATGGTCCTCCTTCACTTTAAAATCCCATTAGTTTTGACTTTAAGAACCTTGTTTACAGATTTTCCAACTTGAGAAACTCATAATTCGTTGGACTCATTGGATCTCTGTACTCGTGTGAGTAGCCATATTCCACCATTCCCCTATTTTCCATGGTGTGAACTTGTTGATTCTCAGACTTGCTACTGTTATAGCAGAACTACTAAAATATTTGTATCCGTGTCCCTGCAATGGGATGCTTGTGATCACCATCCAAAGAGCAAAACATGTAAACTGTTAAAAACGCAACAGTCAATAATATTTTACTTGGAACATTTTCACTTGTGGGTTGGGCCCACTTCTTATGGAAAGCACTCAACATCCTCATCTATATAGGGGGAATGTACTGGGAAGCATACAATACATTTTGTTTTTTAAAATTTATCTTCACTTTCTTCCTCCTCCTTCTGCCATGTATAGGTATCATGGCTTTAAACCTCTTTGTAGCATAAATGTACATTGGCATCTTCTACATCCTCTGCAAAAACTCTTAGATTATTTATCTTTCTCCTTCCTTGGCAATATGGATTGAGAAGCGGAAATTGTTTCACTCAAGGTCTGCAAAAAATCTTAGATTATTTATCTTCCTCCTTCCTTTGCAACATGGATTGAGAAGCTGAAATCGATTTCCTCAAGGACAATAAGGTCATCATTTTGCCTCTTCCGTTCATGCCCATTTCATCAGTTAATATTTTCTGTTTGCTTCCTTTGCCAAGGGTCATGTATGGTGAGGGTTTCGCACTATACATGACTACAGTTTAGCTCCCTCCAGGGAACTCAAGAGAAATCTGAAAAGAGAGATCTTAGTTGCATTGAAATTAATCATAATTTACTAAATTAGACTTGCAAATTGCAATTAGCTAGTTTACCCAGCGTTCAAGATGACCTACATTAATGCAATTATAGAAAATTATAGACCAGGGTTATCTATTTCGGATTTTAACTTTTTTTTAAAGATAAGATTATTATCGTCAATAAAAGTGGTTAAGACAGAAGCATTTAAGGATAAGTTATATTTTTCCTCTATTATGGGTCTCTGTTGCATTTACTCTGAGCCATAGAAGCAAAAATAACCTCCAAATGAAAAAAAAATAATGTTGTTTGGCCTAACTTTAACCAACTTCAATATCCCCAATTTGAAAATTCTGGATGAAGGAAATTATTTATTATAGACTATATGCGTTGGGATAATTTCCTTAAAAAAACATGTACGTTTTCTCTTGTTTTTTCCCCTTTTTTTTTGTTCAAATGGATTTCATGGTTCTTTAAACCTCTATAATTTCATTTGATTACCAACATGGCTACTAGTGTCTGAGCATTAGTTCAAGCGATACCTTGTGGGCCTGCCCATTACCTGGTTTCATGTTCATTGAAATTAATATGATTACTTTGCAGTTTTTTTTCCCTTCAATCCTTTTTATGTCAGACAGAAATAATAGTTTGGGCTTTTGGGATAGTTTTGTTAAGTTTCCTCTCACAAACACCCTGAAGTATTTTGACAAGCACATCTTGTAGAGTAAGATAATTTTAGTTGTCTGAACTCTCTATTTGCCCCCCTGGGGTTTACTCCATTAAGGCTGATTGTTGTTATTTAATATTATTTTGGTTACTAGAAGATTCAGAATGCTACCCTGCATTAATTGGGAAATTCCCAAATTTTAAATGGATAAAGTAGGGCAATCTATGAAGTTCGAAGGAATTCTATGCCACCATAATAACACAGGGACGAGTCTTGCAAGGTTTAAGCCTATATAATCCATATAGCAATTAGGTTGAGGTCTCATGGAGGGGATACAGCTCCTATTCTTAGGCTGCAGGTTTCCCAATGGAATATTAAAATGCCAGAAACTGCAAACGTTGGAATCTTCCCTAAAAATCAGCAGCAGTCACTTTTAGGAAGGTGAATTTTAGCTGCTGCTAGAAGCAGGGGACTAGAAGAAGTTTGCAGGAGCTGCACAGATTTGTTTGGATTTTTTTATTAAATAGCAATTTACTGGTGGTCGACCTTTTCTCATATTACTTTGAAATGATGGTCTGGTATATTTGTATGGAGAATTTTAAAACCAGTAAGCCCCGCAGAAGCAACATATTTTTCAAGGAACTATTTAACTGCTAAAAGGTCCAACCTTTTCTATGCTGTCCCTTATGGAGAATTTTAAAACCAGTAAGCCCCGCAGAAGCAACATATTTTTCAAGGAACTATTTAACTGCTAAAAGTTCCAACCTTTTCTATGCTGTCCCTGCTGAGACCCCTCCATGGGACCGCCAGGTTACCCCTCCTAACAGCCTGATTCTAACTAGCTGGACCAACTTCCTTATAAACTATTCAGGCCTATTTGGCTTGAACCTTTTTCCAGATATTGGGTCTGTGCAAAACAACAACAAATCAGAATTTTCTCTGTAATATATAGGAATTTTGTTACACGAGATTCTAGTTTTTAATGGTTGAATGTAGTTGATGGATGGAGTAATTATGTGTCATCTCATAACTTGGTGCAGAAAATGCAATGCAAAGGCAGCTGTCATTAGTTTCCAAATTACTCTTTGTCACATGATTGCTTGGAATATTGTTGTCTACATTTTAAAAACAAGGGTTGCGTAGTGGCTAGTCCCCGTGTTTATATTATAATTAGGGAATTGAAATAGATGAAGATATAAAAATTATTCTAGTTTACAATTAAAGCTTTGAGTGGTATTTGTGGTTGTTTGCAGGAATATGTGATTGGGATCATGTCCTTTCTGCAGGGATAGCTTGAGAGGAGTGAATTCAACAGAATTGTAGATGTTTACAAGCAATGGAGAAATGGTGGACATGGAAGGTGAACTTAAAATGATTTTTAATTATATGGAAGAATTGCCACTGGTATTCCCAGAGAGCATGTTGTTATTAATTCTGGGACTGGCCTTGTTAGGTCTTTTTTGATGGAGGAGCTTCTCCTACTTTGCCCTCTTTTTGATTGTTACATCTCCCCGTTATTACTATAGGATTCAATTGACGTTTACTTGCGATAAAATTATGTGTTATCTACCAATCAAAAACATTGTTTTTTGTGCATCGAAAAATTTAAAGCTTTTCAATAGTTAACTTGCACATTTCTTAACAAAATTTATGAAAAAATTATTTATCTGTATTTTGATTGGCAGAAAGTTGTGAGATGTTATTAACAATGCCAAAATAGCTGATGTCATGAACAATAACCGTAATAAATGTCAAAAACATTAACTGAAATAATGGCGAAAGCGTAAGTTTACATGTCAGTTTTAGCATAATAAAAAAAAAAATATATTTTTTGGATTTTTTCGTAAAATCTTCTGTTCTATTTTGACGGCTACTTTCCCCTCGTCTATAACCATTTAACTGCTGCGTAAAGTCCTTTTGGAGGCTTGGAGTAAGTGGGGTGTTGTCTCCTCTATAACCGCCCAAAATTTCTCTGAATGGTGTGATGAAGTTTTGAATGCCAAGTTGAGATTTAGCTAAGCTGATACAAAGGGAGTGTTCGATTCTATGGTTTTACTACTGTGACAGAACAGGTCTAATTAATTGCAGGAAGTTTGTGGTTCAATTGACAAAAACTTCACTGCTCTGTAGTGCTTATCTCTGCCGAAGGCAACGACCACACTGCATGCAGAGATAGTAGAAACGGCTCCATTGAGGTAGTTTATAATCTGAGCCAGAAGTGCTTGCTTGTCTCTGCCGCTGGCAACAACTACAATTAGATTCAGAGAGAGTTGAAATGGCTGCATTGAGTTACTTTATAATCTGAGTCATTTGTTAAGTGCTTTGATTGGAAACCTTTACAATAGCCATCTTATTTTTTCAAATTTTGTTTTTACAGGGATTGATAAGTTTGCTGAAACCAGTGGTAAGCAACACAGTCATAGTTGTGGAGGCTCTGTACATACTACAAACCCTTTTTATCCTCACCCAAATTCAAAACAGCCTCTGTGTCAGTCCTCCCCACATGGATATATCATGTGTATGCTCCACCAATGTGCATACCCCCATAAAACCTAAACTACAACAAACTGTGTTTCTGCACACACAGATTCAAAAAGATCCCTCTGATTCACCCATCCCCACATGGGTGCATCACACGAATGTTCTGTATATACACCACCAATGAGTATACCTCCAAAACACCTAATCCCCAACAGGCTCTGTCCCTCTGCTTCACTCCATCCACCATGGGTACATCACCTAGATGTTCTGTATATACCACCAATCTGCATAGCTCCAAAAAAAACCTAAGCTTGTGCTCACTGTTTCCCCCACACCCAAATTCAAAATACTCTTTGCTTCACCATGAACCCACCATGCAAAAGCTCAAAACAAGACTATCATGCCACAAAAATGTTCTGTAGATCCTCATATTGACAATAGTCATCCTCATGCAGTCTAGTTCAGTCCTTGTCAAACAGAATCATCATCCCCGTTCAAGAATAATCTTCACCCACCTCCCCATTTCAGTCCCACAGTTTTCTGCAACAAAACCCATCTGAGGTTTCATGTTTTGACAAGAAAAAAGAAAGGAAGAGAATAATATAATTGAAAGAACAATACCTAAAATGAAAAACTTGTTCGTCTGTTGTCATAGAGAATCTGTGCAGCATGCAGGAGGTCCATTCATTTTCATGGCTGCTTCTTCCTTCACAGCAAAAGTTACCATTTTTTTATATTTCAAAGTTTCAACCACCGAAATGTATACAACTAAAAGAGAGACAGAACAGAGTCTGCCCATGCTCTAAAAATAATATATTGAGTTCATAAAAAAAATACATATCATGTATAACAGCATCTATGTAGATCAGTGGTACTATGATCCAGACAACAATACAACTATGAATGTTGGATAAATCAATGCTCCTTACTGATATGTAATTCCCATCCGCCTTTTCATCTTTCTCATTTTGCTAGGCTGAAAATGCCCTCTCCCAATCAATAATATTAAGTACTGTTACCCACTATTTTATGTTGTAGATAGTTGTGTCCCAGCCCCCACTTGGTTGGTCTACTGCAGTGGATTCAAATGATTTTGGGCCATCACAGATTATTCGTATGTGAAGTGTGGAATCCAAAACTTAGTGGTCCATATATGGTCAATAGCCAAATTATAGACCTATTTATGGCAAAGCCTTCACTGTCTTAATTACCCACTTCATAAGTGGAGAATAAATAGGCGTTTGGGTGACAGATGTTGGACCTTCTTACTGCTGATTATGAACCAAATTCAGGTTATTGGTATGTTTTTAGTGGGTTTTAACATCAGGAGTTTAGTGGTGATTGAATAGGAATTCTTGTAAATCTTTTGCAATTGTGACTATTGTTCTTAAAACCCAGACATCCAAGTAACATATGATGGCGAGGATGTTGACAGGGTTCAATTTTAGGTTTCTTCAAGTCTTGCTGATCAACATTTTGAATAGTTCAACTTGGACTCTAGTTTTCAAATTTGGCAGTGTCATTATTGAAATCTTTGTTAGTTCCAATTGCTTTTTCCAAAGAAGCATGAGCATCCATTTGAACTTCAACAGCGCCATTAGTGAACAACTTATGCTCAGTTTGAATTTCTTTTTCGGAGCAAGATAAACAAGAGTTTGAACTTCAGCAGTCAGTTGAGGTTGTATAGTTTTAATTCCCTGGTCGGACAAATTGTAAATGATATGAGTCTCCATTAGTATATAACAGATTAGAGGCAGCTTTGATCTCCAACTTTGGCCTCAATCGGCAACCTTCTTGTGGTTTTATTGATAGGCCTCCTTTCACATGGTTATATGTATTTGTATCATATGGATTTATCTTTTTTGACTTGTCTGTGGTAATATCTATTTTGGATTCACCATCTCTGGTTACGGATGCATCCTAATTTTTTTAAGTTTGATCAAAGATGATATAGGTGTTACCTTTTTGTTGTATACTAAATGATAGAAATGGATTGGCTGCAAAAGCATACTGAAAATCAGTTTCTTTCTGCTAAAGAAGAATATGTGGAGCCATCCGGAAAACTTTTGCTCTAAACAAATTTGAAGCATCTACTACAAGTTTCAAAGAACTAACTTCCCGTTGGTGTTAAAGATCACAAAAAATGTTAAAGAAAGAAGCAAGCTTATATTGATATTTTATATGATCTCTGTGGTTTTTATGAAATATAGTTAGATTTCAAGGGAAAAATAATTTTATTCACTGTATGAAGTGTGCTGACTTGGTTTGGTATCACTACATGTCAGAAATCAGAATTCTTGCAATATAAGGAATTACAGTTTTGTATATTCTGGTCATTTTCAAGAATAATACCCATAAGCTTCAGACCAGCCTCCAGCCAGTCTCAAAGGTTTATCGAAGGCATCAGGACAAGCATATTTTTTTCCATAGTGCATGATAACTTTTGGTCTTGATTCATTTATAATTGCTTGAAGGAATGTTCTGAAATGATTTGCAAATCTGGCTGGAAAATCGGATTTTAGACTCAACACTTGGGTCCTTCCTGAAACTCTTCTTTGTTTGACATGTTTTTGTGTTTGTGAACATCCTAGTATTCAAATTTTTATCTACTTGGAACCTATCAAATCCAATAAGATTATACTGTTATCACCATAAGGGTTTGACATGTTTTAATATTACAAAAATGCATCAATACCACATAAGAACAAGAACAAATAGGAGAACACAAATAGCTGAGATTAAATTATGCTACAAAAATTGAGTCTACTAAGGCTCCATTATATACACCGGAATAAAATCTGGAGAATAATTATAAACTACATCTCTCCTTTTATGAGCTTTTAACATTTTTTAAGTCAGAAAACATGACAAATTTGGTGTCATTAATCGCACTACCAGTTCTAAGACTTCACAGACTTGCAACAAATAGAAACGTTAAACTAGCTCTCCAAGAACTGTTACTTTGATTTTTAATATAGCAAAGAAAACATATACAATCCTGATATGTGCTATGCTATGCTAAGTAGAAGAAAGGAATCTGAAATTATCAGTCATTACTTGTTTGTGTGTGTAAACTCACAGAAACAATGGAGGAGGAAAAGAAGGAGCTGTGTTCATTACGTAGACAAGCTAAAGTCTCATGCCTCTGGTAGTTCTACTTTCAAAATTCAATTACCTCTAGGATTGTACAAACAGTTTAGACATCAAATCTAAACCTTGCAATTGCTTGCAGAAAATGCATATTCTATAGTCTCTAAAATCAGTGATGAAAAGATGTATTCAGGTCTGACCGTTGTCTTGCAATGCTTCTAGAGAGTGCCTATTCTATACATTTTTCTCTCTCTTGAAAATGGACTAAGGAGTGGGATTCTAAAGGTGTGACAATTAAAAAAAAAGAAGTTTCAGATTTTGTTCAGACTTTAAATACGTAATTATGTGCAGGGCCTTTAAGTGAATATAGTCCGGTCAGATATCCACTTCTGTTAGAGAGGGAGAAAGCTATCAAATAAGCCGCTTGTAATTACTGAAGCTAGTAACTCTTCATTCAATTGGCAGCAGGTCTGTAACAGTTTTGGTAATTTTTTTTTCAATCTTTCCAGTTATTTTGTCTTTTTATTACATTCAGTTTGCTTAGCATTGTATAATGAAATTGACAAATAGAAAACAACAAACAACACATATGCACAGTGACTGACAATTCATTTATGTGGAAGAATACAAGCCATCGTTCCAAACTCAATGCAATAACATACATGCTGCTTTAGAAAAAGAGAGCCTTTTTAGAAGTTTTTTTATAAATGCAATGTAGATGATTGCTTATTTGATGCATTTCAAGTGCTATGGCAATTTTGTTACACATCAACAGAACTCCATGTTGGAATTATAAAACATTTTCTGAACTGTTTAGAGAAAAATGACCCCCATTTTATACCTTTTAAATAGTTAATTTACACATTTCTTAACAAAATTTATTAAAAAATCATTTATTTTTGGTCTGATTGGTGGAAAGTTTTGGACTAGCCCAAAATAAGAGTGACATCTGTCCCCTCCACTCCATGAATATATATAAATGCACGAGGTCCTGGCCGCTCATCCATTAGATAGGGGAAATGGGACCATTTAAAGTGGAGAAGAATCATCACTTTGCTGTAGAAAACAGTTTTTCATAGTTTGCATTTGGGGCATCGAACGAATTCCATGGCTACTGGTTCTGCTGCATTGGAGTGTGAAAACCGAACCGATTCCGACATACATCCTTTGCTCATGGAACACCCATTGATCTCACCAAATGCAGATCATGTTGTTGCAAATGTACCGTCCTCATCAAGTCCTTTGGTAATGCAAACAGGGAGAGGAGGAAATTATCAAAGTCTTGGCATAGATAGTCATCAAGCGTCTGCATTACCTGGGTGTGACATCGCAATTCTTGCTATTTCACTGGAGAGGATGCTATCCGGATCAACATTCCCCAGCTGATGGAAGTTCCATGCTTCAAATTCAAAAAGAATTTTAAACCTGTGCATTTTGAGATAGAGGATGATGATCTTATTTGCAGCAGCAGTTTTGATGAAGTGAGCTCTGAGTTCAGTCAGAATTCATCCCCTGAGAACACCCCTGTAAAGAAGCCAGCAAGCTTAAATGCATTTGATATCATCTTTTTTTCTCCTGGCTTTGATCTATCAGGTCTGTTTCAGGATAAAAACACGGTGAAAAATGAAAAACGCTTTACATCTACACAGCCACTTTCTAATATAATCACAACACTTGAGGAAGTGGCTAAGCTTTAGAATTTCAATGTGAAGAAGACAGATTGCAAGATAAGGATGCAGGAATTTTAAGGATAGCAGGAAAGGGAATGTGGTTGTTGTTGCACAGATTTTTGAGGTGACGCCTTCTGTTTTCGTAGTGGAATTGAGAAAATCCATTAGGGACATCATAGAATATGAGGAGTTCCGTAACCAGAAGCTCAAACCTGGTCTTAAAGGCATTGTATGGGTTTGGCAAGATGATGCTCAATAATTTGGGGTATACCATTTTTAAATATGTGTGCGCTGCTGTGTCAGGTTGTTGTCCACTGGTGGAGTTGCTTTGGCTGTTATAGAGTCCAGCAGGGATCAAATGCTTTGAAATGCTGGGCCCAACATTCTGCAAAACTCTCTTCTGAAAAAAAGAAAAATAGTTTGCACATACTGCTTTTTAGCAAATATGAAGTATAAGCCTGAGAGGCTAGCTTTTTGTTGTTTATAATATTATGGTTCTTTCCATTTCTAGTTATTTGTGAAGTTTATCAAATCATAATCTGGAGATGGGCTTCAGCTTTTTTTTTGTTGTTTCTTCATGCTTCATTCCTATTTCTATTTACTTGTAGGGTTTACTTTTGTGTTTTAAAAGATTAAAATGTGACTCCTTTTGTATAAAAGTAGCTTATTTGGTTCAAAAGTGGATCTGGAAATTCAAAGAGAGCTCTTATGATTCATCACAGAAAAACAAAAAAAAATCGCTGCAAAAAACTATATATATTTAAAATCTTTAGAATCCTGGGAAAATTAGTTAATTAAAATCTACTATGTTCTGGGAAAATTATATACTCAAAATCTCCTGAATTTTGGGATAAGATTAATTCAAATGACATTTCTTCAATAAAAAGACAATGTTCAATAGAAAGGCAATGTGTTCAATCGCTGTTGTCAACCTGGAGTTGCACCCTGAAACGAAGACATGATGAAATGGCTAGTCCTCTCTCTAGTTGAAATAATGGGATCTTCTCATGAGGGTGGGTGCCTCAATGGTGAGAACCTCCAGAGAAGGCTGGTTCCTGTAAGATGTATCAATGCGGATCTCTATTCAGTGCTGCGAATCTACCATGGAAAAGGGAGAAAGAAACTTGAAAATGAAATCCTACCTAATGATGGTGATACACCAGAATGTTGATTCACTCTACTTGGAACCTTGAACACTGAATCAAACAAGGGAAAAACAAGACATTTGATTTCAATTGATCACCATGCATAAGTATTTTACGAGAAGGTTCGATCCAATAACAAAAACGTGAAGAAAAACGATGGAGAGAGTTCTGATACAAGACACTTTGCAGCCACCTAACATCCACTTATATCGTCAACAAAAGACATATAAAACATTGAACATGCCTTGCATAACATGATGAGCTAGCAACTAGGTACGAATTAGAATTTGGGAAGGGAGAGAAATCTACCACGTATGCAAATCACTGAATGAATGTACACTATGCTAGCACTTGAAATCTGAACGTACAGTCCTTCTATTGATTGAAGAGGTTACACAACTCACCAATGACAAAGTTTGGTCTTACCAAGAGAGGGATGGATTTTACAAGGTTGAAAAGCCATTAATATATAAAATTACAAAGAGCCAAGAGATTGGCGTTGAAAATAGGAGAGGAAGTTAACTCTTCATTAGCCCAAGTCCAAATTGCATTGCATGGATCTTTCAAATTTGTCTTTCCTTGGCTTATACTTGGTTGTCTTGCATAAAGAATCCTTGGCATTGAAAAAGAAGAAGAAGACAAGCTTTGGATGCATGACATCTACGAATAAATGTTTTGACTTGAAAACTAGTCAACTTCAAAACAAGAGTAGTCAAATTCACTTGAACTATTGGAACGTTTGAAAGTCTCCCCTTTGCATGAAATCAATACAAATGCCAAATTAAGAATTGCGTTTGAACCGTCGGAACGTTGAGCTTTGAAACAAATGAGAGTGCATGAAATTTTTTGCTGTTTGAAACGTTTAACGCTTTGCTCGTTCATCATGCAAGACAACTCTATTTTCAGAACTGAAGCATGCTTGTTTTTTTAAATGCGTTCACTTCGTTGGAGTCACTCACGTTAGTCTGTGCATGATCTTTGCTCATCCTCCCTTTGTCTTTATTCTGCGTTTGTTTTATTCGCTGTTCATGCTTATGTCCATGTTCAGTTCTGCTTCAGTCCTGTTTGTATTTTCTCTGGGTTTTCCCGTGTTGTGCTTTAATTCGAGAATTGGGCTTTATTTTAGCTTTCATCTTTCGGACAAATTGTCTGAAGGACTTTCTGTCTTTTCTCTTTCTCAGGCTTGGCATTTCCTTTTCTCTTTTTTGGCTTTGGCTTACGCCCTTGTCTTTTCTATCGAGCTTTTGTCCTCTCAAATTCCTTTGGACAAAAAGTCCAAAGGAATTCGTTTCCTTGCCAATTTTTTCGAATTTATTCTTTTAGGCTCTTAAGTCTTGCCCTTTGGTTTTCTTCGGGCTTTTGTTGACTTCGTATTCTCGCGGATTTCCTGTTTGACAATTATTTCGAAGGATTTCCTTAAATTTTCTCGTTTCCTTCTTTGCCTTTGTTTTTTTTTTTAAATTTCTATCGGGCTTTTTTCCTAGGTATATCCTCCGTTGGACTTTTTCCTTGAATTCCTTCGGACTTTTTGTCCGAAGGAATTCCTTCCAAATAGTTCGAAGGAAATTCTTTTCTGTTTGAATTGTCCCTTGCTTTTATGAAGGTGCCCTCTGCAAGGGCTTCTACTTCCCAACATTGCCCTTCGGGCTTTTTGATTTGGTCCTGTAGTCGCTTGGGTGCCTTCCGCAAGGGCAAGGTTCTTCCATAAGTGCCCTTCGGAAGAATTGTAAAGGTCCACTTTGTTGACCAAGTGCCTCCGCAAGGGCTTTTTGTCCTCAAAAGTGCCTTTTGGAACTTTTGAAAAGGCCCTGATACCGACCAAGTGAAGGTCACCTGGGCTTTTTGAAACTGTCCTTCGGAATTTTTGTCTTGATTTGAAAACCATAAAGTGAACCAACCCAAAGGGTTACATACCCTTCGGGACTTTTGAATTGGACCTTCCCAAAGGGTAGGTGCCCTTCGGGTTTTCTCAACTGTGCTTTTCTCCTTTCTTTTGGACAAAAAGTCTGAAGAAAATAAGCTTTGAATGACTGCCACTTAGTCATTTTTTCGGACTTTTACAGTCCTTTGAGAGCTCTTTCTCTCGGATAGAATGTCCGAAGAAATAGTCCTCTTATAGCCTGAAAAAATTCCTTGGGAAGACAATATAACTAAACTTACAGCTTGTATGTCTTGGTTGTATTTGCACATTTGGCTGTAATCAAGAAAGCTCCTTGGAAACCTCTGCATGACTAAAATTGACCTGGCTGTAGATGGCCACTTGGGTGGCTGTAAATGCTCATTTAAGGACCCCAAAACTGATTCACAAGACAAACTTGGCACCATAGCAAAGTTCCGAAGTGTAGGGGTGACGATTTGCCCTATGGGGGGCAAAATTGTCAATATTTTTGACGACTCTGCTGGGAAGCATGCCTGCTATGCTAGAGAATTGAGACCATATAGATGCTATTCGAACTCTCAAATGGTGAACCTGATTTCTGACTGAAAATCTCCTCCTGACCTTGACTGAAGTAACCCTTCTCTCTCAAAAAGGAAGGGAAAAACACGAAAGCAGGAAAACTAACTAAGAAGCAAATGTGCAAACAAGCACTTATTGAACAAAACTGAAGCAAACTACTGTGCTTGAACATCACTTGGAGGAGAGCAAAAACAACTATGTACATAGAGCTTTGCTCTTCAATAGCAATGTTTTAGATGTATCCCAATGATTGGGATTGGAAGCTCTTGGCCGTCCATCTTGGCAAGTTGGAAGGCGTTATGGGATTTGCAGCTGGAGATCGTGTATGGGCCACTCCAAAGGGAATCAAACTTTGTGTTCTTGGTTTGGCTCAATCCTCATCCCACTTGAGGACCAAATCTCTTTCATTGAAGCTTCATGAGGAAGCTCCTTTGTCAAACATTCTTTTCACCTCTTCCTGATGACTTTCCATGGCTAACATGGATTGATTTCTCATCTCTTCCAACTCTATAAGCTCTGCATACTGATTTCCATAGGCTCATTTTCCAACAACTCAAGTTGATGCATTAGTTCAAAAGCTGGAAACTCAAGAGAAATAGGTAACCTTGCTTACCATAGACTAGCTTGTATGGAGAGTTGGCTATTGACCTCTTGTAAGTGATCCTATCAGCGCATAGAGCTGACTTCAACTTGAGATGCCATGACCTCTGATTGTTTTCAATAGTTCTTCATATGATCTTTAAGAGGTTCTTGTTTGTAGATTCAACAAGGCCATTTCCTTGTGGATAATAGTTCGATGAAGTGCTGAGATAAACTCCGTGTGGGACAACCATTGCATTGTCAGAAATAATGGTTGAAGGAACTCCAAACCTAGTAAATAGAGCTTCATAGAAATCAAGAACGTTAGTTTCGTTTGTTTGTTTCAATGCAATTGCTTCTGTTCAAAATGTGAAGTAATCCGTAGCTGTTAGAATTCACTTATGCCCTGAACTCGAAGGAGGATTAATGAGACCAATAAAGTCCAATCCCCCCTGGACAAAAGACTGGTCCATTGCAATTGGTTGAAGGGGTAGGGCTGCAAGTTTAACTTTTCCTACAAACATAGCACATTGTTTGCACTTCCTAACCCATGTATGGCAATCGCCAAATATAGTAGGCCAATAGTACCCACCTTTCATGATTTTAGGTGCTGTAGTTCTTGTGGAAAAGTGTCCACCATGTCCATCATGAAATTCTTCAAGTAATCTTTGAGTTTGGCTTGGTTCCACACACCTTAGTAACATTCCATTAATATCATTTTTGAACAAAACACCATCAACGAGCAAGAATGAAATTGATTGCAATTTGAAATACCTTCTTTTTGAAGCACTTAGGTGAGAAGGGTAAAATCCATCTTGCAGATACCAAATCATGAAACCAACTGGAAGGTGAGGTGTGAACAACAATCTCTTCATCATTTGACACTAAAACAGCTTCATTAGTTTCTTGCAAATCATGAGCTAGATGCTTGCAAAGTCCTTTGCCTCTAACCAACTTTGTAACCTTAATTTCCACGTCATATTACATTACCTTGGTTATACAACCAGTTCTCTTCTCATTTATGTCTTTGTTCAGAAGAAATTCTTTGATGCTTGGATGAACAACCATTAGATGTATTTTATTATTAGACAAGTGCTTAAATTTTTTCAGAGATCTTATAACTGAAAGGACATGCTTTTCAACAAAAGAATTCCTTGTTTCATACTCCTCCAAGCCTTGGCTGTAGAAAGCTATTGGCTGCTCCAAATCTTCATGATTCTATTGCATAAGAATCCCTGAAATGGTGTCCATATTAGCATACGTATACAGAATGAAATATTTCGTAAAATCTGAGTTTAAAAGCGTAGGAGCACTTGCTATGGCTTTCTTAACATCTTCAAACCCTTTTACTCCCGCCTTGGACCAGCTGAAGTTTTGATTTTCTTTAGCATCGCTGTAAGTGGTTTAACTATAGTAACGAAATCTGAAATGTATCTCCTTATAAAATTGATTTTTTCAAAGAAACTTTACAAAGCCTTTTTGCTCTTAGGCAAGGAGAGTGCAAGAATGGATTGAATCCTTTCAGAATCTATGTTTAAACCGTGCTTTGAAACGACATGTCCAAGAAGCTTACTTTCATGAATTGAAAATATACACTTTTTGAGATTTAGAGATATCCCAAATTGCCTACACCTTTCAAAAACTTGCTTGAGATGAACCATGTGATCTTATGCGTCTTTTGAAAACACTCTGATATCATCCAAATTAACAAGCACAAACCTGTTAAGAAAGCCTTGGAAGGCCATATCCATGGCTCTCTGAAAGCTTGCTCTAGCATTAGACAAACCGAATGGCATCATTTTGTATGCAAATGTCCCCTATTTAGTCGTGAAGGCTGTTTTGAATTGGTCCTCTTCTTTGACCAAAATCTGATTGTAACCACTATATCCATTCAACAAGGAAAACCTCTCTAAATCTACAACAGGCTGTAAAATTTGTTCCATTAATGGCAATGGATAGTGGTCTTTAAGCAAAGCCCTGTTTAAATCATGGAAATCAACACACAAATGAATCTCACCATTCTTTTTCCGTACTGGTATGAGGTTCGCCACCCAAGTTGAGTGCTTGATTGGAAATATAATAGCTGATTCTATGAGCTTGTGAAGCTCAGAGCTCATCAAAGGCTCACTCTGTGGATTGATTGGCCTTTGTCTTTGTCTCATTGGTTTAGTTTCCTTTTTTAACTCAATGGTGTGTTGAGACAAACTTGGATCAAAACCTTTGAGATCACTATACTGCCATGCGAATATATCAACAAAACTTGTGCATAAATCAATGAAAGCTTTCTTTTGTGGAGGAGTGCATACCTTGCCCAATTTCAAAATTTTACTAGCTGTAATCTCTACATTGGCATAGTGCTCTTCCTTTGTTGACAAGGATGGTTTCTCTTTCTTTAGCTCATCATCTTCACTGAAAATATTTTCAAGAGTGACCAATCCCTTGGGTAGCTTATTCGTTTTCAGTTGTACAATCTGATCACCATACTGTGGTAAGTGTTTCGACTGATTTTTTAAAGAAAACTCAGCGTCTTCTTGCAAAAATCTCACAATTTGATTGTCATTTTCAAATGCCTACCAATTCTCTTGGTTATCCGAAACAAAAGGCCTTACAACTACTTTTATATGTGACTGAAAAATGTCAATTTTTACATCAGCTGGTATATTAAATTGTGCCCCAACAGTAGCCAACCTATTAGCATGTTTATTCTTATATCTTGGTGTTGCTTGAATATTAAAACCCTGAAAATCTTCAAGTAAATCTCAAACTGTTTTTAAGATTTAAGCAATAGATTCTTGCATATATTCAAACCTTTTACTTGGTGGACTACAAGTTCACTATCTCCAAACACTTGCAAACAATTTACTTTCATCTTCCTAGCCCACTGCAAATCGTGAACTAGTGCTTCATATTCAGCAACGTTGTTTGAACAACCAAACTGAAATTTAATAGAGGAGAAATACCTTTGTTCTGTAGGAGAAATTAACATTATTTTAACCCCGATTTCATGCTTATTTTTTGATCCATCAAAGTACAATTGCCACAAGCCTTCATTATATTCGTCTTCTTTGACCATGGCTAGAATTGGTGCAGCATTTTCATGAAGACAATACACACCAAGACCTTCCTTTTCAATCAGTTTGTAGGGATCATGCTCATGCAAGGTAGAAGCCCACTCATCAAGAAACAAATTTGGAACTCTATCCAAAGGCAAGTCCTTTTTTACATCACTAGTTTGTAATATTTCATCTAAGATGATACAATTTGTATTGACCACATTTGATGTATAAGGCTTCATATGAAAACGTGCAATAGGCTCTGAATGAATTGTTACCTTTGTATCATCCCTGCTTTTGAATAGCAAATAGGTCCAATCCGCTAATAAATATCCTTCAATCTTTGAGGTGAAGTCCCTTGAAAGACAATGAAATAAGGAGGCAAGTCCACCACTACATCCTGCTGAATAGTAATGTTAGGACAAGCATGTAATGTCACTTACAAATCTCTGATAATGCCTACCGTCTTTGTTGGTGAACCATCCAACTGCAATACCCGTTTAGTATTTGGCTCATAAACAAGGCTGAGCTTGTCTGTAATCTTTTTAGGCATTATTGTACTGCTAGCTCCACTATTCACCATACAATTGTGAACCAAAGTATCACGCATTATCAAAGAAAGATAAAAAGAGAGTTTTTTTCGTTTTTACCTCAGCTTTGTCCAGTTTTGACATCTTATCTCCTTGTTGCACCTGTTGCTTAGTTGATTGATTCAAATTTGTCAAGACAACATTTTTTTTTTCAATCGATTTTGAAGACAATTCAAGAGCTGAAAGTTCTTGAATGAGTTTATCCTTTTGCCCTAGAATTGAAAGAGAATCTCACATGCTAATGTTGATGTTAGACTTATTCATTTATCTACAATATTGAACTGAGATGCACTAATCTTTGATTGCGCTCTTTGTGATACTTGTTGCTCACGAATTAGAGGTATTTGTTGCACTTTACTAACTTCTATATTCTGATTTTTTTGGGCCGTGGGAGCAGCACGCTGCTCTTTTGTACTTTGAGCAACAATACTAGGAGCACTTGAAGTATTTACTACCGCTTGGGCTTCCTCAACATCTCTTATTTTAGTTCTCTGATAGGTTATAGCTGCAACTTGATCACTTGAATCTTTAGTTTTAACAACCTGAGTAAAAGCAACATGATCATCGACCTGTCAATTGACATTAATAGCATCAGACTGCCCTTGAACTTGATAAGTCACCCCTTGTGATGTCAAACCTGTATCTTGATATTGACCTCCTTGAAAAGAAAACTCTTCTTGTATCATCTGTGGCCTGGTGATGTTCTGTGATACCAAGGCTTGGTTTTGAGCATCATTAAGATTTGAGAACTGCCACCCTGAATCCTGCACCAAATTATTTTGAGGTGGTGTTGGAACAATGGCTTTTGAAGTGGAAGGAGCATTCGGATCAAGAGCAACATATGGCTTAGCTAGAGTTATGGCTCCTTGTGCTTGATAGGGTGGTCTATTTTCTCAAAAACCCTAATAAGGAGACCTTTGATTTTTGAAGGACTGATAGTTCTAATTTTGCTGTTGATAGGGCCTATTTCACTGAAATTGCTGCTTTTTGAGCTATACTATTTCATTTTCAAAATATTGTAGCAAACTTTTCAACTCTTCTATCTCATTAGCTTGACCAGTAGGGGCTGCAATAAGAACTTAAGGTGCTGGAATAGGAGCTAAGGATGGAATTTGAGGAACTTGAGGGGCTGGTACAAACTTATTTCAGGTCTTAGAGAAGCTTACTTGAGGTGCTGGAATAGGAGCTAAGGATAGAATTTGAGGAACTTGAGGGGTTGGTACATAACTTATTTCAGGTTTTGGGAAATATGAGCATTAGAGGTCTTGGAGAAAGCTTACTTGCTTGTATCAAACTATTTTTTGCCCTTATTGCAACTTCATAAGCATCTGACAAAGTAGTACCACCCATTGACTGTATCATCACACTAATATCAGAATTAAGAGTTTTCAAAAAATACAGAAATGCATATTCAAGGGATGGCCTAATCAGAATCGGTATCTTGGTCCATGTCTTTCGGAATCTGAGATTAAAATCGGACATGAACTCATGAGCTCTCTGTATAGCAGTTAATTTTTCAACTAAAGATAAGTGATCAGATTTGTCTTTAAACTACTTGACTAAAGCTGCATCCAATTCATCCCACGCGGAAATGGATCTAAGTGGGAGGGTTCTATACCACTGTAATGCTTTTCCTTTGAAAGAAACAACAGTCAATCTAATAACAACATTATCCTCAACAACATTATGAATTGAACAAAGATTAGTCACATCCTAGATATGCTCAATAGAGGTTGTTTGATTTTCCCCTGAGAAAAATGAAATATTTTTGAGCGTAGATATAAGAATGTCGTCTAACTATGCTAGATTTAGTGGACTTCCCTTATTGAATGGAGCAAACACTTGATTTCTAATGACCATCTGGATGGTGGGGATTGCAGTTTTTAAAACGATAGGATGAGGGGGAGGTAAATATTGCCTTTGAAGATATGGATTTAATCTCTTAGACCTTGGTCTTTTATAAGTTACACATTCAAAATGAATACTTTTACTTGCTGATCTTGTGGTAACCTTTGGCATGAATGGATTGCTTGAATCATGCTATGAACTTTGCAACTAGATGTAGATGAATATCCTTTGCTACTGCGAAAACTCTATGCAAAGAATTTTTTCGTGGTCACACTGGGCGTGCCAAAAACTATTGTCAACTTAGAGTTGCACCCTGAAACGAAGACGTGCTGAAATGACTAATTCACTCTCCAGTTGAAACAATGGAATCTTTTCACGAGGGTGGGTGCCTCAGTGGTGAGAAGAACCTCCAGAGAAGGTTGGTTCCTGTAAGATGTATCAATGCGGATCTCTACTCTGTGCTGCGAATCTACCATGGAAAAAGGAGAAAGAAACTTGAAAGAGAAATTCTACCTAATGATGGTGATACACCAGAATGTTGATCCACTCTACTTGGAACCTTGAACACTGAGTCAAACAAGGGAAAAGAAAGACCTTTGATTTCAATTGATCACTATGCATAAGTATTTCATGAGAAGGTTCGATTCAATGACAAAAACATAAAGAAAAACGATGGAGAGAGGTCTGATACAAGACACTTTGTAGCGACCTAACATCCACTTACAGTGTCAACAAAAGACATAAAACATTGAACATGCCTTGCATAACATGATGAGCTAGCAACTAGGTACGAATCAGAATTTGGGAAGGGAGAGAAATCTACCACATATGCAAATTGCTGAATGAATGTACACTATACTAGCACTTGAAATCTAAAAGTACAGTCCTATTGATTGAAGAGGTTACACAATTCGCCAATGATAGAGTTTGGTCTTACCAAGAGGGATGGATTTTACAAGGTTGAAAAGCCATTAATATAGAAAATTACTAAGAGCCAAGAGATTGGTGTTGAAAATAAGAGGAAGTTAACTCTTCATTAGCCCAAGTCCAAATTGCATTGCATGGATCTTTCAAATTTGTCTTTCCTTGGCTTATACCTGGTTGTCTTGCATAAAGAATCTTTGGCGTTGAAAAAGAAGAAGACAAGCTTTGGATGCATGACACCTACAAATAGATGTCTTGACTTGAAAACTAGTCAACTTCAAAACAAGAGTAGTTAAATTCACTCGAACTGCTGGAACGTTTGAAAGTCTTCTCTTTGCATGAAATCAATGCAAATGCGAAATTAAGAATTGCGTTTGAATCGTCGGAACGTTTCGAGCTTTGAGACAAATGAGAGTGCATGCATGGAATTTTTTGCTGTTTGAAACGTTTAACGATTTGCTCGTTCATCATGCAAGACAACTCTATTTTTAGAACTGAAGCATGCTTGTTTTTTAAAACGTGTTCACTTCATTAGAGTCACTCACGTTACTCTGTGCATGATCTTTGTTCATCCTCCCTTTGTCTTTATTCTGCGTTTGTTTTATTCATTGCTCATGCTTATGTCCATGTTTAGTTCTGCTTCAGTCTTGTTTGTATTTTCTCTGGCTTTTCCCGTGTTTTACTTTAATTCGAGAATCGAGCTTTATTTTAGATTTCGTCATTTGGACAAATTGTCTGAAGGACTCTCTGTCTCTTCTCTTTCCCGGGCTTGGCATTTCCTTTTCTCTTTTTTGGCTTTGGCTTACGCCCTTGTCTTTTCTATCGGGCTTTTGTCCTCCCGAATTCCTTTGGACAAAAAGTCCGAAGGAATTCGTTTCCTTGCCAATTTTTTCGAATTTATTCTTTTAGGCTTTTAAGTCTTGCCTTTTGGTTTTCTTCAGGCTTTTGTTGACTTCATATTCCTGTAGATTTTTTTTGAAGGATTTCCTTAAATTTTCTTATTTCTTTTTGCCTTTTAAAAAAAAAAAATTCTATCAGTTTTTTTCCCTAGTATATCCTCCGTCGGACCTTTTCCTTGAATTCCTTCTGACTTTTTGTCCGAAGGAAATTCTTTTCCGTTTGAAGTGTCCCTTGCTTTTATGAAGGTGCCCTCCGCAAGGGCTTCTGCTTCCCAACATTACCCTTCGGGTCTTAAAATTGGTCCTGTTAGTCGTCTGAGTGCCTTCCGCAAGGGCAAGGTTCTTATATAAGTGCCCTTTGGAAGAATTGTAAAGGTCCACTTCGCCGACCAAGTGCCCTCCGCAAAGGCTTTTTGTCCTCAAAAGTGCCTTTCGAAACTTTTGAAAGGGTCTTGCCACCGACCAAGTGCCCTCCGCAAGGGCTTTTTGTTCTCAAAAGTGCCTTTCGTAACTTTTGAAAAGGTTCTGACACCGACCAAGTGCCCTCTGCAAGGGCTTTTTGAAGGGTAATCGGGCTTTTTGTAGGGCACTTGGGCTTTTTGAAACTGTTCTTCGGAACTTTTGTTTTGACTTGAAAACCATAAAGTGAACCAACCCGAAGGGTTACATACCCTTCGGGACTTTTCAATTGGACCTTCCCGAAGGGTAGGTGCCCTTCAGGGCTTTTCAATTGTGCTTTTCTCCTTTCTTTCGGACAAAAAGTCCGAAGAAAATAAGTTTTGAACGACTGCCACTTAGTCATTTTTTCGAACTTTTACACAGTCCTTTGAGAGCTCTTTCTCTTGGATAGAATGTCCGAAGAAATAGTCCACCTCTTATAGCCCAAAAAAATTCCTTGGGGAGACAAAATAACTAAACTTATAGCTTGTATGTCTTGGCTGTATTTACACATTTGTCTGTAATCAAGAAAGCTCCTTGGAAACCTTTGCATGACTAAAATTCACTTGGCTGTAGATGGCCACTTGGGTGGCTGTAAATGCTCATTTAAGGACCCCAAAACTGATTCACGACAAACTTGGCACCATAGCGAAATTCCGAAGTGTAGGGGTGACAATTTGCCCTGTGGGGGGCAAAATTGTCAACAGTTGCTATTTAGGTATCTAAATCTATTAAGGCACCTAAAGTCTGAAGTCCTAAATATATGTTGTTAATGGTTAATAGATTTTGTTTCTAATGTCCTCTGAGAATTATAGGTGTTTCCATTACTTTTATCGGTTCCCCATAGTTGAACATTGTAAATGCCAAACTTCTGCCAGGGGTTTAGATCAAGTATGAGTTTGTTTTTAGTTTCCTTTTCCTGTCTTTGTGTGAGAGGATGGGGCATGCGAAGTAGTAGGAATTATTAAGTAGCAACCCCCTGTTTCATATAACCTTTAAATTGAAAGTCACTGATAACTTATAAAAGCTTAGTTAAATGCATTTTGTTAACCTTGGTAAATCCAATTGCTTATTGCTTCTGGCAATCCATCATGCTATATGTAATCTTCTGTGAATTTCATAGAACTGCAAGGGCACCTCAAAACGAACTTTTACCTTTGGTCTCATATGCTAAATTCAAAAGCGGTTGTTATAACCTTAAAATACAACAATTAATTATTACTTTTTAATTGATTTTTAAGAAGCTGGAAAATAATAAGGCCATGAAAATTGTTGTCTTGAAAATTGTCGCACTCACTCTTATCCATGTTATTTTTTTATATAAAAAATTGGCCGAATGATTCAGATTGACATTTTTGCATAGTTCCATGGAGTTTCCTAACGGGGGGATGGGGGGATGCTGGGACAGGTTTCTGGGATGGGGGGCCTAAGTTTGGGGATGGCGTGGGGGCGGCGGCGGTAGGGGAGTGGTGCAAATATATATAGTACTTGAAAAATTAGTTATAAAAAGATGTATAAGGAATAAATATATTGCATTGAACAACAACAATTTAACATTTAACTTTTAACTTTTAACAATGAAGTTTCAAGTTTGAACCCTTGAACCAATGAACATTGAAAATCAAAATAAAAATATCGAATTCAAAATTTTCTAAATTTCATAATGATGATTCATGATTACTAAATACTAATGAGCCAATGGCTAATCATCCCCAAAGTGCTCGCCAAACTCCTCATCACTAGAACTCCTGGACTCCACATGCTCTACATCCCATTTAGCTGTTGGAATCTCCTTGTACGTAAGTGTGTTGTGGTCACTGAGACACAAGGCACTATGTACAACCACAAGCTTCTCTACCATCCTAGAGGTAAGCCTGTTCCTCTTAACAGAGTGGATGAAGCCATGAGTAAATTGGTTCTTCTTGATCTCACTTTCCCTCTCCTAATGCTCTCTCACTCTTGCAAACTTCTCTCTCTTAGCTTGTTGCCTCTACTTTCAGCTCTCTACTTCATTCAATAGAGTTTGTGTGATTTGGAATGAGAGGGATGGGGCTTTTTAAAAGCTTTTGGGAGGCCTTGGGGGTTGGGGTGGGACCCATTAGCAATTAGGGTTAGGGTAGAGGGCTCATAAACCAAAATATTTTTTAAATTTAAAAAAAAATGTTTTTTTGAAGTCCCCCAGCGTGGGGGATGCCTGGAAGTTTCTGGGGGGTTGAGGGACGTCTGGAAGTTCCTTGGGCGTCCCAGAGTCCCCCAACGTGGGGGACGACAGAAGTTTACGGGGGGGTTGAGGGACATCAAGGAGTCCCTTGGATGTCCCAGGGACATCCTAGAGTCCCCTAGTCATCCCCTTTTTGAAGGGACGTAAGGGGGACATCCTCATCCCAGAAACGTGGGGATTTTGGGGGGGACACGTCCCTGTGGAACATTGCTGATTTTTGTCAGACAAATACCACTGCCCACCTTTTTCTAGAAGTCACAAATAGATTAGGTGTAAGATGCCATCTTTTTAGATCAAAGTGTTCCGTAAAAGAATACTTTGTGTATTAAAATATTTAAACTTTTTCAAGAGTTAACTTGCACATTTCTTAACAAAATTTATTAAGAAATCATTTATCTATGTTCTGATTTGTGGAAAGTTTTGAGATGTCATTAACCAGCCCAAAATAGCAATGACATTTTTTTCCTCCACTAAAAATATAAATAAATGCACAAGGACCTGGCTGCTCGTCCATTGGCTATTGGAACTGGGACCATTTAAAGTGGACAAGAATCAATCACTTTGTTGTAAAAAACAATATTTCATAGCTTGTCTTTGGGGCATTGAGTGAATTCTATGGCTATTGGTTCTGTTGCATCAGAGTGGGAAAACTGAACCGATTGCGATAGACATCCTTTGCTCATGGAACAACTACTAAGCTCACCAAATGCATATCATGTTGTAGTAAATGTATCGGCCTCATCAAGTCTTATGGTAATGCAAATAGAGTGAGGAGGAAATTATCGAAGTCTTGTCACAGACAATCATCAATTGTCTACATTATTTTGAGTGTGATGTAGCAATCCCTGCTAGTTCACTGGAGAGGATGCTATCAACAACATAAGTTTAATCTTGGCTTCCCCCTTCATCGTCATTAAGAAACAATTCTTTTGATAGAAATAGCATCTCATCACCCACATCCAAACTGACTCTTTTTTTGCCTTCCTCCTCTGCCCCTTACAGCTAGAGAATTGTCGTAGTTTGCCACTACAATCTACACGCCATCCCTAACGACACAATCCTTTGCCTGGATTCTTACCAGAGCATATACTCTCAGTTGCCCTGTGGTCTCCTCCAGAGCCACAAGGTGCTTCATGTGGGTGCGGTCATCGCTTTTGGCTTCATTAGAGCCATATGCTTTCTCAAAAGAGCACTGATGCGAGCTCTGCCTAGACATAAATACCTCAATAATATCTATATGTGGGTCTGGCAATGCTAAAAGCATTTGTGGCATTATATACATACTGTAGTGTCCCTTCTAGGACAAAATTAGAACAAATAGGGTTTCCCAACAAACCCTAATAATATTATGATTTTTTTATCAAACCCTAACAAAAATTCAAAATTCTAGACATACACATTTATGGCATCAATTACAATATTTAATTATCAAAACCATAGAATCAAATCTTGGTGATTTCTCGCCGTTTCTCAACAAATATAGCGGTATACTAGCCTACTGAGATACTAGGCTCTATCTCACGAGACGAGAAGCCTTGATTTTCTCGATGATTTTCGCCAAGAAATCTCAGTGATTTCTCGGCGAAAATCGTCGAGAAAATCCCATTTCTTGGATACCCAAAAAAAACAATGCATTAAAAATTGAAGGTAAACTGTGGAATGTTTTATCACAATTTGTCATTCTTTTGCACAGGCCACAAACAATATTGCTTAGTGAAAAGCAAAAAACGTACCCAAATATTAGTATTTTACAGTCATCTCATTATTATTATAGTGCTCACTGCCCTCATTCAAGTTGCAAGTTCGCCACCCGATGCCAAACCTTACACTGTGCACAGCGTCCGCGATTTGAACTTTGGGGCCAGTAAAAGTTTGAAGTTGAACTTTGTAGTTTGTAATATTATTTTGCAGTGTGACACTTCACAGTGAGATTCGATTGACTATTGACACTTCATAGTGAGAATCGATTGGCCTATTATAATATAGTTTGCTAGATTGTGCATAGTGATAGGGCTGCTGGTTGTGGGCTTACTACTTGTGTAGCTTGTATATAACTTATAGTATAACTATATACTATATAGTATATACAATATACAATATAATAATATATATTCTCTGCTTGAATGAGGGTGAACAGAGACTACAGTTTTGTAGTATTACTATTTGGTAAGCTACAATATACAACTGAAGCGTGAAAGTTGAGATTGAGAACGAGTGACTATAGTGCACGAGTGGCGACTCCACTGAGAGCCTAGCAACGTGCAACACAACGTACATCAAAGAGTTCGATTCCAGGGATTTAAAAAAAAAAATCATTAGCTTTCTAATTTTTAATATAAAGTTTAAAATTTAAATTTTTTTATCAGGGGATGTTGGTGAGGATCCAAATGATACATTTGGCTTTGTTGATGATGTTGGCATTAGAGAGGAAGAAGTTTTACCTTCCACTTCCATTAGGCAGCGACATCAAACTTATTCGAGGCGCTAGAGATGAAAGATAATATGTATATTTGATATTTCATGACTCTATGAGCATTGTGTTTTGTAACTTTGTAGTTTGTACTTTGAGTTTGTAGTTTGCAACTTTGTAGTATTGTTACTATTGTACTCTTTTTTGATCTCACATTGATAGAAAATATGCTTATGGGCCTATGCCATTCTATACATTCATTTTTCATGTCATTTAACAATGTTTTACATTTAATTTAAGTTTATTTTATGAATTTATTTGTTTTTTAAAGTAGCGCTAAAGTCGCTGAGAAATGCCGAGAAATTCCTGAGATCTGAGATCTAGTTCAAATTTTGCCCTTCCAAGAAATTGCCGAGAACGAGATTCTGAACTATGATCAAAACACTTGCCAAAAATTCCAGAATAATTACAGCTCATGAGACACCTTCAAATTTGATTTTTGTATACAAGTGTAGGGCTGAAAAATCACAAATAAATGCCAGCTGATTATTTGACTGTAAATAAATCAAAATCGCCAATAATCTGGCCTAGAAACTGCAGATTTCCTTTCCAAAGTGGGTCGCCACTCTAGGATAGATCCCTCAAGTGGGTTGCTAACTTATAAGAGTTGCAATGTAGTTCGCCACCCTCCAAAGGGTCTTCAACAGCCACGTATCCCTCTGAACCTTGCAAACTACTGTGAACCACTAGATGATGCCCTAGAAAACCACCAATTGTTCAAATCTGCCCTTTGCAACCTTTGAAATGAAGCTGCTGAAATGAGGTTAAGGGTTTCTGTCCTTAACTTCAGGTTTCCAGTGAAGATTGCTGTCTTTAATGGAGATAAGCTAAGTGTTTCATGCTCAAACCCAAAATATAATTTATCAAAAATGATAACCAAAATGAACCTCCTTTCCTTATTTTATATCCTCTTTCTCCAAAATTCAATGCCATTACTTTCTAAATTAAGGGCCGACTTACATCAAATTAGAGGAGTCCCCTTCTTTATTACAAATCAATTTAGAAAGATGTTGTCAACATGTTATTTTTTGGCAACTAAGACAATATTTTATTACTTTAAATATTTAAAAATAATTTTTATTTTAATAATAATATTATTCTAATTTCGAAAAAAGGGACATTACACATACAGTAATGTTGGGATGTAATATTGTAACAAAGACATTTCTCTACAAATATGCTAATGTAGTCCATTTCCATGCACTCTCACAAGCCTTTTGCTTTCTTTGTGCATGCGTTATTTGTCAAAAGTGTCCGTGGGCGAGTTTTTTTCAGCATTTTGGTTGCATTTTTTTTCATTTTTCTTTGTTATATAACCCTCTGAAGGCCTGGTTCTGGTTTTGAGTGTTGGTCAAATTATTGGTTTTGAGTTTGAATCCTGCAAAATGTGCCATTTTATTGCTTTCAGTAGTTAATGTGAGGTTTAAACCAAGGTTTAATATTTATTATTTGTTATGCACAATGACGTTGTTAAATCCTATGCCCAACACTTGGCTATGTTGCATGGTATGCTTTTAGAAAGTCTTTTTTTAAAATGAATAACTATAAGGCTATGGTGCATGGTATGCTTTTAGAAAGTCTTTTTTTAAAATGAATAACTATAAAAAAAACTCTACAACGATCGACATATCATCAATGGGTTTGCTCTGCAATGACCACAAACCCACTTGATTTGGTTTGTGGGTTGTTGCAATCAAACCAAATTTCATCACAATATTTCCATTAATAGATGGTAATGTTGCACCATTTCAAACATAGAATTAGTACTATTTTCTACTTTTGCACTATTAATGGATAGCTCATGTCTCTTAAAGAAAAACAATTCTCTTTAACTAATTTCGCTAGATACAAATGCACTCTCCATGATAACCATCTTTAAAGTCAATATAAATGTTTGAAAAAGATTCAATCAAACACAAAATGTAAAAGAATATCACAACTGTTTTTCATCATTATGGTTTCTACTAATAGATGCAACAACATTTGTTTCTACAATAACATTTTGTGATGGACCTATTTTGATTTTCTTTTATTCAATAACATCTTGTATATTTTTTCCCTCTCAGTTGCAATTGCAAATGTATCCTTAGCATTGATTTTATTCTCACTTGTCATAAAATGATCTAAGATGGTTTTTTGTTTACTATATTGTTCACATATTTTTACTAATTTGACGAAAATAGTGCACAAGTATGCTTTTTCAAAAGCTTCAAACTTCAAAAATTGTAATAGAATATATTTTTGCTATTGTATTTGTGGACCAAGAAGTGATGACCAAAAATCTCAAACCCAACACTACTTTTTTTTACAAAATGCTTAGAACAGATTTCAATTCTATTCCAACTTCTCCAGGGACTTGGTGCATGGCGCCCTTGTTATTTAAATGAATAAACACAATGAAAATACAGAGAATGGAGTTGTAGCTTGAAGGGCACTGGGGGTACTATCATCATAATGAAAAATAGTATCAACTAAAATTATAGAGGTGGCTAAGAGCAGACCCAACTTTGGCATCTTTTCCCTGCCCTTGAGATTTTCTTGAAGCTTTGCAAATAATTGAGAACCAATATTCAAAATAATAATTTCAAGAGTCATGATATCATTAGACATTAGAGACTTCATTTGGGTATTGAGAGCTATTGACAAGTTTGCAGACATAGCAACATAAATCGCGAATGAAGCACGATTACTCTTGAAACTTGGACAAAAATGATTTATTTGAAATTGTAAATTGCGATTCTCACCTAGTCAACCGTCAACGGCGAAAAAATCATGGAAAATCGTCAAAAAATCACAATTGTTTTGGAAAATGCAATTTTAATGCGATTTATACCCAAAAAATCATTGAAAATTAGTGGAAAACGCATTTTTTGGGGGCTATATATAACAAAAACAATTTTTTTGGGGTCATTTTCAACTGATTTTTAGATATTTTTGAAATTGTCGAGCTTTTCGAGGGATAATCCAAGTGAGAACACTGAGGCCCCTAACCCTAACCCTATTGAGGAAGAAAATTAACCCGTAGCAATTGGAACGTCATTTGCCCCGACACCATCTAGTAAAGAATCACACACAGCAATAGCTATTGCGCCTTTCTACGAGAAAATATGACCTAAAGGAAATCATTTTGTAAACACAAATGTCACAAATGTTGTGGGCACTAAATTAAAAGAAATATGTGTTGAGCATGACTTAAATGAAAACAATTGGTGAAAATTGCTTCAACAGTGAAGAATTTGAAGGCTATGGAAGAGGAAAAATGTACTTGGACCCTAGCCCTTTGCTTTTGGATTCCAGAACCAAAGAAGAAATTGGTAGGGGAGTTGTGCCAATAAAAAGTGCTATTTTTCAGAGTTTGCCTCATTGATGTAGTTCAAATGCACTTATTCCTCCCACAACAGTGTTGCAACCACGATGTACAGTGAAAGCCTTAAATTTTGACAGAATTGTGCATGTTACAATGTGGACAAAAACTACTTTTGCAGCCAATGGCTGGATTTATGACGAAACTGACTTCAACTTGTTGGAGAAGGCTAGGTACTGTTGTAGGCTAGAATCGCACCCTTCGTGGGAGAGTTTTTTAGGATTTCTCACTTCCAGCTACAAGCATGGGAACAACCTCAGATTGTGGATATCCTGTAGTGAGGTTGAACCTCTGGAGTAGGCCGGTTCCTCTTTGATGTTCACTTGAAGTAAAAGCTAAACTAATGCTTCACAGGGAAAAGGGTTAGCAAGGGGATAAGGGCTCTTAAGAAAGCTAACCAGGCAATGCACCAAAGTAAAATGGACACTCATCTATGCTTGAACCCACACTAGATCAGTCATAAGACAACTATGGTTTACACAATCTCGAGATCAAGTTAACACACTGGAAGAGGTTCAGGTAGAACACTAATTCAGACCTGCAAGAGCTTGAAAATACATTAAAGAGGCAAGCAGAAGGCTGATAGACTAGGAAGAATCTCCTTCACGAATCCACCAAGCACAAGCATGCTAAGGCAATGATCAATGACAAGAGATAGGCAAAGAAATCATCTTATTACATCAAGAGGTAGTTTTTACAATAGACTTGACAGGGTCGAGCCTAATCAAGCGGAGCATACTTTGTAGTATCTCAATGAATGTTTGTTTCCCAGAAAGATGAAAAAGTCTAAAAACTGGGAACCATTACAATGGCTTGAAAGCCCGTATATATAGAAGGGACAAAAGAGAAGAGGGACTGCGTGAGAAAACGGAAATAGGGGAGCCATAAATTCCTGCAACCACCACCGTCGTCCTTCTTTGACCATGGAGTGAGTCGTTCAAGGTCATCGCCAATCTGTTCGAGTCCATCCTGCATTCAAGTCTCCCTTGGGTGGATTTTGAGGGGGGCATGTTGCAGGTGGTTGGATGTCTCCATTTTGCACGATCGAGTTGATCCCTGCGTTAAACTTGTCATGGCGACCTTCCCCTTTGCGTGTCCTATCTGAAGAGGACGAGGTCTTCATGCTTTTTAGCTTAGGCCAAACCATGCTGCTTTTGGTCATGCGGCCATTCGTCAAGAGTGGGAGCCATGTCAAAGGATGAAAGCCTTCATTAAATTTTCAGCTACCAACTCCCGCCAATCGCTTGGACTCTCCTTTGTTTTGATTGGTCGTTGGGAGTCGCCTTGGATCCTCAACTTGCACTGTAGATCTTTCTGTCGTGGACACCTGTGGATTGTCGATCATCTATTCCTTTGAAGAGACAACCTTTGCTCTAGCTTATGCCACGTGGCAGCCTCTCATTTGTCTAATCATGACTCTCGTGCACCGTCGATCTTTTGCTAGTTGCATGCCCTTGTGCCACTTGTCCTTGATCGATTAGCCCCTCGGATTCCTTGACCGTTTGACCATTGCTTGTGCCGTTGATCTTACTGGGCCATTACCTTGTCTTGACTTAACTTATAAAATTTATAAGTAGCCTTGAAAACCCGATTTACTCTTCGCAGTGTAAATCGAGCTTTCCTCACTACTTAGCTTATAAAGTTTATAAGCTCCTTTCATAAGTTTTGTCCTTGGAGAATCCAAAAAACACGTTTCAAGACCTATTCAGGTTCTTCATGCTCCCTTGCTTCGGGCGTTTGGAGCTGGATTACTTCGGAATTTTCAAGTCTTAAGTCTTCAGGCTCTTGGAGCTTGGCTATGTCCCAACGGCTAGTCCATCACCCTGAAATTGACGTCCACGAAAACGTCCTAGGCTTTTCAAACTCAAACGGCTATTTGCTGAGGCTAGATTTTGACGTCCGCAGGCCCGTCAATTCCTTTGGATACTTTTGCCTTTCGGGCCTTTTGTTCTTGGCTTCTTGTCTCAGCTCTTTTTACCGAACAAATTCCTTCGGACTTCTTGTTTTCGTTCCTGCCCTTTAGGATTATTTTCCACGGCTATCTCCTTTGCTTATTTCCTTCAGACAAAAAGTTCTAAAGAATTGTTCCTTGGAAACTTTCCAAATTGCCCCTCGGGCTTTTTGACAAGGACTTTCCCGAAGGGGAAGAGACCCTTCGAGCTTTCTACAAATGGTCCTTCCGAAAGGAACATACCCTTCGGAATTCTTGAAAGCTACTCTCAGAACCTCTGAAATAGTCTTTCGAAAAAGTGTTTGGCTCTTTGCAGAGGGAAAGTACCCCTTGGAAATATTTGAATGAACCGTTTCTCACAAAAAGCACCCTTTGGAAAAACTTGTTTGGGCACTTTGCTTTGAATGACCCTTTGGAAATTTTGAAAGTGCCTTTCATAAATATTGTTTTGGTCTACTTTCCGGAGAAAAGAACCCTTCGGGAAAGTTGTATAGGGCAACTTGCTTGACGAGTTCATTTCTTCGAAACCTTTCTTTCGGACAAATTGTCCGAAAGAATTTCATTACTTAGCTGGAAACGAAAATCCCGAAAAGAACACTTGGCCGAAAAAAAAAAACATTCCTTTGGACTTCTTGTTTGGACAATTTTTTTGAAGGAAAACCATGAAGTTTAAACCAAAGAAAAGCCCGAGGGAAGAAACACACTTAGTTCTTTCAAAGCCTTGAAGAATGAACAAGGACGTAGCTGAACAAAAGAACTTTGCACAAACTTTGCTCTTAGCCCTTTGGCTTGCATGCTTGCTTTTGAACATTGCTGCTGACCCTTGAACAACCTGCTCAGATCCTTCTCTTGCATTGTTCATTACTTAGAGGGAAACAAAAATCCCGAAAAGAACACTTGGCCGAAAAAAAAAACATTCCTTCGGACTTCTTGTTTACACAATTTTTTTGAAGGAAAACCATGAAGTTTAAACCAAAGAAAACCCTGAGGGAAGAAACACACTTAGTTCTTTTCAAAGCCTTGAAGAATGAACAAGGACGTAGCCGAACAAAAGAACTTTGCACAAACTTTGCTCTTAGCCCTTTGGCTTGTAGGCTTGATTTTGAACATTGCTGCTGACCCCTGAACAACCTGCTCAGATCCTTCTCTAAGCCCCTTTGATCCATTTCTTCATCAAACAATGCAAGAGCTTTAGTATGTGGGCCAAAAATGGCCAATAGGTACAAAATTGAGAATGCTGAGTACAACATCGAGAAGGCTGGGTACAACACCGAGGCCATCTCTCAAATGAGGAGAGGCTCCAATTATGGAGCTTCAACATCTAGATCTGTTGATCCATGGTCTATCTTGTTGCCATTGGCTTCATCCCCTTTTTTGTTCCTTTGTAAACGACAATAGTATGCATTTTGAAATGCAAATGTAATGAAATTTGAATAGTATGAAAATTAATGAAAGAAAACAGTTGGCTGATTTTGATGGCGTAAATCTCATTTATCTTCTTCTCATAATCTGTATTTATTTCTCTATGCAATTGAAATGCCTTTAGATTTAAAAAATAACTTTCTTTTCTCCTTTTTCCACATTTTTTCGGTGGTTTTAAGTTTTTGCCAAAATTTTCCCGATTAATTACAATTTTCTGAAAAACACTTGTACTTCCGATTTTTTTTCCCCCAAACAATTTATGCTACTATGTGCAGGTATGCATGTGTATTGTGTTTGTTGTACATTCAGAATATGCGAGCTTCTGGTGTTAGTTTGTATCACTTTTTTTATGAAACTGGAAAATAGATTATGATTCTGTGTTTTACTTTAGCTGGCTCAGGATGGTGAAATTAAAGCAAGTTTGGAGGAAATTCTCAAATTATGTGCGGTATGATCTAAAGGAGATTGCATTTCCGTCCTCTCTGCCCGACCCCCCACATATAAAACCCCGCAGCAAACTCACATTGAAGGAGTGGTTTGAGGTGAGATTCAACATTTCCTGTTAATATCCGTTGCAGTGATACTTAACACCTTTATTTTCAAAGGTTCTTTGGTTCATTCTGATAATTACTCTAAACTGGTTTTCACAATACCCACTTGGGTTTTGCCTATACTAAGAACATGTTTGTAAATTAGATGACTGTGTTTCAATCGGAACAAAGAACCCAGGGAAGTGCATATTTTGATTTTGTTTAATTTTATCTATAAAGTAGTTTGTAGGAGTTTGACCGTAGCTGAAAAACCTAGTTGAAGAAATGTGTAATTGATGCAATAATGAAACAGTGTAAAATTGTTTTTGGCAGGTACTACAAAAAGCATCTAGACTGTATGTAGAGAGCTGGAAGCGTGACATTAGTGATGAAATTGACATCTTAGAAGGTAGAGCACCGCAAGGCAAAACAGAAAATGGGCAAAAGGAAGGGAAAGGAGGGTATGAAAGGGAACCCTCTACATTGGAGGATATTGGTAAGTGGGTTACTGTTTCAGCAACTGCACGATTGACATAACCAATTAGATAGTTATCATTTTAGACTTCTTGAACATATTTCTATTTCTTTTGTTGAGAAAAGGATACCGTTTCAGCAACGGGAATGGCATCAGAAACACAGCTTCCAAATCTTATGAAATGTGGAAATGGAGAATTTTAACGTCAAACTATGATTAAATTTTTTGAGTCAGACTATAAAGGTAGCTGAAACTAGCATAGAACTGATTTCAATTATATGTTTTAATATCCAATCAGACTTTATTGGTAGATTAAACCCGTATATATTTATGATCTGTTATTTGGCACATATCTCTTCAATCCAAGACCTTCAGTTATTAAATTTCCTAAATTAATTTTTGGTGTTTAAAGATTAATGTAACATGTTTTTGAGCGTTTATCTTGTATTTAGTTTGTATAATTATCCCAAGCAGGGCAATTTAGGATTATGCATTGGTCATTTAGGGTGAGTGCCTTTCTAGCATGCGGACTTGATTCTAATTCTATTTTGCATTGTTTTGCACAAACTCCAAGTTCTCTCAAAATTGTCTTCATTTTATTCATATATAGGTTCCCATAAAATAGTACATGAAATTGAAAATTTCTTTCATTAATTATTGGGCATACCATCATAAAACAATCAGAATCATGACCATATTTCTCTTAAAATTTGTAAAAGATATCATGAAGGAATGCCATTGTTGCAGGTCGTGAAGACAGACACGAGGGTCATGAATGCAAAACCACACAAAAATGCCATTCATGGGACGTGGAGGATGAAAATGCCATATTTTCTGGCATGGGAAGGAAACACGAATGGGAAGGAACAATCATGATTCTTCTAAGAAGACAGTGTGTTAGCATTTCATGACATAGTGAAAGGACGTTTTCACGCGATTTGCAGTTCTATGCAACATTTTCACGCGATTTGCAGTTTTGGCAGCATTTTCACTATTTGCAGTTCTGAGCATCGTATGTGCTAGTGCACAAAGCCCATAGTGTTGATACTCAGATTCGACAAAGACTCGGCTAGCCTATATTTGCCTTGGACTCGGACTCGGCAAGTCTCAGCAAATTTTAAAAAATCATTAAAAATAGTGAATTTTAGGAGGAAAAACTATTAAAATGCATTTCATATCAAATCCACTTAAAAATACACTCAAACTAGTGAATTACATCTAACCTACACATGTATACGCAAAGTAAATAATGCGATATTGAAGGTTTTTAGTTGAACAATTCAACTTGAAATTTGAAAGTCGAGAAATAATATTAAATAGGAGTCGTTTTTATATTCATCAAATTGTTTTTTACATACAAAATATAGATTTAGAAATCCATGGTGATGGCATTAACAAAAACATAATATAAAAAGATACATCTAAGGTTGAGAAGAGCTTGCATTGCTCGTCCTCTCAACACAAGCTCCAACACATTGTCTTTTGTACATCAAGGAAGCAACTGCAGCCATTGTACCCGCCAACATCTTTATCCCTAGATGTACGAGCTCGTTCCTTCTCTCCCAACGCTACAAGCTATGCCTCGTGATCAACTTGATCAACCCATTCGTGGTCCTCCTCTGTAAACAGACGGTTGTCATCCTCTGTGATCCACTTTAATTGTGGATCATACTCCTCTAGCTCAATGAGGATAAATCTTTCTCATCCCCTATAATCTTCTTGTGACGGAGGCGAAGGTTGTAATGCACACATGTAAGTGTTGACGCTGTGGATTGCACCCTTGACAGAAAGGATGAGCTTCTGTCTTCCACGCGGCACAATGGAGACTCCCCTCTTGCTGTGGGTTTGGCAAAACTGAGAGGAGAATCTCTAGATAAGGGCTAGCTTCTTTTGATGCATCTCTGAGTTATTTCACTATTACTGCTAATATATAAAAAGGGGGGGGGGTGAAAAGAGAGAAGGATACTGAAAACAGAAAGTAACCTAAGACGGTGATGCACCAAACAAGTTGATCTACTCAGTTACTCACACTTCAGACTAGAAGAGGGCGGACATACACTTTATCTGATGAAAAGACCAGACTGTAGGGAGCTGTAATAGGGAGGCTTAATGAAGACACACAGAAAATGAACTTACCACAGTCGTTGTAGAAAACACACTGTCTGATAACCCTTTTTTGTCTCTGCGCTCCAGATGCCGCACTACTTGTTAAACTGCAGAACTGGTACTCTAGCTACACTAGGTGTGTTGGTGTCAACTTGTGAAAGCATCAAGTTAAAATGACTAAATACAAGATTAATACACAGACACACTCAGAGATATAACCAGCGAAATAGAGGTAAAACGCATTCTATTGATTCAAGGTGAAATTTTGGCAGGACTTCGCCTTACAAAATGAGAGATAGATCCATTTCTCCAATGAGAGTTTACAATATATAGAGAAAGAGAAAGCAATGGCGCCTTTTTCCACAAGTGGCCCATGCTGTGTTCAATTCATTGGGAAGAGGAAGTCCGGTGAAGGAAGCCATGCTGCGACAGTCCAAGTCTTGACTTTGGTGTTTAAATTATATTAAACGTCATTGTAAAAACATGGGTCGCGCATTTCTGTTTGAAAACAAGGCCGCTTCTTAAAGAAGTTCACACGGTTGTCTGCTCATTAATGCTTAAATGAAGTAAAACAGGCCGCGCCATTCACTGTTTGCGCTCCTTGATGACCATTTCGTAAGGACTGTTCCAACCACTGGAATAACTCCTTTGTTGACTTCTCTTTTGCCACTTGGGCTGTTCTATCTGTGTTTGTGTTTGGCTCTTCGGGCTCCTTTCTCGGCAGGTCGCTAAGTTTACTCTTGGCTTTTGTCTTTTCTTGGCTCTTTCGGCCCTTGGGGCTATCTTTGTCATTTTCTGGCTCTTTCTGGCAATTTGAGCTCTCGAGCTCTATTCTCGGCGGGTTGCCGAGTTTCCACGCATGGGCCCGTATTTAAACATTTGAGAATCAACGACTATCTTATCACCGTAAAGTTGATGTTCCCGCGCCCGTTGCCATTTGAAAGCCAATTGCTATTTTGTTGTCCTGAATTTGACGTCTTCGGGCCTGTCACCCCTTTGGCAATTTCTTCGGCTTTCCGCAATTGAACCTTTTCTGGATTTTCTTCCGTCTTCTTGAATTCCTTCGAACAAAATGCCCGAATGAATTCCTTCAGAAATTTTGCCCGAAAGAATTGTGCCTTTGGATTTTCCTTCGGACAAAAGTCCAAAGGGCCCTTGCCATTTTGCTGTGGATTTCTTTCTGAAGGATAATTTTCCATCTGGCTCCTTGCCCTGTGAATTTCTTCGGACATTTTGTCTGAAAGAATTCACATTGATCTTCCTTGGATTCCCTTCGGACTTATTCTTCAGACAAAAGTCTGAAGGAAATCCTTCCTTTTGCCTTATTCTTTTCTCCGAAGAAAACCTTGCCCTTCGGCTCTCTTCTTTGGTCCCTTTGCAAGTGTTTCCTGCCCTCCACAAGGGCATTTAGGCCCCAAGTTGCCCTTTGGACTCCTTCGGAAAGGCCCAATTGGTCATTTGCCTGCCCTCCGCAAGGGCACTTGACCTTCGGGACCTGTTGAAAGACTTATATCTCTTTGAAAATGAGCGATTTCGTTTGCCGAAAAGGCTTGTGCGATTGACTGCCCAAAGAGAAAAAGGTCTCATACCAAACCGAAACCTATAGGTCTTTAGATCTTTCAATGTTTTATAAGAACTGGACTTATTGCAAAGAAAAAAAAGGCATTCGTAGAAAAGTGGGTACATGACTTGACTGCTCAAAACAGTAGGGAAAGAAGGAGACCGACTTTTGGCCTACAGGACCAAAATGGTTAACAACAAGGTCATTCAACCTTTGCATTAAGATCTAATTTCACTTTTTGGAGTGTATGTGCTCAAACATACTTTAATTGTGCTCACACCTAGAAGCACTGCATAGTTGGCTTAGCACTCAAATAGCAATCATTTGAAGATTCAACACCTTTGCAGCAAAATTTTCTCGCCATGCATTTGTAACCATAGGTATTAAAATGTCTTAAGTCTTCAATTCCAAAAAATATGAAAAACCAATAAAAAAATGGAAAATATTGATCATTCAACTCAAAATTTATTTGGCTTAATTGTTGCCCTAGCCACCTTGCAAATATCCCAAGAAAAGAGATCTCCTAGTGCTTGTTTGTAGATCTCAATCTCGGACATAATCTTCACCCTTGTCTGCACATTTGTCTCCATGGCCTCTATGATTGTGTAAAGGCTACTCATAACTTCCTCATCGACTTTAAAGCTCTCAAGGAATTGGAAGGCTGGGTTTAAAAAGGAGGCACAAGCATGAAGTGGCCTATGGAGTTGTCTTATCCACCATTGGTCAATGATATCCAAAATGAGCTTATACTTAGCCTCGATTATGCCATAGACAATTTTTGTTTTTTCTTTGGCTCGGTCCATGCACTCATAGATATAGCTAGCCTATTGCGGGTTTTTCTCCATCAACCACATGGAGGAGGGAAACCAATGGTTCGATGACCTATAACAAATATTAAAAAACGTAATCTAGAATTATAACTCTAAGTATTAAATAAAATAAATAAATTATATAACGTTATTAAACAAAGCAAATGAAAATTCAAGAAATTAAAAATGACTTACATTTACAATCTCCTTTGCTGACACTCAAAAGTGGGACTCATCAAACACCCAATCTACAATAGCAACTCCGCCAATGGTCTTTGCATATGAAGACACGCTCCATTTCTCACTAACAAACATTCGCTTTAATGAAGCTTTTGATTGTAACAAAGATTGAAAGGTGATGAACGAGGTTGCAAAACAGGTTACACCAGGTCGGACCATCTCCTTGTTGTCTATGAACTCTCTCATTAAAGAGAGGACCCAATCATGGTTGTAGATGTACTTACAAATATTACGACCCTACTCCATGATTGGCATGACCCGCTCCATTTTCCCAATATCCTCTAGCATCAAATTGATGCAATGCGCTGAGTAAGGAGTTCAAAAGAATCGAGGGGTGCCTTTGCATAAGTAGCCTATCTGCAACAACATAATTTGCTGCATTATCGGTGACTACTTGCACCACACTTTCTTCACCCACCTCTGCAATAGCTTCTTAAAAAATGCTACATAAGTAATCAACATTTTTTATTCTCCCGGAGGCATCAATGGACTTCAAGAAGACAATCCCACCTAAAGAAGAAACCAAGAAATTCAACAATGTTCTATTTTTTCTATTTGTCCATCCATCAGACATGATAGTGTAGCCCTTATTCCTGCAAATAACTCGCTGCTCAATGATTTATTTCACATCAACCACTTTATTGGATAAAATTGGCCCTCTTAAATCATCAATAAAGGGAGCTTCGAACCCCTGACCAACAACGACAATAGCATCTACTAGCGATTGCCAATAGGGCGACTTAAAATGCCAAAAAAATAAAATTTAGAATTTAAATATGAAAAAAAGATTTTATAATTATAAACATATTTAGATTCTTAGACTTACATTTACATTCTAAATTCATATATATTTTTTATTCTTAATGTAGAAGAAATAAAAAAAATATAGTATCACCTCACTTCATGAAAATGAATGTCACAAATGTACCAAAAGTCACTGCGCTTCTCGCAGCTACATGTTTGTCCTTGTTCCAACCTGTGCTTTTTAACGATGGTTGGGAACCAGGAGCACTATGTGGGATGAACCAACTCGCCGAACTACGCTCTCTAGGGCCAATGCTACTAGAACTCGAGCCTGGAATTGAAGGTATGGGTTTGTAAGTGGCAACTATTTGTTGGTTTTGTCCTTTTCATGAAAGCTCTCTAATTGAGTTGTGATCTCCCTTACAACCCCAGGGTCTGCAATGGGACATACTGCAACATCATGCTTAGATATGTGGGCAAGGTGATATTTTAATTTTAGGCGATTAATACTGTCACCAAGAAACTCAGCACCACAATATTTGCAAATCACATGCCCTTTCTTTGAAGCCTCAATGCCATGCCTTCATGCAGGGTCTTTCAGATTTTTTGATCCCCCTATAATGGTAACCGTGGGACCCAAAAACCTATATTGTACATAAACAAAAATAATGGTAAGGACCGTAGGGTTAACATTTAACTTTGCAAGATTTAATTATACAAGAAAAAACATAGAATAGAAAAATAACAATAACCATGGTTCATAATACATATCACAAGAAAAAATTAAAAAAAAAGGGAAAAGGTTAAAAAACATCAATAACCACAGGGTTTAATTTTAAATTTTAATGTGTATTATTATTGAAGAAGAAAATGTTAGGAAATGAGAGAAATAATAGAGAAGTGTTCATGTAATTTACCTCTTGTGGATGCACACTTGAATCAGCGTTAAGCCTCCAACAATGCACAACCCCACACAATCCACAATGCACACACTTTGACTCGAAGCTTTGGATCAGTCAATGCACTTAAAAACAACCAATCCCTTGAATCTCTAGCCTCCAAGGCTCCAATAATACACTCACTTGTTGCTAAACCAACCTTTGCACACTAACAATCAACCCCTTTGAAGCAAAAACAACAAATCTGAATGATTCAATCACAATGGAAGAAAATGAAAAATGGAATGGGCTCATGAAAACAAAATTTGAATGAGTAAATGGCAGTTTGAGGATGTTGTAATGCCTTTTAGGTTTAGGTTTTTCTTTTGCTTTTTTCACTTTATTGTTTTTTTTAATTTTTTGCATGTTTTAATTGTTTTGGTGTTTTCGACAGACTCGTGAGTCTTGGGACGGGACTTGACTCGTGAGTTTGGGCAGATCTGCGAGCCCCGTCCCAAGACTTGCCGAGTCTGTTGAAAACTCGCCGAGGCCTCGTTTTAGTGGACTCGGGCTCGGATCCGCAAGTCCTCGACAAGACTTGCCAAGTCTCAACACTATGCTATGTACAACCTTGAATTTCAAGATGAGGCAAAACCTCCTAGTTGAAGTATTTTTTCAAGTGCTAACCCATTGACGGCAATTTCAATTGAACTCCTTCAAAATCAGCAAGGTAGTGGGAGTTGGGGCCAGCAATCGTAGAGATCCTATAAGGTCCCAACCACAAACTATCAAATTTCCCATGCTCTCCCTTGTTCTCATGCCTCTTGTCCCACCAAATGACAAGGTCGCCTATGCCAAAAATCCTCCTTTTGGCGTGCTGGTCAAATATTCTTCTTACCTTCTCTTGATTGATTATAAACTTGTTATGAACCTTTATTTGTTCTTTTTCAATCTCTACCAGCTGATTTGATCCTTGCTTCATATACATCCGGGTCATCTTAAGTGTCTTGAACAAGATTGTACACAAGTAACTCAAGGTTAAGTGGAAGAATTGCATCCAAGCCATATACAAGCTCGAAAGGACTTTTATCTGTTGATTTCTTTATTGTGACCTGATAAGCTCACAATGCATATTTCAAGAGCCCATCCCACTGTCTTTTGTTATCATCCAAGGTTCATTTTAGAAAATGAATGAGGTTCTTATTTGATGATTCAACGAGGTCATTACCTTAAGGATAGTAATTGGCTGAGCGTGAGAGCTCCATTCCATAACTGCCATAAAACAACCATCTCAACTGATCTAAAGCCCTGTGCATTGTTAGTTACCAGCTTCAAAGGGACACCAAATCTTGTTATAATGTTATCCTTTATGAACTTGATTATTGTTGCAGATGTGGTTGTGCTAGTGGGTATGGCTTCAACCCACCTCATAAAATAGTCGGTGGCTGCCATAGTCCAAGAATACCCAGCACTGGATAAGATAAGATACCCAGCACTAGAGTTCTCTTTGAATTGTCCAATAAAGTCTAAACCCCACATCATAAAAGGGTCATCAGCAACAATTGGCTGAAGTGGTAAGGCAGCCAGCCTATCTCTTCTTGCAAAATCTTTGATGAAAAAAAGACCTGACATATTGGTGGACATGTAAGAATAAAGCAGGCCAATAGTAACCAGCCTGTAGGACCTTGTGAGTTGTTTTTGTAGCAAAATGCCCATCGCAATAGCCATTATGAAGATCATGAATCAACTTATCAACTTCATATTTATTCACACATCTTAACAAGATATCATTAGGACTTTTCCAGAAGATACCAACTTGTGTAATACAATACTTGATAGCCTTTAATTTCCAAGATCTCTTTTCAGATTTTTTCATGTTTTCAGGACAGTTAATATTTTGCAAATAATAACTGATATAAGCATACCAATCATCATGAAGAAGCAATTGAAGTGAAACATAGTTCTGAATCTATAATCATGGGGATGCTGATCAAATAAAATATACCAAGCTCTTAGGCTTGCTTATTTCCATACAGATGCTGTATGGTATGTTTGTGCCATAGTGTTGAAACTTGGCGAGTCTTGTCAAGTACTCGCAGATCTAAGCCCGAATCCACTAAAACGAGGCCTCAACGAGACTTGGGACGGGACTCGCGAGACTTTGGCCAGACTTGCGAGTCCCGTCCCAGGATTTGCCGAGTTTATCGAAAACACCAAAAACTAAAACATACAAAAAACAAAAAAAACACAATAAAGTGAAAAAAGCAAAACCTGAACCTAAACCTAAAAAGGCATTCTAACATCCTCAAACTGCCATTCACTCATTCAAACTTTGTTTTCATGAGCCCATTCTATTTTTCATTTTCTTTCATTGTGATTGAATCATTCAGATTTGTTGTTTTTGCTTCAAAGGGGCTGATTGCTAGCATGCAAAGATTGGTTTAGCAACAGCTTGAGTGTATTGTGGAGCTTCAAGGGATTGGTTGTTTTAAAGTGCATTGGCTGATCCAAAGCTTCAAGTCAAAGTGTGTGCATTGTGAATTGTGTGTGGCTGTGCATTGTTGGAGGCTTAGAGATGATTCAAGTGTGCATCTACAAGAGGTAAATTACATGAACACTTATCTTTTATTTCTCTGATTTCCTAACATTTTCTTCTTCTTCTTCATTACACATTAAAATTTAAAATTAAAACCCATAGTTATTGCTGTTTTTTTTACTTTTTCTTTTTTTTTTAATTTTTCTTGTGATGTATTATGAATCATGGTTATTATTGTTTTTCTATGTTTTTTCTTGTATATTTAAAATTTGCAAAGTTGAATGTTAACCCTACGGTCCTTACTGTTATTTTTGTTTATGTACGATGTAGGTTTTTGGTTCCTATAGTTACCATGACAAGAGGATCAAAAAATCTAAAAGACCCTGCTTGGAGGCATGGCATTGAGGGTGCGAAGAAAGGGCATGTGATTTGCAAATATTGTGGGGTTGAGTTTCTTTGTAGCAACATTAATCGCCTAAAATATCACCTTGCCCGCATATCTAAGCATGGTGCTTCTGTATGCCCCGCTGCAAAGCTTGAGGTTGTAAGGGAGATCATAGCTCAATTGGAGAGCTTTCATGAAAAATAGGAGTTAAGGGAGAAGCAAAACCAACAAATCACTTTTAAACCCATGCCTCCAATTCCTGGATTGAGTTCTAGTAGCATTAGCTTTAAAGAGCGGTATTCGGCGAGTTGGTTCTTCCCATGCAGTGCTCGTGGTTCCTAACCATCATTGGAAAGCATAAGTTGGGACAAGGACAAACATGTAGCTGTGATGGTACTTTTGTGACATTCCTTTTCATGCGATAAGGTAATATTATATTTTTCTAATTTCTTCTACATTAAGAATAATTTTTTTTTATGAGTTTAGAATGTTAATGTTATTCTAGGAATCTAAATATGTTTATTAATTATAAAGTATTTTTTTAATATTTAAATTCTAAATTTTATTTTTTTAGCATTGTAGGTCATCCTGTTGGCAAGTTGGATGCTATTGCCGTTGCTGTCGGGGATTCAAAGCTCCCTCTATTGATGATTTAAGGGGGCCAATTTTGTCCAATAAAGTGGTTGATGGAAATCAATCATTGATGAACAGCGGATTATTTGGAGGAAAAGTGTTGCACTATCATGCCCAATGGATGGACAGATAGAAAAAAAGAACATTGCTGAATTTCTTGGTTCCTTCTTCAGGTGGCACTGTTTTCTTGAAGTCCATTGATGCCTCTGGGAGAACAAAAATCGCTGATTACTTATGTGGCATTTTTGAAGAAGTTATTGTAGAGGTGGGTGAAGAAAGTGTGGGGCAAGTAGTCACCAATAATGCAACAAATTATGTTGTTGTAGGTAGGCTATTTATGCAAAGGCATCCCTTGATTTTTTGGACTCCTTACTCTGCCCATTGCATCGATTTGATGCTAGAGGATATTGGGAAAATGGAGTGGGTCATGCCAATTGTGGAGCAGGGTCGTAATATTTGGAAGTACATCTACAATCATGCTTGGGTCCTCTCTTTAACGAGAAAGTTCACAGACAACAAAAAGCTGGTTTGACTTGGTATAACCCATTTTGCAACCCCCTTCATCACCTTGCAATCTTTGCTACAATCAAAAGCTTCATTGAAGCGAATGTTTGTTAACGAGAAATGGAGTGAGTCTTTATATGCAAAGACCATTGGTGGGGTTGTTATTGTAGAGTGGGTGTTTGATGAGTCTCACTTTTGGGTGCCAACAAGGGAGATTGTAAATGTAAGTCATTTTAAGTTTCTTGAATTTTCATTTTCTTTGTTTAAAAACATTATGTAATTATTTTTTTAATTTAATACTTAGAGTTATAATTCTAAATTATGTTTTTAAATATTTGTTATAGGTAACCGAACCATTGGTTTCTCTCTTTCGTGTAGTTGATTTAGAAAAACTTGCAATGGGCTATATCTTTGAGGCATGGACCTGTTGACTCAAAAAATTGTAAGGGGGACAAATTGGTGACTTTGGGTCAACAGTGTGGGAACTGAGTCCTTATGTTAGTCAACAACGCTAGACAAAGTCCCTCTCCTATTAGCAAGCGGAGCTACCTTTATTTAAAACCAAAAAGGAAAAAGTAGGAAACACAACTATTCACAGATATCTACAGCAAAAATGTTTTCTGTGGTGGGGTTCATACTTTTAACTTGAAAGTAAATAAAGGAGATAGAAAGGAAATGAGGGGAAAGAAGAGAATAATGGAAAGAAAGGAAGCATAGAGAAAGGAAAGGAATAAGGGAGAACATGGTTATTATAGTCAGTTAAACACAAAAACTACCATGATAACTCTGGGAAAAGAAAGACAACTCTGGGTAACTAAATGTAGAAACTTATTAGAATAGTCCAAGAAGGGGAAAACACCGTGTTCATGGAAATCTCTCTCATTCAATGGGTAGTAAAGACATAATTACACCCTTAGGAGTGCAAAATATACACTGAGACAATTTTCTAATACTGATGGTAGACCAAAGACAACCATCTCATATTTACCCGTAAAAGACAATTAAAATATTGTTTAAATTCCACCGAGATTTCACATTCATAGAAACAAGACAAAAAGATTCTAAAAGAAATACTTAATGTGAAACTACCATTATCTGACAATTTGGTACTGATTATGAAGATGAATTAAAAGTATAGATATAGAAACAGGTGAATCACATACAAAACTCATGAAGAAATTTTAAATACAAAGCTTGCGAAATCTCTCAGTTTTAATCTTTATTGAGTTGATAACAAAGCTTAGCTCTTCAAACAAAATCTCCACAAGTCTCACTGCCAAAAAGTCCCTTTAATAGCATGCAAAGGTGGTTACAATACGTAACTACATTTTCTGCATCTTAAAAGCTGTAAAAATGAGTTTACAAAAATGCACCACTTAAGTGGTGTAAAAGTGCGTTGGCTCAATTGCACTGTGTGCAAAAATGAAATTATAAAATTGCACCACTTGAAATGTGCAAATCAAAATTGCACGATTTGAGACTTACAAAGTTGATATAGTGCATTTGCATGAATTACCTTTGCAAATTTGCATTTTATACTTATGAGCTTTATACTAATATCCACACCAAACCTTGCTTGAATTCAAAGATTTTTGTTGATGAACTGTCCATGCTGCACAATTCTCTTTGGAAACCAAGCACTCATAGATTTGTTCGGCATATCAATTGTTTCTCTCACATTCCATTATCAAAACCTTCGCTCTAGAGATTGGTATCAACTTGAGGGTTTTGCTCTCTTTGTCAAAGATGCACATGAGATAATTGTAGGATTTCCACGCAACACCTTCTCCATATTTTTATAAAATGACTCAAAAGCCATCGATCTGATCTTTATCTTTGCAAAGTATTCATGTCTTCAATAGATGGAGGACACTGACAAAGGCCACCGAAAACGCTTTGGATCAGTTATCTATGCCAAGATAGACACATATACTAAATTTGGAAGCATATAAAAATCTTGTGAATCGTTTGACAAATTGCCTTGAATGAATTTGATTCCATTTGGAGACCAATTGATTGCATCTCTCGACTAAGATTAATAGTTGGCACATGAATCATTGTGTTCATTTTTATTAGTCACATTCATTTCATCTAATGCAACCCTCTGTTACCATACCGTAGTTATTGTTTCTCATTAAGACATGTGAGCCAAGCTTTGGCACACGAGCAAATGATACGTGAGATTTTGGTGATAGTTTTAGTTCGAGATAGCATTTACATGGGCCGACACTGCTAGAGCAACTTCCACTTTGTATGCTGATTGTGTCCTCTCATCCTCAAAACACATGATTTGATGCATGGGAAAAATATCAATCACCATCCTATTAGTCATATTTGGGGATGACATATGCGCAATTGCTTTTGTATTCACTTTGACTCACGCCATGAGTAACGCAAGCTCACATTTTGATTATAATCAAAGATTTGTTTTGGACTACTCGAATTGATCCCATTCACTTGTTTGCCCATCATAATGGAAAGATCGATTGTGAATTTTTTTGAAAACTTGAATATAGCATTGTTAACCATATCCTTATAATCAAAGCCAATAGTGAAAACTGCAAGGTATTTTTTTTTTGGTTTAAATGGCAAGTCTTCACTGGGCTTATCCCACAGCTTGCAGAGATACAAAACAGTCTCAAAGATATGTACTCAAGTTCCCAGTTGTCGGCCCATGTCTCTTGGCACGAGCTTGAAAGATACCAACAAGGTTGTGGAGTCAATTTACATTTGTCAATTGCATAAGTCATTTAATTTGCAGGTGACACAGGAACTATTTGACAAAATGTCTCATTGAAACTCTGTGCCCAATTCGCCACTGGGGTCGACCCACTTGGCATATGAACTGTTTATTAAAAGCTTCAATGAATTTGATTCAATTTGCTTCACCTTTTGACTGAACTGATGCATCTAATTCTGACTTATAACCAAGAGTAAGACTTTCAGTTATTTCACCGCTAATATCATCAATGCTAGCAGATTGAGCTTCCTATGAGTCTTTGTTCTTCGTTGACTGCATGTTAAACCCAAGGTGCTCAAATAACGTTGTCCTAGCACTGCCTTCATCTTCCAACATGACTGTTAGGAAATTCTATGTTTTTCTCTCTTCTTCAGATCAAGAATCCTGAGACTTTTTATCACACAAATCTTGTAATAATGTTTTTTTACCATCTGTTATTGCAGCTTCAAACTCAGAGGATCAAACCACTAGATTGTCTTCAATAAGTAGAGAGTGTATATATACCTCAGAAGATCCAACCGTACCCTATGACACTGTAATGGGCAGAAATGAATCAATCTTTCCTCTGAAGCCAAAACTGACACCAACTGGTGTCTTTAAGCATTTAGGAGCCCTCAACAGTGCAGCTAAGGAATCCTCTCCAAACACAGCCTTCCCGGAATCCATTCAAGCGCAGGTCTCAATATTGTAAATATTAATTTTCCCATCAATCTCTTTACCAAATGTAACTCACTTCTCATTATCTTTTCATGCATTTAGACACTCCGCTCCGGAGATGCCAAGTTCATGCACACTGGAAGAATGCTTAAGAAGGTATTTGAGTTTGGCGTCACGCCTGCCGATTGCATCTGGTCAAAGAGCTTCTTCGCTCTGTTTATTATGTGCAAATCTTGGAATCATTGCATTCTATGAGACCACATTTCTTCGAGGCATTTTGTCAAACAATTCATGTGCCTTGTGGATGCTTCCACATTGTCCATACATATCTACTAGGGCACTTGCAACTACGTTTGACAAAAAATCTGCTTTCCATTATGCTTGCATGGATGTCCATATTCTATTCCAAAGCTCTTATTTTAGCACAAGCTAGGAGTACGTTGGCAAAGCTGAAGTGATCGGGTTGGACACCTGTTCATTGCATTTGATGAAACAGTGCCAAAGCTTGGCGAGGTCACCCATGTCTTCTGAAATTTGCAATGATATTTCATGAGAAGTTGTTTTGCTGTGTCATTTCGTCAAACACTTCACAAGCATCTGCGAAACTACCACACTTGATATACATGTTGATAATCTTGTTTTGAACATGAAGCTTCCGGGAAGAATAAGTTTCACTTGTACGGGAAGTGAAAATGTAAAATGAATTTGCAATTTGCACGAAAATGCAAAACAAATTTGCAGCTTGCATGGAATCGAAAATCAATTTTTGCAATTTACACGAAAAACTCAAATTGATTTTGCAATTTGCATGGAAATTCAAATTTGAATTTTCAATTTGCACGGAATGGGAAAATTATTTTACAATTTGCACGGAAACTCAAAACAAATTTGCAAATTGCACGGGGTCGAAAAACAAATTTGCATGTTGCACGAATTGCAAAATAAAAAACGCAAATTGCATCGAGCGGAAAAAGGAATTTGCAATTCGCATGACTTGGAAAATTGTCGAGGAACTTTTGCACCAATTGGGGAAATAAAAATGTGTTTGCACGACTTATAAAAAGCTAAATGGGTTTTGTAAATTGTGGGAAAAGCATTTGGCTTTTTACATGGGAAACTTGAAAGCATTTTTTGCATAGTCTGGGAGATAAAGCGTTTTGCCCACAACTCAATTTTCAATTAAATTAATTAATTAATAGTAATTAATTAATTTGAAAAATTTTAACCCTGAATTTAAAAATTAACTGTTAACAATTTGAATTTTTGTCAATCTTTAACTTGATAAAAATTGTGAAACAACTGGCTTCGACTGGGATTTCAAACCGCAAAGAATGAAAAGAACTTGGATTCTCTGGTTTCGTAGGTCAGCATTTTATTCATTGGATAACAGAGTCTTCAACAACTTTGATCAATTCAAAAAATCTCCGATCTTCAATAAAATGATGTGTCCTCAAGCCATCAAAACGCTATCACATGTCAAAAGACAGTGCATGCGAGGGTCAGGGACTCAGTCCAACAGGTGCTATCACATGTCGAAAGACATTGTCTGCGAGTATCAGGTACTCAACTTGATAGGTGCTATCACATATCCAAAAGGATAGTGTATGCGAGGGCATTTTCGTTATGCATTTTTACACAAACTAAAATGCAAAGAGAGAAACCTTTATTTGAACATTGTGGCTTGCCTTACAAAATTTTACAAATTTATTCCTCGCCACTACAAAATTGTTCCATGTCTCTGCAATGTCAACTCTATAGGAAAACAATTATTCAACCATTGTATCTTGTTCATCAACTTCACCTGGGCCTCATTGAACATGAATTGATCGACAAAATACCTTGAAATGTTGCTATTTGAATCATATTTTGCTCTCAGGAGTACCTTTCATGTTTACTTTATATACTCCCATTTTCCACTATCAATACTAATTTATCGTGTGACTTTATTTCTACTTTATATATCCTGCAATCATCGAAGTCCATGACATTACAAAATACTCTCACCTTGACCTGTGTTCGACCATTTGCAGCAATTGAGAATGCCCGACTTTTCTTAGTTGGAGTTGTTCAAAGCTTCTTATATTAGGGTTAGAAATAACTTGCGCATGACTTGGAATGACTTGGGATTCATATTATTTCAATAATGAGGGCACTGATCTTGACTGTCAGATCATTTAATGCTGGGTATACCTCATGTTATAAAATCTTGTTAAGAACACGATCGATGAAATGCAACTTTGGCAAGACTCGTTTATATTCAATTCAACCCATGATTTCACCACATTGATGGAGCCTCCATAAATATTATCTTTAGAGAGAGAAAATGTATCCTTGGCCAAATCCATGACCAAAATTACCTCTAATTTTTATAGCTATGCTCCTATTGCATCTTCCAATGTATAAGTGGCAAAATCAAATCCTTGAGGTCTCTGAGTTGTTTGGACATACATCACCACTGCATCGACAATTGTGCCAAGCTTTTGAAATATCCCAATTCTCCATGACAGTGGATGCAAGATTACCAACAAATACTTTCTTTTTCCAAAAGAGGTATAGTGGAAAGATCATCAATACGCTCAAATTTATAACTCAAAAATCCTTGAATCAGGGTTTACAAATATATTCTCTTCGAATGCATATCAATCCACAATTCTACTTTGAAAACCACTCATTGGCTCAGCATTTGGAAGTTTTGAAAATAAGCAGATCTCAATATGTGACTCGAGCTTTGTCCATTGCGCTACGGAGTCGATGTCGTATTCTGCAAAAAATTTACTATCTGTCTTGAAAACTTTTATAACCCACATTTTCACAAACTGATCCGGCCAACTGACAACCAATTTGTCCATCTCAATCGTATGAGAAATGAACATGCGATGCGGGGCCAGATTACCTATTCTTAAAATTTGCATGTTTATCACCTGTTCACTTAAAGAGATCCATGAAAAACTTGTCCAATCTGTCACTCTTGCAAATCATGGGATTGCCCATGATATTTTCTAGATAGAGATCATAGCTACAAATATGTGTAGGCAAAAAGACCAAAACACGGAGGAAGAGCAACAAATAGACTGTTGCATTTATTGAAAAACAACACATACACCAAAACGAAATGAGATAAAGAAACAAACCAAAATTGGGAAAACATAACTATTTATAGGGAGTAGAGGAAAATGAGAAGATTATACAAAACCATTCATTAACAGGGAGAAGTACCTGTCGTTTAGGAACAATGGATTCGACTTATGGATTCTGAATACATTTAGTAGCAGTGACCAAGCAGGTGGGAAGAGGAACTTACAGTTATCATTCACACAGGGATGATCATGAATGAACAAATCAGCAATGTTTTCTTGTTTTGAAATGAAATCATTATGAATTCTCTGATCTTCTATGAGCACTTCTGAGCAATACTGAACTTTTTCAATGTCTTCTTGGACGACTTCAAATGCATCTGTGACAGATACAGTATTTGAATTAGAGAGAAGTGTGTCACATATTTGTTTTTGAACTGGAACCACAATATGATTATCTTGCAAAATGAATGAGGTGTCAATATTCTTTTCCAAATCGCTTCCCACGATAGAAATAAATTCATCACTGAATGAGTCATCATCATCATCTTCATCAATTTCCTTTGCCATGATAGTTTCCATTTCGCTTGTAATGATTATTGGACACCATCCATTTTGTTCCTGCATTGATGTCTTCCTTGACCTCAACCTTGGCATGATTATGATTTTTAATTTGTTCCGGCTTGACTATTTTGGATTCAAATCCCACGGAGAACTTTTTTACAGTGTGACATGTAAAGGAAGTGCTTGGGGAATCTTAACTTTTGACTATTGAGTCTTTCATTTTGACATAAGAGGAATCTTCTTTTTCGTAGAAAACCGGTTCTATGTTATCTTCAATTTCAGAAAGTAAAACATCACATTCTGCAGTATTACTCCTCTCTATTTGTGGTTCAATCAGTTGTTCTTCAAACAACTCATTTTCTCTTAGGATTGTGAGGTTCGAGTAATCATGTGAAATAGGGAAATTTCTCTCCTTTTCACCAAGCAGGAAGTCAAATTCTTCATCTTTTCTTTGATCAATCCTTAGTTCTTTTAACTGTTCACCTTCTTTCACAATTGTGAAACTGGAACAATCATATGTGACAGGTATCACTTTCTCTTTTTGTCTGTTAGAGTTCCAACATGTTTGATTAGGAAATTGCCTTCAAACTCTCTATTTTGAATATTGCAAACTCTTGATTGTATCGGGTTTCACTATCTCTTCATTATCACTTGCAACAGGGGTAGCACAATTTGAAACCTCTTTCTTCAACATTTCAAACATGATCAAATCATATTCTATCTCAATGGTGTTTTGTTGTGCAACTACCAAGTCATTAACCTTGTTCCTCATCAAGATGAACTTGATCTCTGGGTGAAAAGAAACAATGAAAATGCAGAGTTGATTATTGAGACTTCGCTGATTTGCTTGAGGGATTAGTCTCAACAATTTGTTAAAGCGTGATACAAATTCTCTCATCTGCTCATCATCTCTCTTTTGAATCTGGAAGAAGCCTGACAAAAGTGTACACACATTCATAGTTGATTTGAATCTGTCCAGGAACCTATTCTTCAAAGAGTTCCAATTTGTAACACATCCATCTTCTAAGTGCAAGAACCACTCGGCAGCAGGTCCAATGAAAGTTTCAACGAAAAGTCTCACAACAAGATCCTCATATATAACTCCCAAGATGCTATAGGACACTATGAAGGCCTGGATATGTTTATCTGCGTCTTGACCATTTTCTCTAGAGAACTTTGAGAATCTCTTCCTTGACTCTGATGGGAACTCATTGTATTGGGCCAAAGCCAATGACCCATAATGTTTTCCCCATGGGACACAGTGATCATTGGGGTTGGGATGGACCAACACCATTTTTGCAATCAGAAAGGTACAGGCACTAGGTACTTCTCAATGGTGTCGCCAACCTCTATTCCAGGGGAGGTTCCTTGAAATGTTTGAAAATCATGTGCGTAAAGCACCTCGATCCCCAATGGAGTCGCAAAAAACTATTGACCCAATGTCACCAATTTGTCCCCCTGACTAATTTTTGAGCCAACAGGACTGAGCCAAAGAGCAAATAAAAGTTGTCTATGGTATGGTGGAGGCTAAGTATAAGCCCATTTGAGATATCATTGACCAACGGAGGATAAGACAAATCCATAGGCCATTTCATATTTGTGCCTACTTTTTGAACTGATCTTTCCAATTCCTTGAGAGCTTTAAAGCATACGAGGAGGTTATGAGCGGCATTTACATAGTCATAGAGGCCATGGAGACAAATGTGTAGACAAGAGTGAAGATTATGTCCAAGATTGAGATCTATGGCTAGGACAACAATTAAGCCAGGTAAATTTTGAGTTGAATGATCAATATTTTCCATTTTTTTTATTGTTTTTTCATATTTTTTGGAGTTGAAGTTTAAGGCATTTTAGTACCTATGGTTACAGATGCATGGTGAGAAAATTTTGCTGCAAAGGTGCAGAATCTTCAAAGGACCGCTATTCAAATGCTAAGCCAACCATGCAATGCTTTTGGGTGTGAGTGCAATTGGAGTATGTTTGAGCACATACACTCCAAAAAGCGCAATAGGTTGTCAATGCAAAGGTTGAATGACCTCGTATTTGTACATTACAACCTTCGCATCCATCACAAGAAGATTATAGGGGATGAAGAAGATTTATCCCCCATTGAGCTAGAGGAGTATGATCCACAATTAGAGTAGACCACAGAGGATGGCAACCATGTGTTTACAGAGGACTACGAATGGGTTGATCAGACCAATCGCGAGGCAGAGCTTGTAGCATTGGGAGGAGAGGAGTGAGCTCGTATATCTAGGGATAAAGATGTTGTGGTAGATACCACAAGGGCGGGTACAATGGCTGTAGTTGCTTCATTGATGTACAAAAAATGCCGTATGCTCCAACATGTTGGAGCTTGTGTTGAGAGGAAGAGCGATGTAGACTCTTCTCAACCTTAGATGTATCTTTTTATATTATATTTTTGTTGAAGCCATCGCCATGGATTTCTAAATCCACATTTTGTATATAAAAAACAATTTGATGAATATAAAAACAACTCATTTTTAATATTAGTTCTCAACTTTCAAGTTTCAAGTTCAATTGTTCAACTAAAAACATTCAATATCACATTATTTGCTTATTTCTTTGTGTATACATGTGTATGTTAGATCTAATTAACTAGTTTTAATATAAAGTGGATTTGATATGGAATGCATTTTAATAGTTTTTCCTCCTAAAATTCACTATTTTTAATGATTTTTTAAAATTTGCAGAGTCTTGCTGAGTTTTTTTGCCCAGTCCTTGCCGAGTCTCAACACTATGTCTGGTTCCACATGCACTACACACCAAAATGACTTTAATAATGGAGTCCACATCACACAACCGATCAAAACTTAAGCTTCCTCATTTAGAAACAGCTAAGGAAGCTGGAATGGTTGGAATGCGAATGGTTCTTGTAACTGTCTACCTCTTTTGTTTACATATGTATCTAGTTATATTTTATAACATAGAGGTAGCTAGTGGAAGATAGATAACCACACATCTTTCTCAAGTGAATGTCACTTACAAAACACACATAATAATTAAGTTTTCTAATCTAGTTCTATTATCTTTCATATGCATTTCCATTTTAATGTTAAGTTCCAAATCATTATTTTAATATTGCTTTTGCACATGCATGTGACAAATCTATATTCTAACAACTTAAGAGTGTTGTCCCCCGGATATCTCCTGGGATTCGGATCACCAAGTGCCCAATAGGGGTTCCGTGGTGGGTATTTGAGAACCCTATAAATAGGGTAGAGACAAGCCCTTCCATGCACCTTTCCCCTTTTATTTCTTTTTTGTTTGTGCAACACTTCCAAATAAGGGCCATGGGCCATGACACATGATGCCAAACCTCTCCACAATAGTGTTAGCAAGGGCGGTTGTTAAATCTTGAATGAGAATGAGGGTATTTAGTCCTAGGGTTTGAACTTCATTCTCTCCATTATTCGCTGCAATCTCGTCCTCAATTTCAACAGCTTCTTTTGTTGTTTTCAACTCTTCCACTATTTTCACAATTGGTTTCTCCTCTTGGTTTTCTTCATGAAAATCCTCTTTCCATACAACTTGTGGTGGGGATGATTGTGGGTCCTCATCCCATACAACTTGTGGCGATTCCTTGTCTTCATGGGGATCTTCATCCTCCACAACTTGTGATGCTTCTCTATCTTAATAGGGTCCTCATCCCATACCACCTGTTGTGATTCCTCTTCTTCAAGCTAATGAAGTGGGGAATTCTGCATCACACCCATAAACATGAATCCAAGGTTTGTACCATTTCTTATTTGAGTTTCATGATGGATTTTTTTTTATATCTCTTCCATAGTCACATATTGAGATTGGCTTCTTTTGATCCTCGGTTCTCATACCACATGTATCATACATGCAACCTTGGGGTTTAGAGCATGCAAGGGTCAATATGCCAGCCCCAGCAGGGCAGGAAGACCAAACAAATCACTCCAAATGCCTAAAAATACCAAAATGATAGCCATGAAGAGTCCTTTTACCGATAGAAAGATTCGAGAAGTAGTAGAGATTGAGAAGCATCCAAACAGTTTGAATTGAGACAATGGTTGGAAGCTAAGTCACACTCGTAAGCCTTTGTTGCATAACTTGTGTAAACCCAAGTCCAATTTTCCCCCTTCTTTTCCGTTTATGCATGTTTAAACTCTTTCCCCTCTCTTCCCATTCTTTCTTCTTTTCCACTTTTCAAGCGTTTAGTTACTTTGTTAATGTAATTAGTTAATCAATTTTTTAATTAATTACAGAGCTTATATTCTTACCTTAAGTGGTCTCATCAAATTATCAATGCGCTATATTAATTTATTACAAATAATGATGGCAAGGGACATAATTATTTGGTGGCCATCTTCTTTATTTGTCTTTGGCTGACAACCCTCCTTTGTCTCCTCCTTTTGGCATATTTAAGAGAAATTTCTCTCTAACCTTCCCCAAGCATAGGCTTTGTCTCCCTGATGATGGGTTATGTGGAGGACTCAAATGTTGGAAGTAAAACCAGTATGCATTCTTATCCAAAAACTTATCCACAATGATTTCTAACTGCGAAAAGAACCTCAAATCTCTGAATAAGGACACCATACATAAATTAAATGGGCGCACTTGTGCATCCAAAAGGCAGATTGCACCTGCAAATCCAAAAATGAATGGAAGAAAAAAGTCCAAAACATCTCCAAGAGGAATTTGTATTGGTTTCAGAATAATTGGATACGTAAATGTAAGGAAGGAATCCTTATTTATAATAAGAGGGTGTAAAACCCTAATTTCTTCTAACCTACTCTGTGGGTCCCATGCTGCATAAGTGACTTCTTTAACATAACTAGAGGAACACATCCTAAGGACCACATATATTTACCATATATAAATTTCATATCAAAATAGCTCATTTGTATCATGTCATAAAATATAGTGTCTAGGAGAAGCTTTGTCCCCAAAGCTAGAGGACTTCACCGTAGAGGTACGTGCAGGAAGTTCTGACGGCAGGCCAAAATTAAAATCCATGTTGTGTCTAGGTACATAATATTTATGTTGTGTGCTGATCATTTTTCCTTCTAGGTGCTAGAGCCACTGCTAGCAATGTTTTTAGGCAGATTTTATTTTGACCACAGTTGCTTCTAGTATCCTTTCTTGCCTGGACCTTCCTCCTTACTCCTGTCCATGGGCTGCCTAAACTTGTTGGGGTTTCTCTATTTGAGCAGATTAGATGCAAGATTTTGTGCCTCATAATTGATAAATTCTTGGACTCATGCTTTCATCAGGACACTGAAACCAGACATTCGGTATGCTTGCTTATTATCTCTTTTGCTTAAAGTCATACTGCTCATAGGGTGTTCCAGTATTCTCTTTCAGATTTTGTGAGTGAACAACTTTGGCATGTTCTGACCCATTAGGCCTAGAGGCTATATTAGGATGATCTATGCAGCTTATGAGCCCAAAAATCGAGTACAGTGGTTCCCCCAAGTATGGCAAAATCCTTCTCAAGTTCATGTCTTCTTTAATAATTATATTCATATATTATGAGCCTAAAAATTGAGTACAAGCCGAAGCTAAATAAGCAGTTACTATAGATTTGACTATGGGTCTTCATGATGTGATACTGCTTTTCTAGATTCACCATATAAGCATTCTCTTATAGTTTAATGTCAAGTTATTAACATAGAGTGGTATAAACATCCAGTTATGTGATGGAAATATTTGCTTACAGATTTAGAAAATTTCAGATCACAATAAGCTGATTTTGTAAACTTCATACTTAACGTTCTGAGATTTCCAAAGGAAGATACTTGTGTAAACAGTTTTCGGATAGCCTGTGTATAGTATTTATAGGTTGTATAAATACTCTAAACATGCTATCCAAAGCTATTGCAGTATTTATACAAGCTTCAAAGTTCATGCTTATTAATTCAAAATTACAAACAGGTTGTATAAATATTCTAAACATGCTATCCAAAGCTATGGCAGTATTATACAAGCTTCAAAGTTCATACTTATTAATTCAAAATTACATTCTCTTGTTGACTAAAAATTGTGATTTCTCTTGTTGACTAAAAATTGTGATTTTGTTCTGGTGGTGCTGGTTACTTTTCCTATTTGAGTCACAGTTACAGTTAGGGTCGAAGAGTGTATTTCATGCCTGCTGTTACTTTATGCTTTCCTGTCCGTTTTGCATTTCAATACTTTTTCAGTAGTTTTCTTGTCCCTCACTAAGTGCCAGAAGGTTTCTATATTTTTCAATGTGCCATAATTCATCTAAAGATGTTCATGGTGCAGATTTGTAACCACAAATACAATTTGTTGCTTCTGTTGAAGATAAGGAGATTAAAAATGTGTAGTTTGGTTCCCTCCATCTTTTGGCCAATTATTAAACCGGCGTCAAAGTTCTGGCCTATCTAATACAGAGAGCTTAAATCTAATGTATGAGATTAGTTTAATGATAGAATGATTCTCTGACAGGGCATTCCTATTAGTTTTATCAATGAACTCACTCTTTCGTTGAGAATTGAATATGGTATGGGTGCTAACAGAATTAGCACATGGTTAAAGAATGTACTCAAGGTTTTGTGTAATTTATTGGGAAAGTTGAAACTTGAAAGGCATTTTGTGAATGCATCTAAATAATTTGCAGCCTGATACTTAAGTTGGAGGATTGTATAGCTTACCTATATGTGTTTTTCCCGAGTATAATCGTTGAACTTCAATTTTCTTTTTAAGATCAAATTAATCTGTGCATCCAAAATAGAATATACTCAGGTTGAACTTATTTATCACGTTTTTGAGCTTTCAACACCTAATAAATAGAGTTTTTGTGTGCAATTTTCATTTCATCACTTTGGCACATGCATACGTTGTACCATGCAGCTACACGACATCTATTGCTTTTTGAAAATTAGCAGAAATACTCTGCAACTTCCTAAAATTTTCAACCATTAATTGTCATATGTCACCATGTCATGCTTTTATTTCTCACATATGCTTCTAATAAAATATGTGATTTTTACAAGAATTTTATACTTAGGATACAGAAGGTGGTTAAAAATGGGTACATTGTTGATATTCATTTTCTATATAATGTTTCTAACTCTCCTTTTTTTTTTATTGGGGGCGCTAAACAGCTGTGGCAGCAAGAGGTGGTATGGAGACACTGCGTCCTGTACTACAACGAGTCTATATGACTAGGGCATCAGCTTACAAAGATGCCCTAAAGAATTTCATTGAAGGTTATAAAGAAGGTATAGCAGAAACAATGGAATCAACAAATTCCTCAAAATCACCATCACATGAAGGTGTCAACAATTTGGAAAAAGAAGAAAAGAAAGAAGAGAGATGAATGCCATGGGACTTAAAGTCTGGAGAGTAGCAGCAGATGGTTTCTTATTACAGACAGTTTTGTAGATTTGTGTCTTCATGCTCTGGGTCATTTTAGATTGGATGTCTTATACATGAGATCAGATTAATGGTTGTTGCATACTTGTACTTAGATTTTAATATTGGATTACAGAGAGAGAAGCAGAGAAATGCCAACTACCATCAAACAAGTTTATCAACATGATGCGTATTCGGTGGAACTGGCAAAAATATACATTTTCTCTTGTTCATAACTTCGTAGTTTAGTAATTGACACATGTTAGAGACTTCAATGAAAAATTGGTTTGGATTCTCTACAACTTTACTTCTTAGATGTTTTGGATGGAATATTATAGAAATACTAATATTTAATTCCTTCTTCCCAAGTATTGAACACTCCGTTCAATTTGAAGATAAAATGTCGAGTACAATCTTACAACAAAAATGCAACTTACTGAAACATAGGAAACATTATCACTAGCTGGTTTTTTATCTTCAAACAGAGCCTCTCTATTGAAATCAGGTAGTTGTCATTTAGAACAACGTACATTAACTTACTTTGTTCAGTTCATTGATACATGCTTGATGCATTTGACTTCATTTTTCAGAGTTCGAAATCGAAACACCAGTCTCTTTCTACAGAGGTTTCAAGCTGCAAAATAATAGTTTAGAATGCTCAGCCGATTTTGTTATCTTATGGTCTACCACTCGAATTTAGTCTATGCAGCTTACTCTTGCTTGCTTTTCAATTATGTGTATTGTGGAGAATTTTGAACAAAGTTTTTCTTATGTTTTCGGATTCAAGCTCCTTAGAAATATGAGACATGCTTAACTTGACTAGCTATAACCTGAGACATGTAAATTAGTAATGTAGACTGAAGGGATGAAAGAGGCCAAGTTTATTCTATTTTTTTTTCCGTAAATGAAAAGAGTGTCAATTTATTAAAGGGAAAAAGGAGAGATGACAGCAGAGAGAGGAGGCGGCCTGATTTCTGAGGTCCAGATCCAGTTCAGCCAAACAAAAAACAACAGCAACACCGAAGGTTCTTAACCATCTCATGTCATTGAAGCCTCTAATCTTGTGTTGTAAAACTCATAGAAAGTAAGTGGCCACGTTTTCAAAATCTCTCAACCTAAAGGGCCTTTGATCATAATTACCAAAAATGTCAAATGCTTTAAGATGTAGTGATTCATGTTTTTGGACCTTCCCTCTTGCATTCCTATTCTCTTTTTAAGCAGTTGCCTTTTTATAATGCTGTATTTTCCTAATCTCTATTTGGTTGTTTCACTTCACCACTATTTGTGCGAATATGTTTCCCTCATATTCATTATATAACTTTTATTGCATCAGAGTTTAAGCACAAACTTGAAAATCGCTGGCAGCTTATCATTGTGAGCATAGTTTAAAAAATCGTACTCGGCACCTCAAAACTTCGACTCTTACTCGAGACTCAACGAGAGCTCGATAACTTTTTTGCAACTTTAAAAAATATTTTAATTCATAAAATAAACTGAAATAACATGTAGAACGAAAAAATAAGTGAAATAAACATTAAGTATGTTTTCTATTAGTTTTTAACAATGCTCAGTTTTAGACAAAAAAAAGTGTACAAAGCTCATAGAGTAGTCATCAATGCACCATAAAATCACTTCCAACTCTGTTGCACTCTGAAAGTGGAAGGTTAAGATTCTTCATCCGAAACATCATATGCAAACATATCGACCAGATTTTCATCAATTGCTCCCGATGCTTTTGCTTCCATTGGCGCTATCGTTTCTTTTGCTTCTCTCTCCAAATTTGTGACCTTTATTAAACATGGGCATCTATTGCGCATCTTCATATTCAACAATCTAGTGTGTATGCATCAATATCATCCAAGTCAATTTTCTCCTGACTATCTTGTTCTTCCAATTGTCCTACACGAAGATGAAGATTATGCCACACAAAGACGAGGTCATTGATGTGTTGTGTTATCAGCGTGTTACCTTTATTTGTTTTATTAAACATGGGCATCTATTGCGCATCTTCATATTCAACAATCTAGTGTGTATGGATCAATATCATCTAAGTCAATTTTCTCGTGACTATCTTGTTCTTCCAATTGTCTCACATGAAGATGAAGATTATGCCACACAAAGACAAGGTCATTGAGGTGTTGTGTTGTCAGCATGTTACCTTTATTTGTGTGAATGCCCTCAAATATGTTTTAATTTTGTTCACATTCTGAAGCGTTACATAGTTGGGACAAAATGTAGATGGCTAATTTTTGAAATTGTATTTTTGCACCATAATCTTTCCACTACAAATATGAAAATAAAACATTTATAACTTTGTAATTTAACTAGACGTGCATTTATAAAGAAGTAACAAAATTACAATCAAATGACATAATTTGAATTTTATTTTTACGAAGTTGATGGGTCATTCTTTTTTGAATGCATAGAGATGAAAAAAAATTTCTCTTTGCATGCACTCTTGTAAATCTGTAACCCATTGACAATTATGTCTCTAATGGCTTTGTAAGGGATCATCCTCTCTATTCTTGTGTTTAGGCTATCCACAATCTTCTCATCAACCTTAAATGAATCAACGATAGAAAAATTAGGGAATGTATCTATTGATGGAGTTGTTTGTTTCATCTCCGATCAATTAGGTGCCAAATGGGTTCATTTTTTTGTAGCCCATAATAATTTGCTATAGTATGTTTGGCCCTATCCATGACTTCATACAAATACTTCATTGATTTTTTTCTCTATCCATCAACTGTAAAACTCTATCCAGAGGCTTTGACCTCTAAAATAAAATGATGTATAATTTTAAAATTAAAATTTACAAAAAATTAAGCAAAAATATATATTAAAAGATAAATGATAAATAAAAAATAGTTAAGTCTAAAGTTACTTTGATGACCTCATTTGTGGTTTTCACAAACACATTAAAAAATGGCCTTCTCCACTCTTTCCCCTTCGACGTTCTTGTTATAAGGAGACTTCAACCATCGTGTGCTTACAAACATCTGTTTAATAGATGTTAGTGAAGTTCCAATGTGATGAAGTTTGCAGTGAATCATGTAGTTCTAGGTCGCACAAGCTTCTTTCCATTGGTGTGCTCTCTCATAAAGCTTAACGCCTAAATATTATTTTAGATGTATTTTGTCATATTTCTAGCCTATTCAACCACATTTTTAATCCATGTCATATTCCCTATGCCCTCAATTAAGAGATCAATGCAATACACTAAGAAAGGGCTTCGAAAAAGTGAAATATGTCTCTCTTCAAGAAGTCTATCTGTTGCTACATACGCTACTGAATTCTTAATCATATTTGGATGATGTTCTCCACACCCACCTCCATGACCACTTCATCCAACTTATCGCACAAAGAATTTGTATTTTTCACTTGGTGGGAGGCATCAATTGAATTCAACAACATCAAGTGCCCACTTAAAGCCACCAAGAAGTTAATCAAGGTGCAATTCTTTCTATTTGTTCACCTATTAGATAATATTCTTTATTTGTTCAACTACAATAATTTGTGTATTTTTTACGACGTTCTCTAATAATGGACCTCTTAAATCATAAGTAGGGGCCTTGAACTTGTTTCGAGCAACGGTCAATGCAATGTCCAAATTTTCCTAGTATGTGTTTTTTGTCACATTGAATGGAATGTTATAATACCAGATGTTTGCCATAGCCAACCTTGTTTCATTCTACAATTCTCGATTCCAAGCCATATTGATGAGTGTATTAAACTCTTGCTCCATCTTTGATACCAAACTAATATAAATAGGGGTTCACTAAGGTCTTCTTACAACTAGGTCTCACTATTACTCTTTTTAAGGACTTGTGGCTTTCTAAATTGAATATTTTCTCTATATGTAGACACTTGATGTTTCAGTCAGGTTCTTTCACTTGTTTAGCATACTTTCTAACTCAACCCATTGATCTTGAATTTTTTTATATATGATTTTTACACAAAATAGAAAAATAATCTCTTTCTAGGCTTTGGCAATTAAGCCTTGTGCTTTTTAAATAGGTTTGTCTCCTCCTTGATGACCATTTGGCTTACATCTTAGACTCCATATGAGTTCCAAAGGTTATTGTATTCTTCTTGGGGTTAATTAACTCAATCAATAGGTTACACACTCTCCAACTCTGATTCTCACAAGAAAAAGCAAACAATGTCTTCTAGGTCTTCCTTTTAATGACTATAACCTTTAGTTTTTAGGATAACTTGAGCTATAGACACTCAAAATTCATGAGACCACCTTTAAGACTTGAATTTCATCTTACTCCATCACTCCACAAAGTTTTAGAGTATTTTCATAGTTAACTTTAAAGATATGAAACTTTTAGTGGACTAAAATTAGACTTTTTCAGGGTTAATTATAAAATATGCAACTCTGAGTTTTCTTGATAACTTTCTGTATAGAATTCTCTTAGCTTTGCTATCACTTTGAACAATTTAAAAACAACCTTTCAACATTCCTACAAAGTTTCATATCATTTGGATCATTTGTTATGGAGTTGTGCATCTTTTAACACATGGTTTTTCTATGCCTTCCTACAAGCCTGCAAACTATATTTTCTCAACAACTCCCTCTGTACGGCTCCTAAATAGATGAAACCACTTTTAACATCTCAAAAATAATCTATTAAACCATTCTATAAATTTTTATAATCTTTCCATGGTTAGTTTCCAAGTTACATGGTTTTTTGTGACTTAAAACCCTAGATTAAAGTTTTGTTACAGACCCTAGAGCACAAAGGAAGGGAAAACTCAAGTTTTATCATTTATTTTGGACTCCTTTGACACTTTAGAGACTCTCTACTCAAATACCTTCCTTTTCATATCACACTTCATGCATAAATAACCTTGCAAATATGATAAAAGATAATTTCTTCACCGACAAAACCCTCCCTGTATTGTGTTTTCTCACTGTGATAAAAAAAAATTCAAGTTTTATCAACTATAAATGAGTTTTTCCAAAGTGGATAACACCTCCATACTTTCCTTCTTACCTTTCTAATTATCTTTAGTACTTAAACAATCCAAAAAATTGAGAAAAAATCACCTTGTTAGACTGTCATAGACCCCTATTTTGTGTTTTACTGGTTGACAATCATAAACACTTCTACATGTCTAAATACGATTCAATGCATTAAAATAAACTTACTTAGACATGAAGTAGAGCTTAGATTCAGACATGGAGCCCACTAAACCTTCTTTTATTTGACGACAATCAAAACTTATTACAATAGTCTCTCAACCTTCTATCTTGGAGCCACTGTCCAACATCTCCTTGGCTCCTTCCTTTCTTCCTTCAAACCTTCTTTGTTTCCTTTTAAGTCTTCTTAACTTTCTTTAGCTCCTTTCTTCATGATTTGAGCCTTATCATCTTCTACCTAATGTCTTTTCTTAGTCTCTTCTAGATTATATGTAGTTTCTTTCTCTCCAACGTGCTAACAAACTCCTAACCTTTCTTAGAACTTGACCTTAGGTTGATATAAACATAGACATATATGAATAAGGGCATAAGAACACTCAGAACACACCTAAGACCTTAAGGACTCCTTTCTCATAGGATCAAAACCATGCAAACCACTTACAAGATAATAAAAACTCATAGAAACCGCCTAGATATAAATTCAAATATTTGAATTACAATTTTAGCGAGAAAACAGTAAACTAGTTCAAATGACCAATTTCTATAAAGCTCATGATTTGAGCACCTCATAAAGGACCTTACAAAACCTTCAATACTTAAACATGATCAATTTAGTATAAAATGAAGTATAGACAAGCTTCTTATTGACCACATATGACTCACTAGACTTCTTTAAGACCTTCTAAGACTACTTAAGACCAATATGTACCAATATGAACTTCCTTGTGATCATACCCTGTTTCTATGCAAAATTGCTTTCTACATTCAAAGAAGAAATAAGAAACTGAAAGATGGTTAAGGCTAGAAGTACCTGATATAGTCGTGCGCACCGAAATCAGACGTTGAAAGATTCTCCTCTTTTGCTGTGGAGGAATGACACCTGCGAAGAAAAGGCTAAACACGGAAAAACGTTAGTCAAAGATAGGGTGGGTTGTCAGGCGAACGCCCGATCCCGGAAGTACGAAGACTCCCTAGAAGGATATCAACCCACTGATAAAAAAGAGCAGAATATTGGACGAAAGTAGATGATAATGACAGAAATAAATGACAGAAAATAAAAGGCGTACCTGATATGCGGCACTGTTCTGCACAGTCGCCGGCGTCGGTCTCTGTGGTGCCGGCGTCGGTTAGGGAAGGTGCCGACGTCGGTCAAGGTGCCGTCGTCGGTCAGGGTAGTGACCGGCGTCGGTAGGGGCAGGTTCTGGAAAAAGGTTCGGGACAGGTTCTGAGAGAGTCGGGACAGGTTCAGGGAGAGTCTGGGGGGTTTGAACAGAGTCGGGATAGGTCTGAACAGTCGGGACAGGGTCTGATATGGTCAGGGTAGGGTTTGATAAAGACAGGGACGAGGTTTAGACAGAGTCGAGACAGGGTTTGAACAGTGTCTGGGCAAGGTCGGGAAGAGGTCAGAACAGAGTCCGGGGGTTTGAGGACAGAGGCAGGGATAACAGAACATAAACAATAACTAAGAAAGAAAATGAAATAAACAGAATAAAGACTTACCTGGTAGAAGACCCGATGAAAGCCATGGTGTGCAGATTAGTTGATGTCGTAGTGTTGATGATTGCTCGGAGTTCGCAGGTTCGGTGGAGGAATTCGCAGGTTGGTTGCTCAGCGTTCGGTTGATCAGCGTTCGGGGATCCGATTCGAATGGCTGGCGGAGGTTGATGAAGGCGGGGGACGGGGACGGTTCCAGAAACGGTTCGTCAACCGTTTCGGGAAACCGAATGGTAACTGATAACGGACAAGGGGAAGGTGACCGACGTCGGCAGGATTGCCGACGTCGGCCGATAGGTGACCGACGTCGGCGACATCGGTCGGGTAAAGACCGTCGTCGGCAGATGCATAATGGGGATAGAGTCTACCTTTCGCTCTGTGCTCCTCTTTACATGCTGCCAGGGTCAATGCTGGTGAAACAAGTGATCGGCAAGGGTTCAATAGGCGAAGAAGAATAAGACGGGGAATGACCAGGGGAGTCGACACGATTTCGGTGTTTTCCTTCTTACCTTTCTAATTATCTTTAGTACTTAAACAATCCAAAAGATTGAGAAAAAATCACCTTGTTAGACTGTCATAGACCCCTATTTTGTGTTTTACTGGTTGACAATCATAAACACTTCTACATGTCTAAATACGATTCAATGCATTAAAATAAACTTACTTAGACATGAAGTAGAGCTTAGATTCAGACATGGAGCCCACTAAACCTTCTTTTATTTGATGACAATCAAAACTTATTACAATAGTCTCTCAACCTTCTATCTTGGAGCCACTGTCCAACATCTCCTTGGCTCCTTCCTTTCTTCCTTCAAACCTTCTTTGTTTCCTTTTAAGTCTTCTTAACTTTCTTTAGCTCCTTTCTTCATGATTTGAGCCTTATCATCTTCTACCTAATGTCTTTTCTTAGTCTCTTCTAGATTATATGTAGTTTCTTTCTCTCCAACGTGCTAACAAACTCCTAACCTTTCTTAGAACTTGACCTTAGGTTGATATAAACATAGACATATATGAATAAGGGCATAAGAACACTCAGAACACACCTAAGACCTTAAGGACTCCTTTCTCATAGGATCAAAACCATGCAAACCACTTACAAGATAATAAAAACTCATAGAAACCGCCTAGATATAAATTCAAATATTTGAATTACAATTTTAGCGAGAAAACAGTAAACTAGTTCAAATGACCAATTTCTATAAAGCTCATGATTTGAGCACCTCATAAAGGACCTTACAAAACCTTCAATACTTAAACATGATCAATTTAGTATAAAATGAAGTATAGACAAGCTTCTTATTGACCACATATGACTCACTAGACTTCTTTAAGACCTTCTAAGACTACTTAAGACCAATATGTACCAATATGAACTTCCTTGTGATCATACCCCTGCATCACATATCTTCTAGTGAAGGTTGTGCTTTGAGAGTATTTCAAGGAAAAAAAAAAAACCATGGCTAGGTGAACCCAAACTATCTTTAATAGATGAGACCCACCCTTGAACTACCCTTGGGGCAACAAAAGACCCAGATGCTCCTAACTCATCACAATCAATTTTCACTTGCCCCTATTCGTCATTGTTGCAAGTGCTTCAACAATCATTCACCTACATCCCTGCCCCCTCCTCGTAGGCAATAAGGACAACAATGGTGTCTCTTTGAGCCTTATGAGGCATTTTGTCACACATACACACATCATTTCATGGAATTCGTGTTATGTGGTATTTGAGGTAATTGACCCTCACATTATTTTAAAATTCATAATAGTTGTATATGACATATATGTTATTTGGGCCATCATAGCAATGCTTCCATGTAGAATCATCAAATTGCCTAGCCCTAAGAGAACCATAGAACATTTTTGAAGTTGAAATCTTAAAAGTTGAAACCCTCTAAAATGATCGTAAAAAAAAATTAAAATCTTAAATTTTAAGAATTAAGAGCTTAGAAATAAGAAGAAAATATAAAAATAAGTAAATTAAACCCTAGATGCAACGAATCTTCTTACCTCTCAAATCCGCACTTCAATTAAAACCATTCAAATTTTATTGATCTTTTTTATATGCTTTCCTTTGACAATTGTAGGAAAATGTGGACGCTGAAGCTTTCTAGGGCAAAGTGTTTATAACAGGTTACAATGTTGGATGAGGAGATCAAACAGGGTATAAAGAAATTAGCAAATGGTAAAGCACACGACATTGACAGGTTGCAAGCTGAATTCTTAAAGTGGGGCGTTGAACACCTTGCTCCGCACATCAAAAGAATTTTTAATGAAGTCACGCAATGGGGATTTCCAGTGGAGTGGACGACTAGTGTCGTTATCCCTCTCTTCAAGAGTGGGGATATCAATAATCCCTCTAACTATCGTACTATCATGGTCAACCCTCTTCTTGGAAAGTTATTTGGGAGCTTGATTGAACTTAGAATCAGCAGTTGGGCAGAAAAAGAAGGGAAAAGAGCAGAGGGACAGGCTAGTTTTAGACCAAAGCACTCTACCATTGATCACTGTATTACTCTTAGACATTTGATTGAAAAAGCTTAGAACACCCAAAGTGGGGAAACTTACTGTTGTTTTGTGGATTTTAAAAAAGCTTTTGACACAGTACCTAGAGACAAACTCTGGAAAAAGATGGAAGAACTAAGGGTTCCTGATGAGTTAAGAGCAACTGTCCACAAACTCTATGAACGTGTTAGAGCAAAAATTAGAACTAGAGAAGGTATGTCTGAATGCTTCGGCAGCAACATCGAGGTCAAGCAGGGGTGCCCACTCTCCCCCACTTTGTTTGGTCTTTACATTGACAAACTTGAGGAATGGATAAATAAAACTGAAGGAGGTGGCATTCAGTTGACCAGTGTTGTCGTAAAGCTACTCTTATATGCAGATGATCTTATTCTTATAGCAAAAACTGACCATGGCTTGAGGGATCATTTGAAGGCTTTAGAGCTATTTTGCCAAGATGTCGGGATGCAAGTGAACAATAGCAAGACTAAAGTCATGATCTTCTCTCTAAAAAGGAAACAACAACAAACTAATTTTATGTTCGAAGGTAGCCCGTTGGAAATTGTCGAAGAATACAAGTATCTTGGTATTGTTTTTCATAACAGGCTCAGTTGGGAAACTTGCAGGGCGAAAAGGATTCAAGGAGGTTGGAGAGCTTCTTACCTTCTCCAGAATAGATGCAGGAAAGCGGAACTTTGGGACTGGAAAACCAAGAAAACCCTTTTTGGTTTGCTGGTCACACCGGTTGTCCTCTACGGTTGTGAGGTTTGGGGAAGCAACATGTCAAATCACAGATGGAGACAGCTGGAAAGAATTCAAAAACATCTTATCATTAGTAGTCTTAAAGTTAAAGCAGCTATCCCATATGAGATCCTCTTGGCGGACGCCGGTACTTTCCCAATGGAAGTTGTGGCGATTTCACGGGTACTAAGCTATATAAAAAAGGTTGAAAACATGGGGAATCACTGGTGGCCCAAAATGGTGGTGAACGAGGTGCTAGATCGGAGTAAGAAAACATGGATGAAGCAAAACATCAAGTGGGTGGGAAAATGGGACATTAAGTTACATGAGTGCCCTAACTCCAAAGAGGAAATAAAAAAGTTTGTGTTAGAAAAATTCAGGACTGCCATGTGGACAAATCAGATTGGACGTAAAAAAATGCATTATATCAAAGAGTTCAATCCCACTTGGGAGCACGGGGATAAAGCATACCTAAGTGCCGAACTTAAAGGTAATGCTAGGATCCTAATGGCACAATTGAGGTCCAGTTCACACCATCTTAGGTGTGAAATTGGAAAATGGACGGTTCCCAAGGAAAAATGGGAAGATAAGATTTGCATTTTTTGCAATGATAGAGTGGTTGAAACTAAATGACACTTCATTAGGGAGTGCGATGCGTACAAGGATATTCGTATGCAGCAAGGTAACAACGTGAATGTGGGCAGTTTTAGTGAATTATTTGAGGAGGAGAGGCTACACAACACGGCCTGGCTGTTGGTAAAAATTCATAGGAGACAAGATGACTTCGAAAGGAATATGAAGAATTTCTAATAATCTTGACACTTGGTCCCATAGACTGTTTGGTCTCGTGGACGTTATTAAAACTCATTTCATTTCATTTCAATAGAGATATTAAAGAATATCACAAAGTACAACAATTATATTAAAAAATATCACAAAGGACAATACTCTAGCTAGTAGGAGATAGAAGACTCGGTGATAGCCTTTGGAGTCTTAGGCAATTACTGTTTTTGCTTCCTTCTCTCTCCTTCCCACTGTGAATGTAATATGTATGGCTTTTGGACATTTTTTGGGCCTCTGATCTTGAGGCCGTGGGTCTGGTTGAGGAAGACGAAGAATTGGACTTCATCGTACCCTCTTCAAGGCCTTAATTGGCTCTGCATGTTGTCTAACCAGGATAAGCATTGGCCAGTCTCCCAACACCCTGTTGGTTGAAAAGTGATCAGAGCTGCACAATGCTTGATACTAGATTTTAATGGTGTTCACTTAAGGGGCCCAACTTTCTCTGACAGGGAACCTGGCAAGTCAGGTCTGCGATCTCTAATAGCTTATTCCCCTCGCATTTCCCTATCCATAGTCCATATCAGCTGTGTAAAGGGTAAAATTGGCTTTGTCTGAACAAGTGCTGGCCCGGAACAAAGACCTGCTGCCTGGATGAACTCCAGGCGTTATCACCTCTGTTCTGCTGTTTCAGTACCCTACCAAAGCTACTGCTGTTTCCGTTCTACCATTTACCAAAGTTTATGGAAAAAAAATCAATCTCAATATTCAAATTTGTTACATTTGTGAACTGCTGTTAGTTTAATTCTTAAAGTTGTTTGGTTCATTTAAAATTTATGAGGTATTAATTTTTGTTGTTTGTAAAATTTTACAATAAAAGGGATGAAGTTATGATCGTATTTCTTAAATGAACATTTTTTGATTATATTTATTACATTAATTAATTAAAATATTTACAATTATTAGAATGCCCATGATCATGATTTAAAATAACAACATTTTATGGTTGGAGTGAGATGCACTGAAACAAACACCCATTTTAGTAGGGGATGGTAGAGGTTTTGATAATTAAGGTTTTGTCCATTAGTAGGGTTGGAGAGGATGAGTTTGAGTTTACATCCATTTAATATAAGATTGTAGAGGTTAGACAATTTTTTTAAATCATAAAACTGAAATAACTGGGATTTTAGCTTTCGGTCATATGAATGGTCAAACTACTTTGGTGAAGTTGTCAAGGTCTATGGGTCACATGAATGATTGACCTCCTTTGATTAAAATGCCAAGGTTTAAGAGCTAACTCATCTTTTAGTAATATCGAACTTGCACTTAACCTCATTCCTTTTCAACTCTTGATGTTATGTGCTCAGTACGATTATAACCCTCGAGTGAAACATTTGAACACTAGCCATACCACTACCATTTGTCACTTATTTTTTTAATGAATTTTGAAATCTGCAGTGTGTTCTGTTTACAATGTTTATTAATATTTTTATTGGTGGATATGTTGATTTTTTTTCACACTTTGTTTGAATAGCATAATTATGGAGTTGATCATTGATTGTTTTCTATAGTTGTTCAATGTTTTATTGAGTTGTAGTGGTTTTGAAAATTCACATTTTTTTTAATTGTAGGGCAAAAATCTGATTGGTATTGGGTGTATGATCAACTTCATTCTTTTTGGCACTTTTTAGGATTTATACTTTGGTGGATGGTGTGTTAACACACTTTAACATCATTTGAATCAATTGGACAACAACTCATTTGATACAATGTATTTTTCAATAAAATACAAATAGTGGATGTAAAACAACTTACAAAATTTAACAAAACTTTGTGAAGCCATTCACCATTACTCTCCATAATAACAAATGCTTATGGTGCTTGTGTGCTAAGTGAATTCTCTTACCTTGTAATTATTAGGGTAACGATTATTTGTGAAAATCATCTTGAGATGACTTAATTACGTATGATTAAAATCCAACAAAAAATAATAATCAAATTATTTTTTGACTATTAGGAAAATTGTCATTAAGATAGGGTAGTGAAAAATAAATGAGGGAAACTCTCATTAGGGTAATTTTGGTTCATAACTAGTTACATGCTATGGTATTACTACATTTTTGGGGTATATAAATCATTGGTCTAGATTATGGGTATATTGACGCATTTTTCCCTATGTTGGGTCCCATTTCCCTATCCTTTATTAGTGTTGTCCTTACAACTTTACTTTTGCTTCGCTTTGGATCTATGATAATACCATCATTCAATTTAGAATTCCTGAAAACCTACAACTTGACTATTTGTTTGCCTTGGCATGACCCTTGATTCTCCCAAAAGCTCAAAAACATTAAATTGTTTAGTTATAAATGCTATACCTTTAACATTTCGCTTGTATTGGGATGCATGTGACCAACTTATGGCATAAATAAATTTTGATATAATCATTTGTTTATTTTTAAGTTGTATAGTGGTAGGAGTAATCAACCTATTTAGGTTTATGGATTTTCAATAGCCTAGTTAATATATAGGAGATAGTGTTAGGAGAATAGTTATAAAAAATTTGTAATTATATTATTATTGTGAGGATTTGAGAGGTTACTCCCTAAAAGTAGCTCAATTATATATTCAAATATTATACTCTCATTTCATTTATATTATGCGGTTCTACTCTTATTTACAAATGAATATTGTTTTTTTAATACAATTTATTATATTAAGATTTATTGATTTGATTCTATTTTTATGATATAATAAATTTATTAAAGTAAAATTAGTCTAAATAATTTTTTTTATTAAAATACACATATTGTGTTTCACAATATGTTGTGAATTTCAGAAGTCATTATAAATCAATTAAAAAACAAAACTCTATAAAATAATATTATTAAATAAATATATTGTTCATAAAAAAAATCTTTATCAATAATAAATGAAACTCATAATATATTATTCAATAAAAAATAAAATTTACATTAAAACACAAAATATTATTTAATACAATATTTAAATGTGCAAAAGATAATATAAACGTTCTCTAGGTATAAAGTTATATTCGATATTGAATATATCACTCATTATTTGGCTCTCTTAACTTTATTAATAAATGTTTTCCTTGATATAATAATGTAAAGCTTTAAAAAGTATACATGTAACCTATTGTTCTTGCTAAGAACAATGAGTTTTCAAAGCAGGATCGTTTGGTTAGTAGTATACAACCAATATTCATTATCTATATCATTGGAAAGTTTTTTCTATAATGCATCCTTGACATGAAGTTAAGTCTGTGAACTATTTGCATAGTCTTTTTCTATGAATGATAAGAATTTATATTTTTCACCCAAGTAATTATTTCTTAAATTTGCCTTGTATGGAATTTTTTTTGGCAAATGCAATTTAAAGTTTGAGAAAGATGACCTGAGAGTTTAGTATGTTGCTCAATGTTTATAGAATATATTAAGACAATCTTTATAAAGATGCATTAAAATTACTATGATGCCCTGAGAGTTGATAATATTAAACGAAGTTGGTAGGAAGTTGATTTAAACCTAGCAGTTTTAATTTTGCATGTTTCAAATCTTCTATGTATGAGATATTTATAATTAAGTTTGAATATGAGTTTTATATATTTAATCTATTAAATCACGGTTTCTAATTTTTCAAGGTTTGTTTTTTTCTATTATAAGTTTTATATGTAGACATTTATAGGTGAAAAACAAAAAAAAATGTATGTACGAGATAAGATGACCAATAACAATCCTCTTTCTTATTATAGATTAATATAAAAATAAAGGTCATAACAATAAACCTTGTGTATATTTGAACAATACAACAACGATGCTCGAAATGGCTGTAGCTCTAGCAAAGGGCAATCCACACTTAATGTTTAGGGTATAAGATTCCAAAACCTATGCGTAAGATACAAAGTATGGTTATAAATTACTCCCAAAGTAAAACAATGATATAGCTATGATAAAAAAAGGGATGTATTAAGGGTATAATAAGGATACCACATGCAAAGAACCGATGAATAAGGATAACCTAGATCTAAGATAGCTACAAACACTAGACTAAGAAATAAGTTGTGTAATGGACAACCAATAGGCAGTCTATGCAATCAAAGGTGATACTGATAATTCTAAGAACCCTATAGCTATACCAACTTATTTGGTATAAGGAAAAGCATCTAGGCAAGGACAAACAACATGCATCTATTATAACAATAAGAGTATTAGATCTATCTTATATGTAAATAATTGAAATAAAATAAGGATAGAGATACTTACCTTTGTCGTGACTTGTTGGCACATCAATCTCTCCCTTGACTCTACTGATTTTTTTTAATATATGTTGTAGGATGAAGACCTCAAATGGAAAGAAGAAAACCTAAATATATGTAGTTGGGGACTCCAAAGACTGGAACACCTCCTTGTCATGATTCCCTGTATTGAGATTCAAATACCTTTAATAAAGACTAGACCTCTAAGAATAAGACTTTAACCTCTAACTCATCCTTTTACTACTTAAGGGAATAAATGTGAATGTGAGTATAATAGTTCTATTGACGATAATTGCTAAATGGAAAGCAAAAAGGATCTATCTGCCCCCCTTAGATAGTGGTGGGAGATCTAGGGGCCCTATATATCTATCTGTTGGATAGATTGGGCCATAGATAGAGTGCTCGGGCATGATTGAGTCTTGTGTGTTCTGAGAAATGATAATTATGGCCCCTATATATATGACTCTAAACCCACATATAACCCTAAACTCCAAGACGAAGACATCATGCTGGACGATATAATTGAAAAGGATGTTAGATAACACATAACTATATAGGCCAAGCTGATATAGTACAACTGAAAGGGATAAAATTGAGAAACATATTAGCTAGACTGATACAATATAGTAAAAGATAGGCATGAAACAAACTATATTGGCCTAGCTGATATAATTTGAATATAAGGTGGCTATCAAAATTAGACAAAAATTAGATGGATAGGTAAGACAAAGAGACTCAGAGGAGGTTAAGATGATAGTAATGAATGTAAGAAAAAATAGTATGCAAACATCTCTCTTAAATCACCATGAGTTGATCTCACCCTATTCCTAGTGCACTCCTTAGGGACGTACACTTAGGGAGATTGATTCATCAACAAGCCCCTACAAGAGAAACTATCAGTAAAATCATAACGATAAAAATATCAAGTGTATACACATGCCCCACATAAATCTCATCACGTGTCACAATAGTGTAACACGTGATGGTGCTTTAGGAAAGATACATAGCAATACAAAAGCATAACTAGAAAGAAATGCTAATAAATGAATAACTGAAAGTAATATATACATACAGTGACTTACCTTTATACATAAATGATGTGTGCAAATACTTTAGTCTATATCATGGCAGGAAAAAAACTTACATTTGGAAACCCTAAATATACAAGGCTAAAAATGGATAAAAACAATTTGCATGTATGCAAGACAGTCAATAAATAAAAAATCTCATAAATGATTGTAAAACCAAGATAATTTAGAAATCCAAGATTGATAAGGATATATTAGAACCAAAAGATCCAATGAAGCAACTAATAACAGGTAAAAATAAAAAAACCATCATGCTGGGGCTTATATAGAATTGAAGAACCCAAGAAAACAAGAAAAATATAAACAAGATTGAATGGCCCATAAAAAGAGTGGAAAATGAAAGTATGAAAGGGATAAATGGGATCAAATGTCCTAGAAAAAGTGAATAGAATGCTCAATATCCCAAACATAACTAAAATAAATCCCAGAAAAATAAAACAATGGCCAAAATAACATCTTGCAACAACTCAAAGATGTATCTTCTGTTACAAAATGGAAAATGCTAACGATTTCATAATGTTTACATGTCTAAAAGTGATGGATAATAATAAATAAATATGGGATATTTTTAAAAACAAATCTTCCTATCAAGGGGAAAAGATGGAGGGAGGGAAAATAAGGCATCACCAAGGTAAAAACGTGGTCTTTACTACAAATAAATAAAAACTCTCAAAAATGATTGTAAAAACAAGAAAATTTAGCAAGCTGAGATTGATAAGGATATATTAGAATCAAAAGATCCAATGAAGTAGATAATAATAGGGGAAATTAGGAAACCATCATGTTGGGGCTTATACAGAATTGAAGAACCCAAAAAAATAAGAAAAATAGAAATGAGACCGAATGGTCCATAAAAAGAGTGGAACATGAAAGTATGAAATGGATAAATGGGATCAAATGTCCTATAAAAAGTGAATAGAAATATCAATATCCCAAACATAACTAAACGAAATCCTAGAAAAATAAAATGATCAAGATAGCATCTTGCAATAACTCAAAGATGTATCTTCAATTAAAAAATGGAAAATGCTAAAGATATCATAATGTTTATATGTCTAGAAGTGATGAAGAATAATAAATAAAGATGGGAGAGGTTTAGAAACAAACCTTCCTATCAAGGGGAAAATATGGAAGGATGGAAAATAATGCATCACCAAGGTAAAAACATGGTCTTTACCAAAAATAAAACACTCAAACCATGTTGGCAAGACTAGAGTTTTCAACATCAATGGTCCTAGAGAACCCTACCTAGAAAGTGTAATCTTGAAATAGCTAGTGAAGTATAAATATCATCCCATGAAGGCTAATATGCATGAAAAGTAAAAGGATCCTATCTTCCCATGACATGTTCCTCACTCCTCAGGACGCTTTACAGAGTTGTTGGTCTACTATGAAAATCAGGTACTAGCACGAGAAAGTAGGTGGCACCAAATTGTATAATAAATGAGATACATCCTACCCTAGTCTATTGGCCTACTACACCCTAATGGACCTTGGATCTATCATGAGACAAATTATGGAGTTTGAGCTTAAAATAAAATAGGGGGTGTGCCAAGAATAAGATCATGTCTTTTGGTGTGATCTAACTTTTAAGATTATATTTTTCCTTTTAACATTGTATTTTATTAAAATATGGGTTTTGAATTATTTTGGATTTTTCTATTTTCCTCCTCCATACCGATTTGGAAACCAATCACTAATGATAAATATAAATAACATAATATATATTACACTCATCCATTAAAGAGAGCCTAGAGACCAACGCCTAAAGACTCCTAGACTTGCACCTTAAAAAGGAATGCAATCTTGAAACCAATGTTGGTGAACCCAAAAGGAGGTGAAAATTAGGAAAGTTATATAAACTAACATAGAATGATTGAGTTTATCCAAATCATAAAAAATTATATAAAGGAAGATGGTACAATGACAGGCAAGTTGAGACTTCATCATAAGAGAGGGTAAAAATGTAGATGAAGACATGTAGATAGAATTTCATAGTTTTAATACAAGAGAATATGCTAGACTCTAAGTGAAAAAATACCACTCTCTATCATTGCATTATATTTATAAGAAGACACCTAACTAAGGTTAGGATTGGAAGCAGGATAAAAGTGAAGAATGATAGGTTTTTGTAAGGAGGGCTCGGTCGTATTCCCCAGGTCTTACCGTGTAACCCATAAACTATAAAGTCAAGATGAATAACTAAGATGAAGTTATGCAATGTAAAAAAGATATGAAAAACATATTAAGGGAGCAATGATGATAAAAAGATACCAAAGAATTGTAAAAGAAATAATGGATAACAAATAGAAAATGAAGAGCGAAAAAAAGAGGATGGACATTTGTGAAGATGGCCTTTTGTATTCCCTAAGTATTATCGTGCAACTCACAAACTAAAGAATCGAGAGGTGCCAAAAAAATGGCAAAATACCTAAGGACTAAGGAGAGTTATTAGGGATGATGCTAAGGAACCTAGAGGTGAAAATAAATCAAGGCTAAGCTATGACATAAGAGTGTCAAAATAGACCTTGTAAGAAATATTAGATCCAAAGAATATAAACTAATTATAAGCATGCAAGTAATGTGTACATGAAATGGATAAGCATAAGGAAACTAAAAAGAATATACGTAAAGAAAAACACTTTTTAATAACTAAGTGTAACTTATTCGTAAACTAGGTGGATATTTCACACTAAGCTTCACCAACATGGATCATATATTCCTAACTCAACATATGATTGATAGATGATTATTTTGGACTACTTTCAATGCTAGAATATAGATGACCAAGTTATAAAAAATAAAATGCACAACATATTGAACATAAGAAGTAAGCATAAGATAACACAAATCATAAGATGAGCACACTATATGACCTAGATAAATCTAGTGTGGGAGAAAATCTAGTGGGTCAGGCAATTGCTCCTCCCTTCCACTATGTGATTCAAAAATGGTCTAAATTACTACCAAACATGGCATTCATGGACAAAAATTTCATTACTATACTATCTAAATATTTTTCACGTGACTTTTTGCACTTATTATATACTTCACAATGCTCTATCATAGAGTGGGACAACCATTCACATCTAGGAAAACAATGATACAACATAAACAAGTACCAATTTTTTAAAATTACATCGTGAATCTAGATTCAAGGCTTCTTACCAATTTTTATGATGATTTATCTTCCTTCAATAGAGACTATACTTATTCCCTTTCACCTTGGAACCTATCAAAGAATACAAATGATTTACCGTCAAGAAAAATAAGCATTTGTAATTGCTTCTCTACCCACATTTTAAATGGTCAAAAAATTAACATTTTAGGAAGACCAATGGTTACACAACCATTGGGGTAATTATGTAACTGCCAGGGTGGTGATGAAACTATGGCCTAAAAATACTTGTAGTTTTGTCAACTTTGACAAAACACTTGGTTTCAAAGGTGGCAATTTATTAAACTCATCATTTAAAGCATGCCTAGACCTTCCCAACACTAATTCTGACATTACAACTTAACTGAATAATTAAATTTACATGAAAATATTAAGTGTCTTATATAGTGTTTTAAATATACAAATTACATAATTTATCATAGTCTAAATGAACTAGACAACATATCTAGCATACTAGATCCATATTTTGGATTGTGCCTCCCCAATTTGAGATGTTTAAGTCCATAAAATCTTCACTAACTCGATAGGAAATGAAATTTATTCCCCACATATTTTTTATAATACCATTTGGGTTTACCAGGTAATTGACCCTTTGACCCAACCAACCAATTCTCTTGCACTCCTCTTGTTGTTATCATCTATTTCTTCTTTATCATAACATCCTCTAATTCCAGTTGATTTTTACGAGTGAGGTATTCAATTTTCAATAGAAAAAAACCTTCATCTTCATTTTCTAATAAATAAACTAGTGACCAATGGATTAGCATATCTAGAAGAGGTTTGCCTATGTCACAAATGCCAAGAGGAAGGGGTTTCAAAGCCTAAGCCTATGGCACAAAGAAATAACTCTAACTAGACCTATATGAAAGTAAATGATTGCTAACAAGAAATGTAAGTAGTTATGTAAATAAAGTAAGTTAAATTAAATGAGAAGGGTTAGAATGATCATAAAGGGTAAGGTGCCATAGCTAATAAAGGGGTGCCTAGGCAACCTAAAATGGAATATGACAAGTCTAATCAATCTTATAGCTACACCAACTTATTCGGTGAGAGATAACCTAGAAAAGGAGACATACATATTTATTTACTATGCAACAAGCAACGTCTAATTTAATAAGTAAATAAAAGAAAGAGTATAAGGTTAGAAATACTTACCTTAGATTAGACCTATCAAATATCAATCTTACCATTTGTCAACAATGCTTTTCAAGACATGTTGTGGTTGTGAAGAATTAAAGTGGTTGGTAGAAGACTTAAGAATACTCCCAACGACTCCTATTAGATATCTATGACTTCCATAAGACAAGCTTCTTTAAGATAATGTTATAGAACTAGCTCCTCTAAATGTGACTTAGGATAGAAGTGCGATTAAAATTAGAGTGAATATAGTGTATATGATATGTTTAGAATGAAATATGACCCCTATATATAGCTTTCCAATACCAAAAACCAACCCTAGATTCTAAGATGATGATACTAACTAGGCTAATACAATTTAAAGATGTTAGCTTACAATGAATAATATCACTCAGGTTGATATAGTAAACATTTCAAAAAATAGGCTTAGAATTTCATCAAGTTGGTTGATACAGTACATGAAGGGAAAATATACAAAATAAATGGTATCGGCCTTGATAGTGTTGTAGGATATAGGAAAACTAGCATGACTGAATAAGATAAGATGAAAGGAGGTAAGTGAAAATATAAATCTAAAAAAATTGATTTGGTAGTACAAATGATATAATCATGATATAGATATCAACATCTCTCTCAAAGCACCATGAGCCTACTCACTCCTTTCCCAGTGCACCCTTTAAGGTGTGTGCTCAGAGATATCGATGCTCAACAAGTCATTGCAAGAGAAAGCACCAATAAATGATAAAGTGAAAAATATCATGTGTATACATATGCCCCACCTAAAACTAATCATGTGTTATAATAGTGTAATATGGGATGGTGCTTTGGGAAAGAACATAGCAACATAATAACTGATCTAACTAAAATGAAATGTAGAAATAACTAAAAGTAAATGAAAGTAAATAATATGAAAATGCATACCTTCACTTAACTTTCTAATTGTAGAATACATTGGGTGTGTCATAGATGATAGAAGGCACCCAATGTGTGGAAAAAGAAGCGGCCCTGAAAAATAAGATAAAATTCTATTTTTTTTTCAAAAATATTTTGTTAGCACCTAAAAATTCTCTATCTCACCAAGATTTTAAGGTTTATTTGTGTTTGTGAAAATTAGCTATAGAACAAAGATATGGGTGAAACATTAAATCTAATGGTAAATAATTGAAATTTGTGAAATGATGATGCTAAGATTGATGATTGATATTTTATTATTTTCTAGAAAATGTGAAAAAAATAATGGTAAAAAAGAACAAAATCTAAGTGATGAAAAATGACATCTTAAGTAAGTAGATAGAAAAATCAACAATAAAAAATGTGAAAAATGGTGAAGTAAATGATAAAAACAAATGTAAAACACACCAAGAAACATGATATATATATACCATTGTAAGTAAAATGAACTATCAATGTAATAAAAATCAAATAAAGATATGTAAGTACATGAAATGCAATTTAAAATGTGAGACAAGGATATAAACTCAAACATAAAGAAAAACATAAATGGTTAAATGAAAAAATGTTCTATGTAAGATAAGTGAAATGCACACAAATATAACGAGAAAAATGAGAAACAAAGAGCTCTAAGGAATGATAACTCAAACTTAGTGCTTACTCTGAAATATGATGTAGGAAGGCACAACCACATAAACACATGACAAGGATGACTATGAGATGGTGTGGAAAGAAAAAGTGAAGGGGTGTTTTTGAGGAAAACCTAGTCCTATCTGAGGTATTACAATGCAACTCACAAATCAAAAGTGAAAAGGCGTAATTAGAAAGATGTAAGAAACTAAAAATGATATCTATCAAAGGGATATCAAGTGAATTATGATGTAAATAAGGAATGCAAGGTGACAATGGGTGGTGTGGAAATCCTTAGTGGGAATGAGACACTCTAGAGAAGTGGACAAGGCTAAGAATTATTATGACACCAAAGATATAAGACACTCCAACTAGTGAACACAGAGCTTGAACTAAAAAGTGGAGTACATAGATCATCTAATGAAGGATATATGCATGAAAATGAAATGATCAAACATTCTCACAACATGTTTCCTGATCCTCAGGTACCTTGACAGAGCCATCAACCTAGTGTGGAGATTGGGTACTTATGCAAGAAGATACGTGACACTAAAAATGTAGGAAGATATAATGGTATAATAAGAATATGAGACCTCCTACCCTAGTCTACTAGCCTACCACACTCCAGTGGACCTCAGATCTATCATGAATCCAACTATGGAGTTTGAGATTTAAATAAGATAAGAGATGTGTTAAATAAAGATCACATCTTTTGGTGTGATATAAATTTTAAGATATAATTTCCTTTTAACACTTGAATTTTCTTATGATTGCTTTTAAATCTTTTGGATTTTTATAATTTTCCTCCTCCATATGGATTCATGAAACCAAAAATGGGTCAAATAGGTAGCTAACACAAGATAATTTATGTTTGACCATGAGAAGAGAGAACTCAAATACCATGGTACCTAAATACTCTTATACTTGCCCACACGTAAGTTTGTAATCTCAAAACCAACCTACATGTGCCTCAATTAAAAGGAAAGAAGGTAAAATGGGGATCATGGAAGAGCCATCTATGTAATAAAGGTGATACAATGAAAAATATGCTCATAACTGATCAAAAGGAGGGAAAATAATGCTTCGAAAGGGATGGAGATATGCTATGATATTCATGTCACTAGGGAAGCTATACTAACCTATAAGGGATCTAGTATAAGCACTAATGAAAGTAATTAGTCATCCCCAAAGGCAGGGAAAGTAAATAGTCATTCTAAAAGAGAGGGAAAGTAGATATAGGCCAAATAATCACAAAGAGACCAATAAAAAATGTTAAAAATATGATTTTAAGAAAACCTGAAGGTGATAGCTAATATCTACAAGAGAAACAAAGGCCAAAAGTAAAATACCAAAGAAATAAAAAGGAAGCAATGGTGTAATTAAATCATCATCCCATGAGAGGGGAAAGTAAAATTAAATGTATAAAAACAAAGAAACACGATATAAAATAACAAAAAAAATCTATGCAAATGACTGTATCAAAGAAGAGCATGTGAGATGCATGAATAGTCTCAAAAAGTTTCTCGAAGATGATTTTTTTTGTTTGTAATATGATATAGGTTCTTGATACCTAATGGTAAGGATGAGAGATTAAAAAACAAAGAGAATGAGGATGGGTATCATAATATGCTCTAAAAGTATGCATAAGATCAAAGATGGGCATCGTAAGATGCCCCAAAGGATAAAATATGGTCAACACAATGTGCTCCAATATGTGTAGTAATAAAAGGATGGGCATTTTTATATGCCCCAAAATGTGCAAAAAAATAGGATGAGAATCTCAAGATGCATGAACTTGTGGGATATAGGTGTATTTGAGCTAATTACAAGATCAACAAACCTAGGATTGATGTCAAAATCTATGTAATTATATGTTACAATATGAAATATGTGTTAGGGTGTGGAGCTAAAAGCTTCACCTTAAGGCAAACATGGAGGTTTCTGAGCGTATGCAGTCACCAGCGTCGGCAGGCCACAACTGACATCGGTCAGGGGAAGCGCAGAAGGAAACTAGCATCGGTAGGGATCGGCTGGCGTTGGTCACCTCCAGTTAGGTAGGGACCAACGTCGGTCACCTGTGGCGGTTAGAACTGCTGTTGACAAACAGTCAGTTAAGTGAACGCATAGTTTGCATGATAAAGACCAGTTCGAGTCTTTGAGCCGCTTGTCTAAATATTGTATGCATGAGATCTATATAATAGACTCATGGGCTGTATTGTTAAGTGTAGAACTTGTAGAATCTAAGTGTAGATCTTGGAGAGTTCTTCCCATGGTGGAATCAAGTAGGATTCCCCATGTATGTAAGATCAGGGTTGATATGCAGGGTGTTGCAGGATCATGAAGGAGATCTACATGTGATAAGTAAGATTAGGTTGGTCTACAGGGGTGTGTGTATGCGAGGGTCAAAAGGAGATCGGCAGGGGAGCAGGATCTAAGGTGACAGCAATACATCAAGGATCAGGATCATGGTTAGATCTACTTGGAGTACCGATTCGTACTCGGTTGTACTGGACGTACAATGAGGTGAACAACAGCTTGTGTTAGTTGTTAGTTGTGACCTATGAGAGAAGATTACTCAGGTGGGAAGATTACTGGGAGCCCTTGAGGAGGAAGCCTCACAGAGGTGGAAGAAGAGTGTGATCTCTTTATTGTAATTTCCTTTGTAATGAGTTAAATACAATTATGTGTTGCCTCTCATATTCTGTGTGCTTTCTCATTGATAGTTATTTGTTCTTCTGGTTATTTCTGCATGTTTAAGTTGCTTATACAAAGATAATCATGTGTGCTCTTAATTTTGACAATCGGGGAACTTAGGTCCTATCAAATGGTATCAGAGGGAGGTTGGATGTTCTCAGAGCGAGTTTGACTAACAGATGGCTAGATCTAGTTAGTGGTTTGTTGATTATAGGTTACTCACAGGGGTTGCTGATTGAGTGGGAGTATAGCAATGGCAAAAGAAGGTAAGCTAAGAATGAATAAATTTAGGCACATGATTAACACCACAAGGAGTGTGGTGGGTAGTCTTCAAGTGGGAGGTTGAAGAGGAATACAAGCTAGGATGAAGATTAGACAGAGTACTGGTATGGGTACAGGTGTAGCTGTTTATCTCCAAGTGGGAGATTATTAGGGTGTGGAGCTAAAAGCTTCACCTTAAGGCAAACATGGAGGTTTTTGAGTGTATGCAGTCGTTAGCATCGGCAGGCCACAACCGACATCAGTCAGGAGAAGCGCAGAAGGAAATCAGCATCGGTAGGGATCGGCCGGCGTCAGTCACCTCCAGTCAGGTAGGGATCGACGTCGGTTGCTTGTGGTGGTCAGAACTGCTATTGACAAATAGTCAGTTAAGTGAACACGTAGTTTGCATGATAAAGACCAGTTCGAGTCTTTGAGCCACTTGTCTAAATATTGTATGCATGAGATCTATATAATAGACTCATGGGCTATATTGTTAAGTGTAGAACTTGTAGAATCTAAGTGTAGAGCTTGGAGAGTTCTTCCCATGGTGGAATTAAGTAGGATTCCCCATGTATGTAAGATCAGGGTTGATATGCAGGGTGTTGTAGGATCATGGAGGAGATCTACATGTGATAAGTAAGATTAGGTTAGTCTGCAAGGGTGTGTATATGCGAGGGTCAAAAGGAGATCGGCGGGGGAGCAAGATCCAAGGTGACAACAATACATCAAGGAGCAGGATCATGGTTAGATCTACTTGGAGTACCGGTTCGTACTCGGTTGTACTGGACGTACAATGAGGTGAACAATAGCTTGTGTTAGTTGTTAGTTGTGACCTATGAGAGAAGATTGCTCAGGTGGGAAGATTACTGGGAGCCCTTGAGGAGGAAGCCTCACAGAGGTGGAAGAAGAGTGTGATCTCTTTATTGTAATTTCCTTTGTAATGAGTTGAATACAATTATGTGTTGCCTCTCATATTCTGTGTGCTTTCTCATTGATAGTTATTTGTTCTTCTAGTTATTTCCGCATGTTTAAGTTGCTTATACAAAGGTAATCATGTGTGATCTTAATTCTGACAAGTTGTGTCAGAGCTTTGGGGAACTTAGGTCCCGTCAATATGGCATTTAGAGAAATGTTAGGATCTGAAAGAGGTGATAGAAAATTGTGATATACAATATCAACCAAGATGATATAGTTTAAAGAAATAGAAAAAAAGGAATTATATTAGCCATGTAAATAAAATCTAATGAAACATAAATAAGATGATTATATCGACTAGATCAATATTATTTAATGATATAATATGACTGCAATTGACTGTATTGGCTAGGTAGATATAATTTGGTGAAAAAATTGAACTATATCAACATATTTTGGGTCATGAATGATGCAGGTGATTGTAGAAAAAAACACTATATTAGCACACTTTGGGTCATGGACATGTAGTTGATGGAAGGTGGTTGGGATTGAATTGTATCAAGTTGGATGATACCATTGGAAATAAGTGTTTTTGGTACTAATTTGGGTAGATAAGAATAATTATGATAATTATTAACATTAATATAGGATTGAGGATCATAATTACCTATAATGCACCATTTGGTAGGCATTTAGATTAGGTGTTCTTCATAAACTTATAAATTGATAAAAAATGGTTGAATGTGAGTGGAGGTTTGATGACTCATACTTCTAAACCCTTCTATGGGTGGGATAGAGGGTGTGTAGACATAAATGAAACCATGCTCATTATTAGTTGATTTATTGGTAAACATGGGGAAATCATAATATCGATCACCAATGGGAACATACAATAGCATTATAGGATCTTCACCTTCAATAGAATCATCATCCTAGATGGGAAAATCATGCTATTGATTTTCAACCATGTGAGAAGTAGTGAAGGTGGGATAACTAAGATCCTCATAACTATAAGTGTAAGGATCATCATAAGCATAGTATGGAAGGGGAGTACCATATAAATAATATGGTTCTAGTAAATGGATAATCATAAGTGGGAAGATCATCATTAGGATCCTCACCATTGTTAAAAGTGTCAAAAGTGATATCATTAGGATCCTTATACAAATATTCAAAAATAAGAGGATAATAAACTATAAGTATCATCATTGGGGTCATAAGGATCATAAATAATGGGAGGACCATATTGATAATCTTCATTCTCACTGGAAGTGTCATAATAAGTGTGAAAAGTATCATTGAGATTCTCAACCATGAGAAAAGTCATAGGATAATTAAACCACAAGGATTTTCCTTCGAAGGTGGTCATGAAAATTTGATATGAAAATTATTGGCTATAGGAAACTAATGGTATTGACCTTTACAATACAAAAAATTATTAAATCTAAAAAAATAAATTGTATCGGCTAGGTTGGTATAGTTTGGAAAAAATGAGGCACTAGTGATGGCTAAGAAAAATATGACTGTATCAACTAAGATAATGCAATTTAGAACACAAAGAATAGTATCAAGCTAGTTGATACTATTGGTATAATGGAATACAATTGTTGCAGGTTAGCTGCTGTAATTTGTTGAAATATTGAAATATTTTTGCTAAGTAGTTAAAAATTAAAAAATGAACTTGATCTAACAAAAGGTGGGATAATATTCACATCGGCTTCACTATAATCTATGCACAAACTAGTATTATCCTATAATTATCTTATCTCAATATATATAGACTTGAATAAGGGTAATAAAATAGATCCTATGATAATTAATGTTCATGTAATGATCGATGGATTTGAAGATTTAAAAGAGGTTTGATTATGTCATAAATTCCAATAAGGGTTCCAAATCCTAAGCCTATGGCACAATGGAATAACTCTAACAAGAAATCTATGAAAGTAAATGATTGGTAAAAATCATTATAAGTAGTTGTGTAAATAAATTAAATTAAAGGCCAAGGGTTATAATAATTATAAAGGGTAAGGTGCCATGGTAAAAAAATGGAGGTATTTGCAAGATAAAATGTAGTATTGAAAGTCTAAGCAATCCTATAGCCACACCAACTTAATCAATGTAGATAAAACCTAGATAATGATACACACACATTCATTCACTAAACAACAAGTAACATCTAATCTACTAAGCAAATGAATTAAAGAGTATGAGGGTAGAAATACTTACCTTAGAGTGGACCCATCAAGCATCAATGTCCCTTTGGCCAATGGTTCTTTATGAGAAATGTTATGGCTATGAAGACTTCGAATGGTCGGTATAAGATCTAAGAATACTCTTAATGACTCAACCAATTTAATCTCCAAGACTTCCACAAGACAAGATTCTTAAAGATAAGGTTCTAGACCTAACTCCTCCAAATGTGACTCAGGGAAGAACTGTGAGTGAAATCAAAGTGAATAGAGTGTATATGATATGTTCATAATGAAATATGACTCCTATAAATAGCTATCCAATAACCAAAACCAACCCTAGATTCTAAGCAAATGGTATCAACTAGGCAAATATAGTTTAAATATGTCAACTAATATTGAATAGTATCGACTATGCTGATATAATATGAATGTAAGAAAATAGGATTATAAATGCATCAAGTTGGCTAATATAATATAGGATGGGAAAATTTGCAAAATAGATTATATCAATTAGAATGATACCATACACTATAGTGAAACTAACATGACTAAATAATATAGTAAAGAAGGAAGTATGTATAAATTTAAATCTAAATAATTTAAACTGGTAGTATAAATGATATGATAATGATGTAGATAATAACATCTCTTTCAAAGCACCATGATCCTGCCCATCCCTTTCCCACTGCACCCTTTAAGGCATACACTCAGGGAAATCAATGCTTGATAAATTTTTGTAAGAGAACATCAGTAAATGATAAAGTAAAAAATATTGTGTATAAATATGCCCCACTTGAATCTCATCATGTGTCACAATAGTGTAACATGGGATGGTGCTTTGGGAAAGAGCATAACAACACAATAATTGAGCTAATTGAATGAAATGTGGAAATAATTTAAAGTAAATGAAATTAAATAAAATGAAACTACGTACTTTCACTTACCTTGATGATTGTTTAATATACTAGGTATGCCAAGATTATAAAAGGCACCCAATTTGTGGAACAAGAGACGGACCTAAAAAATAAGATAAAATTCCAATTTTTTTTTTAAATATTCTATTAACACTTAAAAATTATCTATCTCATGTGGATTATAAGGATTATTTTAGTTTGTGAAAAACATCTACAGGAAAAAAGATGTGTGAAATATGAAATATTTGTGTTAAATGACTGAAAGTTATGCAATGATGATGAATATTTTATTATTTTCTAGCAAATGTTAGAAAATGCATGGTCAAAAAGAACAAAAGCTAAGTGATGAAAAATGACATCTTAAATAGATTAAAAAATAAACAATAAAAGATGTAAAAATGATGAAGTAAATGAAAAATGAATGTGAAACACACCATCGAAAATGAGATATGTACAACATTATACGTAAAATGAAATATTTACATAAGAAAAAACCACAAAAGATGAGATATGTACAACATTGTAATTAAAATGAAATATTGATGTAAGAAAAATCAAACAAAGATATGTAAGTAAATGAAATTAATAAAAAATGTAAGACAAGCATATGAATTCAAACATAAAGAAAAACATTAATGGTTGCATGAAAAAATGTTCTATGTAAGATAAGTGAAAAGTACAAAAATCTAACAAGAATAAAATGAAAAACAAAGAGCTTTAAGGAATGACAACTCAAACTTAGTATTTGCTCTAAAATATGATGTAGGAAGCTACAACCACCTAAATACATGACAAGGATGACTATGATATGGTGTTGAGAGAAAAAGTGAAGGGGTGTTTATAAGGAAAATTTGGTCCTATCTGAGGAATACAATGTAACTAACAAACTAAAAGCCAAGAGGCATAGGTAGGAAGATGTCATCAAGGATGTGATACGATAAAAATGATACCCATCAAGGGCATATCAAGAGAAATATGATGTAAAAAATGAATGTAATGTACCACATGGGTGATGTGGAAATCTTTAGCAGGAATGAGACACTCTAGAGAAGTGGACAAGGCTAATAACTATTAACACCAAGGACCTAGGACACTCCAAAAAGTGAACATAAAGCTTAGGATAACAAGTGAAGTAAATAGATCATCCCATGAAGGTTATATGAATGAAAATAAAATAATACTACCTTCCCACAACATGTTCCCCATTCCTCAAGACCCTTTACAAAGCTTTCAACATATTGCGAAGGTTGGGTACATGTGTGAGAATATAGGTGAAACTAAAATGTAAGAATATATAATGATATAATGGTAATATGAGACCTCCTAACACATTATACTGACCTAATACACCCTAATGGACCTCCAACCTCTCATGAGGCCAACTATGGATTTTGAGATTCAAATAATATAAGAGATGTGGCAAACAAAGTTCATGTCTTTTGGTGTGATTTAAACTTTAAGACACAGTTTTATTTTAAAATTTACCTTTTCTTATGATATGGATTTTAAATCTTTTGGATTTTTATAATTTTCATCCTCTATATATATTCATAAAACCAAACATGGGTGAAATAGGTAGCTAACACAAGATATCTTACACTCAACCATGAGAAAAGAGAACCTAAAGACCATGGTGCCTAAATACTACTATAATTTCCCACAAGTAAGTGTGAAATCTCAAAACCAACCTATGTATGCTTCAAGTGAATGAAAGAAGGGAAAATGGGGATCATGGAAGATTCATCCATGTAATAAAGGTGATACAATGAATAATATGCTCATATCTGATAAAAAGGAGGGAAAATAATGCTTTGGAAGGGACATGGCTATGCTATGATAGTCATGTCAGTACAACGGATCTGGTATAAGCACTAATGAAAGTAATTAGTTATCCCAAAAGAGGGGGAATGTAAATAGTCATCCCAAAATAGGTGTAAATTAAATCTAGAAAAAATAATCACAAGGAGACTAAGGAGTCAATGATAAAAATGTGATTTTAAGAAAACTCAAAGTTGTTACTTAAGCTCTACAATGAAATAAAGGTTGAAATTAAAAAACCAAAGAAACAAAAAGGAAGAAATGGTGTAATTAATAATCATCCTAAGAGAGGGGGAAGTAATTTAAATGTATAAAAGAAAATAAACATGAGATAAAATAACAAGATTTTTTTTCTAATGATTGAAGAGCATGTGAGATACGTGTGTAGTCTTGAAAAGTTTCTTAAAGATGAATTTGTTCGTTTATAATATACAAAAGGCTATTTATTGATATCACATGCTAAACATGAGAGATAAATAATCCAAGAGAATGAGTATTGAAATCATAATATGCTCCACTTTTATGCATAAGATCAAGGATGGGCATCACAAGATGCCCCAAAGGTTGAATTATGGGCAGTCTAAGGTGCCCCATATGTGTAAAAAGAAAATGATGGGAATTGCTAGATGAGCCAACATGTGTGAAAATAATAGGATGCACATTGCAATATGCACCAACCTCTAGGATATAGGTGCATTGGATCTAACTACAAAATTTACAAGCCTAAGATTGACGTCAAAATCTATGTGAGTTTGTGTTACAATAGGAAATATTGTATCTAGGGTAATGCCAAGATATTAGAGAGATGATAGAAAAATGTGATCTATAATATCAACCAGGTTGATACAAAAAGGATAAATAGGACTAAAAGGAATTGTATCAGCCATGTCAATACAATATGATGAAAATTGAGATGAAATGTATCAACTAGGTCGATATAGTTTGATGATATAATATGACTAAAATTTATTGTATTGGCCAAGTCAATATAGTCTAGTGAAATAAATTGAACTATATAGACAAATTTCATGTCATGGATGATGTAGTTAGTTGGAGGAAATTTGACTATATCGACACATTTTGGGTCATGGTCAATGAAGTTTAATATAGAAAAAGCCATTGTATTAGCACACTCTAGGTCATGGGCCATGTAATTGATAGAAGGCGATTGGGAGTGAATAATATCAGACTGGACAATAACATTGGAATGAAATGATTTTGTTACTGATTTGGGTAGATAGGAATAAGTGTGATAGTTATGAACATTCATATAGGCTCAAGGATTAGAATCACCTATAGTGCACCACATGGTAGACATTTGAATTAGGTGTTATGCATAAACTAATGAATTGGCAAAGATAGGTTGAATATGAGTGAAGGTTTGACAACTCATCCTTGTAAGGCCTTCTAAGGGTGGGGTAAAGGGTGGGTAGACATTAATGGAACCATTATCATCATTTCTTGATTTATTAGTAAATGTGGGAAAATCATAATAGGGATCACCATTAGGAATATCTAGTATCAAGATAGGATCTTTGCCTTCAATAAAATCATCATTATAGATGTGAAAATCATGATATTGATTCTCAACCATGTGACAAGTAGTGAAGGTGGGACAAGTAGGATAATCATAATTATAACTGTAAGGACCATAAAAATCATAGTCAAGAAGGGGAGGACCATAAAAATAATCTATGGTTCCATTATAGGTATCATCATAAGTGGGAAGATCATAATTGGGATCCTTGTCAATGTTAGAAGGGTTGAAATTTATATCAATAGGATCCTTATAGGGATCTTTATAAATGTGAGGATAATTTTTAGTCCAACTATAAGTGTCATCATTGGGGTCATAAGGATAGTATAAAATGGGAGGACCATATTGATAATATTCACTCTCACTAGAAGTGTCATCAGAAGTGGGATGAGTATCATTGAGATCATCAGCCATGAGAAAAGGGATATGATAATTGCACCATGAGGTGCTACCTTTAGTGATGGTCATGAATATTTTAAATGAAAAATATTAGCTATAGGAAATTGATGGTATCAACATGGTTGATATAGTCAGTTACTGAGTCTATATTGCCACCTTTTTTCCAAAATGTGTTGACCCAACTAATACAATTTATAACACACATAAAAATATTAGGTTGGATGATACCATTGACAAAAGGAATAAAACTATATTAGGTTGTCCAATAGAGTTTGATGAAATCTTGAAATATTTTTTAATAAGTATTTAGACAAAAACATGAACTTGATCCAACCCAATGTGGGATAATATTCACATTGGGTGCACCAGAATGTGCAAAGGCTATGATTATCCTAAAACTATCCTATCTTAATAGATCTAGACTTGAAAAAGGATAATAAAATAGAGCCTATGATACTTAATGTTTAGGTAGTGACTGATAGATCTGTAGATCTAGAAGAGGGTTTACTATATCACAAAATTCAATAGAAAAGGATTCTAAATCCTAAGCTTGTGGCACAATAAAATAGCTCAAACTAGACCTCTATAAAATTAAATTATTACCAACAAGAAATCTAAGTAGTTGTGTAAATAAAGTAATGTAAACTAAAGGGAAAGGGTTAGAATGATCATAAATGATAAGATGCCATGGTAAAAAATGGGGGTATAGGCAACCTAAAATGGATTATGGCAAGTCTAATTGATCTTATAGCCACACCAATTTATTTGGTGTAAAGATAACCTAAATAAGGATACATCCACATTAATTCACTAAGAAACAAGTAACATATAATCTACTAAATAAATATATCAAAGTTTACAAGGTTAAAAATACTTACCTTGGAGTGGATCCACCAAACATCAATCTCCCCCTTGGCCAATGGTGTTTTGTAAGATATGTTGTAGCTTTAAAGACTTCAAATGGTTGTTATAAAACCTAAGAATACTCCTAATTAATCATCATATTGAATCTCCAAGACCTCCACAAGAAAAGTTTCTTCAAGATTAGATTCTAGACCTAAATAATCTAAATGTGACTTAAGATAGAAATATGAGTGAAAGAAGAGTGAATAGAGTGTCTATGATATGTTTGGAATGAAATATGACCCATATATAATTTTCCAATACCCAAAACCAACCCTAGATAATAAGTTAATGGTATCGGCTAAGCCAATACAATTTAAAGTTATTGGATGACACTAAAAGGTATGATCCATTTCAATATAATAAGAATGTATGAAAATAGGCTTAAAAATACACCAAGATGGCTGATACAATATATGAAGGGAAAATGTATAAAATAGATAGTATCATCTAGGCTAACTCTTCAAGATATAGATAAATTGACATGATTAAATCAGATAGGATGGAAGGAGGTGAGTGATAAGACAAATCTAAAGAAGTTAAATTGGTAGTAGGAATGATATGATTATGATATAAATAACAAAATATATTAAAAATCATATAAGCCTACCCAATCCTTTCCCGGTGTACCCTTTAAGGCATGCACTTAGAGAGATTAATGCTCGATAAGTCATTACATGAGAAAGTGTCAGTAAATGATAAAGTTAAAACATATTATTTGTATACAAAAGGAATTGGTAATGGCATATACAAACCCAACTTACTATTACTAGGTTTATTTTTACTACATAACATGCATCCCCTTATGAACTTAACAACATCAAACAACATATTAGGCCAATAAAAATACCTTTGTAAATGTGAAATAATATTTGTAATAACAAAATTCCTTATATATTTTGAAGTATGTGCTTCTCTCATTAGCTAAACTCTTTTCTCCTTAAGCACACAAAGCTTACCCAAATTTTATAGTAACCTATCTTGAAGGTAATAATCATCCTTGTGCTCAAATTCTACACTTAAGACCTCTTTGATTGAAGAAATGGATTCCAAACATCTACATCATGCTCATATCCTTCTACATAAGACTCGCACATAAAAGGCTCAAGAAGTGTTATGGTGCCCATGAATGAAAGCAAAGGAATTCTAGATAACTTATAAACTAGTTTTTTCAGTCACACCTTTCTTATATTTGATAACAAAATAATTTTTTTGAAAAAACCCCATCCACTTATAGTGTCTAGATTTATTAAATTTGTTTTGTGCTTGAAAATATTGGAGAGGTTGGTGATCCATGTGAATAATAATTTCTTTAACCATAAGATAGCGTTTCCATTTATCAATAGATTGAACATGAGCATATAATTATTTATCATATCTATAATAATCTAGAATTTTACCATGAAATAACTATGAATGGTAACATACAGGCTTACCTCCTTATAATAGTACATCCCCTATAACATAGTTACTAGTATTTTTTTCCACCTCAAAAGGCAATGATGAGTTAGACAAATCTAATACTGGAGCATGGATAATATTGTGTTTGAACATATCAAATACATCTTGTTGATTGCTACCCAAAATAAAAGTATTATCAATTGATGAAATGGCATGAAAATTTGTGGCTATGGAAGAGAAGCCTTGATGAAGTTCCTCAAATATTGAATTGCACCAAAATAAATTCCTTGTTTTGGTCACATTATAAGGCTTTAACCAATTTATGATGGCCTCTATCTTTATTAGATCAATCCTCAATTCCCCGTATCTAACCATATGACCCAAGTAAACAAGTTATTATTGAGAAAACTAACATTTCTTCTCATTCAACACTAACTTGTTCTCCTTCAAAAACTATTTTAAATGATCAATATCCCCACTAAAAAATATTCTAAAAATAATGATACCATCCAAATACACAATGGTAAATGAATTAATAAATGGTCTCATTACCTTGTTCATAAATCACATGAAAGTGTAGCATAGGATTACAAGGAAGATGTTAGTTTCTCTTGTTAGTGGATAAACAAAAATAATTCAATGAAAATTAGCATTCTGAGCCTAAGGTCTAGGGTGAGTAATATAACAAATAAGATAAAAAGTCAACAAGAAGACAAAATGACACCTTTACTTTCCTTGACAATCTGAAAATTTTGTTGGCATGAAAGTTGGCTTGTGCTCAACTTGTGGACAATGGAGTATTCATAAATGCTAATGATTCATGGGAATCATCTCCCCTTGTTCACATGTGGTTTGGTTTTGGCATGAATTGGTTGTGTGAAACTCCACTTGAAAATTCTGCATACTAAGTGTGCACAAAAAAATCTTGTTTAGGAATGGTCATGACACTTGTATTTATAGGGTTTTAAATAAATCTAACCCAAGTGTAGTTAGGATAGGGTTAGTGTTGGGAGTTTAAATACAATAAATGAAGGATTTAATTATGTATTTATGGAGGCATGGCTCAACATTTTTGATTTTTATGGCATTTATGTTGATATTTTGTAATTCTTGACTTTGAGGATGATGACATCATCATGACCTCATATTTTATTGAAAAATCATTTTTATAAATTACATATTCAATAATTCAACATGGAATTTTCACTTAAGCATCTGATTTGATTTGCTTGGTTAATTAGTTCTACTCAATCTTTTGGTCATTTCAAGAATTAGGTTAAGTGCCCCATTTAATTGGTCAAAAATGTCAGTTTGCTTGGTCACAAGCTGATTGGGGATGAATTCATGAGAGGTTATCATTGTGTATAGGGTAATACCCAAAATAGAGATGTCTTGACATAATTATGGAAACTTACACCCAATGTATGGATGAATTTGGGATGTTTAATGATTTCCAGGCTGAATTTTTATAGTTTGGTAGAAATCAATCTGAAGTTCATTTACAAATGGAAGTGGCCGAAAAGGAGTGTATACATTTTCCCCTATTTGAGAAGGTGTTTCAAGATGCAAGAATAATAAGGTCTTCTCAAATAATTTAAAAATTCATTAAGTCAATTTTTTAATAACATGTTAAATGACGTGTTGACAACTATAGGTTGTTATGAGCCAATAGGTATAGGTTGATGCCCCAGAGGGTAGTCGATTAGCCTTAAATTCCCCTTGAGGGATAGAATGACAAATAGTGTCATTGAATGGGACCTTAAAAAGAGGAAAAATGACACGGTCTAATGGCAATGGTGGCGAACATAATGATTTGCCATAACAAGGTAGTTTTAGTCATTAACATATGGATTTGCCCCAACAGTGTGAATTAATCGATGAATAAAAGTGATTTTTCCCTAGTAAGGCACAACAAATCCTTGGTTAATATAATTTACCACATTTGGACAAATTGGCAAGGGGAGCTCATCTAGTAAACTTGTAATACAAATTAATGTTGAGCTAACATATAATAATAACATGAATCTGGGAGACTTGTTAGTACAAAGATGAACATCCAAATTAGTACATGGTATGGTTAAAAAATAGTGATTTTAAATAAGTCTACAAAAAGGCACAACAATATAGTACAATGATAAAAAAGTCAAAAAATAATAAATATATAAATGAACGGTGTAAAAAATGGACCATGGAGTAAAAAATAAGAGTTCTTAGAATGATTGGAAGGAACTTTAAGCACTAGAGGGGATGGAAAATTATATTTTCAAGATATATATTCACCCCTTAGGGTGATTTTTTTTTCATTTTCACCCAAACCTTATAGAAATTGAGCTCTGACCTTGTGAGAATAAAGCGATAAAGGATGGCTCATGAATGAGGACAAAAACACGTGAGAGATCAGGTGTGGGAACACCGACAACCACCACATGATGAACCACTGGTAATTTAGATTTTATTGCATTTATTATAAATTTAATTCTAAGATTAGGGATAAAAGTGGAGAAGTCACCATTTACATGGCATGATAAATGGTAGTTTTGCCTTCCACTAAATGATGACTTCACCTTCCACTAAATGACAACTTTGTTAAATTTTGGTGAAAATCACCGAATTAGTGATTTTTACAAAACAAGTAAAGTTACCATTTTTGTGATAACAAAATATAGTGAGTTTGCTGATCTTATTTGGAAATTGATTGATCAATGATTTCAACAAAATAGGTGAAGTTCCATTTTTGTGAAAAATGAAAATGATGACTTTGCCGTAAATGGTGAACATACTAAAATGACAACATCATCAAAAATAAAATAGTGAGTTCATTTAAAAGACTAGCTAAGGTAACCTAGGGAAAATAGGGACTTGTTATGGCATAAAAAATGGGTCAAACCTTTGGGAAAAAGGGATAAAATGGTAGGTAATTTCTAGAGAACATCGTAGATGTATCCTAATGCTAATATATCTATGGTTTTAGGAGTGGCTAGAGGTATTGACGACACTTGAGTGATGATCGCATTACTTACTAACTCCTCAGATATAGATTGAGGACATGATTGTGTTCTTATAGATCATGGGTCTATTGGAGGTGGCATGGATGCCCGTGATCAGATCAAATCAAACATATTTGAGTGTATTGGCTAAGTGGTGGCACTCAAAGTCTTCTACCTTCCACCTACCAATAGGGGAGGCTATGGTTACACTAGAGGACACTTGGCATATATTAAAGCTACCTAAGAGAGGCTATAAGAGATTTTGGATAAATACAACACACCATTGGGTCATGTTGGATGATTTGACTAGATTTAGATACATTCCCATGCCACATGTGAAGGTTGACAAAGATTTGATGGAGACATATACAAATATTTACCCAGATAACCTAGCACCAAAGGACTTGAAACCAATAGCTTTGGTGGATAAAGAGGTCATTATTTTAATGGAAATTATTAGTGGAATATTATTTCCTAATAATACTGATCGATTTTTCCATATGGGCTTAGGCAAAGTCATTAGGGCGATGATGGATGATATGACTAGATTTGCATGGGGGCTAGTAGTATTAGCCCAATTGTATAAATATTTATATATGATGGCCTAATGAGGATGCTAAAATATTAACACAAATACTTTTATCTAGGTTTGGGGATGGAAACACATAACTATGGAGTGCCCATTTGGCCAAATATGGGTACAAGGCCTGTGGGATCTAGTGGCATATGGCTAGGTGTAGATAGGTGCAAGTTGTAGAGGGCATTGCAAGGAGATATACTTATATTTATGTATGAGAGATGAATTGGTGTATGAAATTTTTATTTTATGGCTTTTTTTTCCCCTACAATTTCATTGGCCATAAAATAGATGGTATATAGGATTTATGACTACCAGGTGCTTATTGATAGGTAAACAAACTCACATCATTGAGGAGTACATGCCTGATCAAGTGATGCATCAATTTGGTATGTGATAGGATGTCCCAGAGGATCCTAGGTGGTTTATACATAATACTCAAGATATTAGTTAAATAAAACTAATGATCTTTAAGAGTATAGTTGTGGTCAATTATGGAATAGTTCTATAGACTCCATGGGTATATGTAGGAGGCCCCATAAATGTAGGTGTGACAATGGCCTATGTTATATGGTGGGCATAGTTTTGTCCACTAAGGTTAATGATACCTAGGTAGGCACCTAAATAGGGTTAGGATGGACAAGGATAGGGATAAGGTGGATAGGGATAGGGGTAGGGTGGAAATGAGATGGAGGTCGATGAAGAGAGTGAGACTAAGGCTGAGACCAATAATGATGGTAGCAATACCAATAATATTGAGAATAGTGATGATTATGGTGATGATGGGGGTGATGAGAGAGTTATCACTAGTGATACACATGATATGATGGTGGACCCTATCCCAATAGGTATATCATGTACACTTTTAGATCTAGGCCAAACAAAGCCATTAAGTATGACTAGAGCAACCAGTGATAGTGTCATGCTTGAGGAGGAGATTGTGGCTAGACTAGGTAAGATTTAAGGCCTAGAGAGGAGAGTGGACCATATATAGGCTTCAGTGACCCTTAGGTATGGTTAGATTAATACCCTTCAGGTTGAGGTTAACTCACTATAGGCAGAGGTGGCCACATGGCACAAATAAAAATGCAAATACATATGGCTAACAAATCAGACCATATCAGGTGTTCAAAGGCTTTGACATGAGTGAGATGAGGCATGGGGTGCTAGTACACAAACATGATTTTCTAGGATGGTTTTAAATATCCTTCAGGCTAAGGATGATGCCTCCTAATATCACCAAGTATATGAGATGGTAGTGCCTAGGGATCAATAGATACCCACATTTGAGGTTTGGGAGGCACAAAGAGCTGGTAGTAGATCCTTATGATCTAGATCCAAGACACATGGCACAATAATTTTACGGTAATCAATATAATAGACATGCCACCTCCACCACTAGGACCACCAAGGTCACCCCCTATAGGGCCTATAAACTCTTACAGTTAGAGCTAATGTTGTACAACTCTTTGGCATTTTTGTATTTTGGCATTATGACATATATATAGTCGTGATTTATATGACAATTATTTTAAGAGATAAATGACATTCATACTTGGTTTATGGACTATTATTCTTTTGATATATATACGATGCTCTATTATTTTCTATAGAATGATGTGTTATGGTATCATGTTGATGATGTGTTTAGTTGGTAATGTTGAAATTGTTGTTCTCTTTCTTGCAGTGTATGATAACAAATATGTTGTATGCTTCTACATTTACTATAGATATGCCATGTATTCATCTATTCATGTTTATGAATTTTAATATATGCTTATTCAGATATGCACATCCTCATTAAAACATAATATAGTTATGATTTGGTTATTATGGGTTTTGATTATTAGGATATGCCTATTGTGAACAAGAGGAGATATATTGTTAGCACCATTGTCTAATAGATCTTTTGCTTAATTTTGTTGTAGCATGTGACTTTATGCATCATAGTTATAAAAAACCTATAACAACACTATATGTCTTATGCATGGAAAAACTTAATTTAAATTCAAATATAAATAACTTAGGCATAATATATGATCAATCAAATCCTTAATGTAAATATAATGCAATAACTAAGTGTAGGAATGATTATAAATACTTACAACTCTATTAAAAAATATATGCAATCAAGACTTAAGTGTAAACATAATGTATTAAATCTCTGACAACTGAAGGGAAGGAAGACATAAATAAATGTTAGTCATCAACCAATTAAAATCAACAAATCTAAAAAAAAACCTAAGTAAAGAGGTAAAACAAAATCACATAGGAAGTAAAAGGCATAAGCAAGAAACAAACAAAAAACACCTAACTAAAAAGTGGACAAACAAAACTACCTATGACAAAGTGCAATAAACAAGTTAATATAAGGCCTAGTATAAGAAATGAAATAATTTTAAGGCACAATACAATGAATAAATTTAATCTAAGGTAAATTAAATAAACAACTATTTTAGGCAAATAGAACAAACAACTAATCTAACTATTTGTGCACATGTAATAAAAGTGTTATGCTTGGCAAAATATTTCCCCTAGGATATAAGAAATAATGACATAGGTATGATGGTATTGGAATGAAAATGGGGAATAAAGGAATAAGGAAGGGGTGGTTGAGTTGACTCCCTATGTGCTAGGTAAGTGGACATTGCCTACATAGTCTTATGGACATGAGGTCCAACATAAACTTCTGGCCAAATGTAGTTCTCCCAAGATTTATGATAGAAGAAAATTAATGACAAGAAAACATGATTGATAGAGGAAAATAGGAATGGGTTCACCAATTGATGAGAACATAAAACACAAGGGGTTGGTGATCACTATTGTGATAATGTCAGGGACAGGAATTCATGAAACTATGAGAGTATGGTTTAGGCTAAAACCACACTGAAAGACAAAATGCAAGTGTTCACAAATGAAATAGGTTGATAGTGCATAGTGTTCACTAATGTCTAAGGATCAGAACAAGAATAATCTCATAAAATGGTGAAAGTTTAAGATGATAAATTACTTATAAAACAATGAGATCATGGCTTAGGTTGCTTGTAAAATGATGAGAGTGTTGGATTAGGTTAGTCACAAAATGGTGAAAGCATTGGCTTAGGTTGTTCATAAAACAACAAGAGTGTTGGCTTGGTTTGATCACAAAATGGTGAGGTTATTGTCTTAGTTTACTTGCAAAATGGTAAGAGCATTGGCTTAGGTTACTCACAAAATTATGAGAGCATTGGATTAAGTTACTCACAAAATGATGAGAGCATTGGCTTAGGTTGCTCATAAAATTATGAGAGTGTTGGCTTAGGTTACTTATAAAATAACAAGAGCATTGGCTTAGGTTTTTCATAAAATGATGAGAGTATTAACTTAGGTTACTCATAAAATGATGAGATCATTGGATTAGGTTGTTTGAAAAATGGTGAAAGTGTTAATTTAGGTTATTCTTAAAATGGCAAGTGCATTAGATTAGGTTGTTTTTAAAATAATGAGATCATTGTATTAGGTTGCTCATAAAATGGTGAGTGTTTTGGCTTAGGTTGCTCATAAAATGGTGAGAGCATTGGCTTAGGTTACTCAAAAAATGATGAGAGAATTGGCTTAGGTTACTTGAAAAATGGCAAGAGCATTGGGTTAGGTTTATCATAAAATTATGAGAGCATTGGATTAGGTTGCTCATAAAATAATTAGAGCATTAGCTTAGGTTACCTGAAAAATGGTGAGATAATTGGAATGATTGTATACGAGTGTTAAATAAGTGTTATGGTTGGAAAAATATTTCCCCTAGGCTATAGGGAATAATGACACATGTATGATAATATAGGAATGAAAATGGGGAATATAAGAATAGGGAAGGGGTGGCTGAGCTAACTCCCTATGTGCTAGGTAAGTGGACGTTGCCTACATAGTCCCATGGAAATAAGGTCCAACATGAACTTTAGGCCAAATGTAGTTCTCCCAAGATTTAGGATAGAAAAAAATTAATGACAAGAAAACATGATTGATAGAGGAAAATAGGAATGGGTTCACAAAATGATACAAGTATAAAACACAAAGGGTTGGTGCTCACTATTTTGAGAACATCAGGCACAAAAATTCACAAAACTATGAGAGTGTGGTTTAGGATAAATCCACACTAAAATATAAAAGGTGAGTGTTCATAAATTAAAGAGTTTATACTTCATAGTGTTCACTACATCTAAGGATCAAAACAAGAATAAGCTCATAAAATAGTGAGAGTGTAAGATGTTAAATTGATCATAAAATGGAAAGATTGTGGCTTAGGTTACTTGTAAAACAATGAGAGAATTGTCTTAGGTTACTTAAGAAATGGTAAGATCATTAGATTAGGTTGCTCAAAAAATGGTGAGAGTGTTGGCTTAGGTTTTTCATAAAATGATGAGAGCATTGGTTTAGTTTACTCTCAAAATGGAGATAACATTGGCTTAGGTTGCTCAAAAAATGGAGATAACATTGGCTTAGGTTTATCATAAAATGGAAAGAGCATTGGATTAGGTTACTCACAAAATAGATATAACATTGGCTTAGGTTACTCATAAAATAATGAGAGCATTGGCTTAGGTTTCTCCTAAAATAATGAAAGTGTTGACATAGGTTGATCACAAAATAGTGAGATCGTTAGCTTAGGTTACTTATATAATGGTGAGATCATTGGGTTAGGTTACTTGTAAAATAGTGATGATGAGAGAATTGGATTTGGTTGTTTTAAAAATGGAAAGAGTATTGTCTTAGGTTGATCATAAAATGGTGAGAGCATTGGGTTAGGTTGTTTGTAAAGTGATGAGAACGTTGGGTTAGGTTGTTTTCAAAATGGTGAGAGTGTTGGCTTAGATTGCTCACAAAATGACAAGAACATGCCAATGTGTATCATAAGATTATGAGGAAGATGTTAGTTTTTCTTGTTAGTGAATAAAAAAAATAATTTAATGAAAACTAGAATTCCAAGCCTAAGACTAGGGTGATAAATATAAAAAACAAGATAAAAAGGCAACAAGAATACAAAATGACACCTTTACCTTCCTTGACAATATAAAATTCTTGTTGGCATGAAAGTTGGATTGTGTTCATCTTTTGTACAATAGAGTCTTTATCAATGCTAATGCTTTGTGGGAAATATTTCCTCTTGTTCACATGTGGTTTAGTTTTGACATGAATTGGTTGTGTGAATCTCCTCGTACAAATTATGTATAGTAAGTGTACACAAAACAAGCTTGTTTAGGAATGGTCATGACACTTGTATTGATAGGTTTTCAACTAATTATAACCCAAGTGTAGTTAGGTTGGGTTAGTGTTGAGATTAAAAATACAATTAATGAAGGATTTACTTATGCATTTATGGAGGCATGACTCAAATTTTTTTATTTTTTATGGTATTTATGTTGATAATTTGTAATTTTTGACTTTGAGGATGATGACATCATCATGACCTCATATTTTGTTGAAAAATACTTTTTAGAAATTATATATTCACTAATTCAACATGAAATTTTCATTTAAGCATTTGATTTGATTTGCTTGGTTATAATTAATCCTGCTTAGTCTTTTGATCATTTCAAGAATTGGGTTAAGTGCCCCACTTAATTGGTTGAAAATATCAGTTTCCTTGGTGGCAAGTTGAATGAATTCATGAGAGGTTATCATTGCATACAAGGTAATACCATAAATGGGGATGCCTTGACATAATTTTAGGTATTTACGTTTAATGTATGGATGAATTTGGAACATTCAATAATTTATAGGCTTAATTTGCATAGTTTGGTAGAAATTAGTCTGAAGTTCATTTAGAAATAGAAGTGGCTAACAAGGAGTGTCTATAAAAATTATTTGACTCATTACATATCCCAAAATATAGAACCAACCATTCATAAAATCTTTGCCTTATCTTAAATTTTGTCTTACAAATGTCATCTTATTTAATCCTCACTTGGTGACACCTAGATTTCAAATCCAACGTAGTGAAATACTTGTTGTGCTAAATTTGATCTTGAAGATCACCAATCCTTGGAAGAGGGTACCTGTTATTGATGGTTATTTTGTTAATTTATCTGTAATAAATACACATTCTATGTGAACCATCTTTATTAGGTACTATGATAATAGGAGAATCACATGAATAAGTACTATGATGGATTAAACCCTTATTAATTAAATGTTGTAACTCTATTTTAACTTCATTTCACCCTTTAAGGACTACATGTTGGTTATTCTATCCACCCTTGATCTCTTGATGCTTGATTTTCATATACATGGACCATTTTCTATCAAAACTAACTGAGTACATTCCTTGCAATCAGATTCATGACTATGTGTCCACCCATGAACATGTATGTTGAGGTCATTGAAGTTCCACTGAATATGTTGTTTCATTAGATAATGCTAATAATCATATTCTGAGGTCATGAGATAATGTTAGTCCTTGTAGATAGTCTATTTTCATGGTTTTAAACGTAAAAATGTTTCTTAGGGTCTTGTTAAGGTCTTGTTAGACTTATTAGGCCCCATTTCATGTCTAAAGGATTGAATTGGATCCCTAATGCAAGATCTTGTGGGAACTCCTAATGAGCCAATATTAAAGGCATGGTGACTTAATGAAGCAAAAGAATCTTAAAATCACTTATAAGGTCATGAAATAAGGTAAAAAGTCATAACAAATCATTCATGAGTGCATAAAAGGGTTAAAAGGTTTTAAAACACCCTACACATGTTAAGGTACCATCTAAGGTCATTAAGTCATTTTAAGAGAGTGAAATGTTCTCTAAGGTCTCATAAAGTCATCTTGATGTTTAATATCTCCTTATAAACTCTCTAATTCATACATATGGTTAAAATGGTGTTGAAATTATTGGTTTCCCTCCATTCTTATTCTTAGTAACATTCAATTCTCTCAACATGAGAAAAGTGCACTTGATCAACACTAAACCATTGATCATCTTCAAGCATGATCATGGCAGTTTCATTACTCTAGGGGTATTTTTTTAGGTCTACTAAATAATCTCTCAAGGTCAAACCACCAAAATCAAGGTTTCCTCATGATTTCAAACCCATTCAAGGCCTAAAGCTTCAAAATGAAAATTTAGTCATTTTTTATAGGTTTTTTGATATTGCAATGGAAATAACATCATATCTCAAATTAGGTCACATATTAAAAACCAAGTTTTAATATCCTCAATGAAGAAAAGGTTCATTCATGAAGTAATAGGATTTAAGTAAAATCACAAGGAAACAAGCCATGAATGAGTGCAAGTCTAGAGAATTACATGTTTTGGTATAGTATGCATAAGTTGAAGTAGGTGTAGAAGTTTTATGCATGGGATAAATATATATAATCCTTACTAAATCATCTACAAGGTGTACCAATAATTCTTAATGTCTTTGCAGGTAACACAAGGCATAAAATCCCTCAAACATGGAGAATGATAAGAGGTTACAAGTTTTCACAAGGTCTTCTTGAGAGTTTCAAAGCCTATCATTGGTATTAAAAAAAAATAGAGTTAAATGGGGTCATCTCATCACCTTCATACATTCACATGCCTTCAAGGATAAAAACAATGATAAAAAACCTCCAAATAAGGCAAAACTAGTTCAAAACCCTATTTGTAGTCACCTATAGGTAGATTTCATGGATGGGCTCTCTATTTAAGAGTTGTATGGTCTAATATGGACATTGGAGGATATGGGAAAGGTATATAGGGACCATATATAGGTGTTTGGAGGTAGTGAGAGGAAAATAGGGCTATGAACAATCCTTAAGAAGCCTTAAAATTGCCTACAAGTCACTCAAGGAAGGCATAATTAAGGGTTTGAATGTACTTCTCCATATGCATGGGTAAAATTAAATCATGGAGTGGGTTGATAGGTCACTAGTATCCTATCAAAAATTATCATAATGGGAGATAAAATTAAAATCGTATCTCAAGGAAAGGATGACAAACATGCTTAAACCTCCCTTAAACCCTAAGAGCCCGTGAGTGTAAATAACAAATGTTTTGAAGCTCTAAGAGCATAAAGATGGTTTTAGACACCCTCCAAATCCTTATTATGGCTAAAAAAATATCTTGAGAAGATGATCATGTAGATATTGATTCAAGAGGTCTTCCAATCAAGAAATCTAGCTTATAAGCCTATACAAGGAGAGAGATGGCAATTTTGGGTTTCAAGAGTTACCATTGTTCTCAAGAGGCTCCATAGATTTCTATAACCTGTGAGCATGTTTGGGATGTTTTGAGAATGTGAAAATGTTTCATGGCTTATAAATTGAGGGTTTAAATCATGTGTAAAACATGACAGGGTTTTAGATAGGTTCAAGGTCTTTCAAAGCACATACAGTCTTATAGGTCTGATAATGAGTAATTGCAAGCCTCAAAAGGGTTTTCAACACATTATGTTTGATTTAATGATAGGATTAAATTTAAATATCCTAAGCATCAAATTTACAACCAAAAATGGATTTCCATGGTCTTAAGACCCTTGCATATAAGTTGTAGGCCTCAAAAAGGAAAAATTAGGTCATAAGCTTTGAATGCTAACTGAAGATCAAGGTTTCATATGGAAGTATATGATTGAGTATAACTTTCATGGTAGTTGAGGATATAAATGTGAGCATTGGAATCAATCAATCCTAGGAAAAAACTACAAAAAGTGTTGAAGTAAGCAAGGTCTCAAGAGTGATCAAGAGTAGTTGTCAAGGTTTGCATGAGGTTTCAAGTTCAAAAAGTCCTATATAGGTTTGAAGCTTAATAATGGGGTTTTAAAAAATGTTTTAAGATTTTTCTATCCTAGTGTAAGGGATATAAATAGACCCAATAAACTCTTTATTGCATTCAACTATCCTTCCAAGAAATTTGTAGGTAGATTGGTAAGGTAGAAGTGTTGCAAGCTTATAGGCAGACTTGTGGTTTCCAAGAGGGTTTCTCAAGGATTCAAGAAAGAATAAGTTATTTCAAACTCAAGGACAGTCATCAACATGAATTTAGTCTTATCAAAAGGGTTTTCATGATGTTAAAGAGAAGATAGGGATATCTCCAATATCTCTCATGTTTTATGGAGGTTTCTTGACTGACAGAAGTGAAGACATGGTTCCTAAAGCCCTAAATAAACTTGTAGGTCATGACTTAGAGGTTTCAAGCTTAAGTAGACCTGTATGATATCCCCAAGTCCAAAATAAATTCCATAAAGGATTTGTAGAGTAAAATTTTTACTCTATGTTGCATTTTGATCCTCGGTCGTGCACTACAGTTTTGTTCCCGCATACCTTGGTCATGGCGATAGAGGTTTTGAAACAGACAGTGAGCTTGTTTCTTTTGATTCATTTTGTCTAAGTGTCAAAGGGTAGTGGAAGCTACCAAGTGGCGTAGTCTGAGCATGGGTTCTGGCCAAGTGGAGTCGTCTGGGGGACCTTTCCTAACTTTCAAGAGAGCCATAGAATGTGCCACATATCCAATAGCAACTCAGTGGGACACATCATGTGTCAGCATCCACATCTCATATCAGCACCCACATTTCATTTTATTTTTTGACAAAGGTTTTCAACAAGCTAAGTAGCAGGAAGAAGCGGAAAGTGCCAGGTGGCAGTCACGGAAGGCCCTAGACTACTTTTTAGAGGAAAGTGGAAGTCACCATGTATCGGCATCCGAGAGATAGTCGGTTCAATGCCTGGGTTCAATGCCTTGGCTCAACATTTTTGGTTAAATACCTCGATTAATGTGTAAATGGCATGCAGTGTTGAACCGTTGAACCATTGAACCATTTTGGTTCATCGGGCAGTTTAAGGGAGTGTCCCAAAGACCAAAGGGGTCAAGTACCTTTTCAAAAGGTGGAAAGGCATCGTTTCATTTTGTTTAAGTGCCAAAGATCAGCGGAGGCTGCCAAGTGTCACTTTTTGAGCCCCCTTTCTACTCCATTCTTGAAAAAAGTGAAAGACACCACATACCCCTAGCAGGAGAAGTGGAAGATGCCACATATCTTCCCAAGAACAGTGGAGGCCGCCACATGTCAACTTTTGAGAGACCATCTTCAAACTTCATTGCCAAATAAAGATTGTGGTGTGTCTCAAGTGTTATTTCAAAGGTCTATAGAAACTGCCAAGTGTCACCATCCGTAGGAGCCTAATATGTGCCCCAAATAATTCTACAACATAGCTAAAGGGAAAGCAGAAAGAGACATGTGTCTTCGATAAATTAGGTAGAAAGTGTCAAGTGTCATTCTCCAGTGCCTTCTAAGTAATAAGAATATTTTTAGGGAATTGACTAAGTGTCCTCTTTATTTTCAACAGAACAGAGTGTTCTATGTATCTGTTTCTGCAAAGTGAGCTAGGGGGAAATAAATGGGAGTTATTTTTGGTAGGTGGAGCAGTTTACCGGGTTGATTTTTTGGGGCTTGCAAACATTAAAAGGCATCGTCTATTTTTCCCATTTAAGTGGAGGAGAATGGATAGTTGCACAGCTAAGTAGGTGATGGAATGAGGAAATTTAGGTGCAAAAAGAGGTACTAGACATGAATCGACACGCTGCAGTCAGGGCAGCTGCCCCGCCCCAGCATGGCCCTTTCTGATAGGACCAAAATGCATCCAAGGCATTGAATGCGCTGAATTCTGCACTATTTTATCTATAAAATATGAGGCTATAAAAGAGGAAGGGGAGATACAAAAAGAGAAGGGGGGAATTTTTGTAAGGAGAATTTTTTGTAAAAAGTTTAGACTTTCTAGAGTTTGTGACTAAGTAATATCATTTACTTTTGTCTCATTTTCTTGAGTTGTATAGTTGATGTAAATGTGCCTTTTATGTGGTTGAAAGAATTAAGAAGATTGAACTCTATGCCTTTGTTGATATTATCTATGTCATTTGCAAAAGTAGTCTATACTGTAGATTTTCTAGAGTTGTGATTAGGAATGTCATTTGCTTTTGTCTCATTTTCTTGGGTCAGAAGTTCTACATAATTGTACGTGTTTTTGCACCTCTTATGTGATTGGAAGATTATTATAAGAAGATTGAACCCTATGCCTTTGTTAACATTTTTTGTATCTCAGCAATAAAAGTCTCTATTGTGAGCCTTTGTTTCTATTATTTTAATCTTTTACATTGATCATGCACTTGTTTGCTCTTAAATGTAAATGAATTCTACAAATAGTCTCACTGTGCTCAAGATTAGGATCAAAATTACACTCAGGTGCATCGCCATAGTTAGGTTTCATTTCCTACATTTGTGTTTTTGTTTAATTTTCTATCCTTTTTCCCACACTTGATACAAAACAAGAGACTAGCTTCTCTAAAATCTAGAGGTTGTTTCAAGCCGCAATATCCCACAGCTTGAAACTTCCCATTGTTGTTGATTAGAATCAAGTGTAATTTTAAGCATCAACATGATTAATAATGTTTCCAATAATTTTTTAAGTTTTCAAGAGTCTCTTAATAGTTTCAATGCACCTATAGATCACAAATAAGTAGGTCCATAGGTTTATGACTTCAAAACTATCATAAAAGTATTACAAGAATATAGGATACAAGTCCTACTTTACAAGGACTTGTCAAGCCTAAATGATTTTTTACATGATTGAAGTTTTAATATGGTGAAATATTAAGTCTTCAATATGTCTCAAACATGATCAAGTGACCTACGAACTTGCAAAATGAGAGTTATCAAAGAGAAGGGTATGAATGCAAGGCTTAATAGTGAGAGTATTATAGACTTATGAGTGATGATTGTTCAAGTGAGATACTTATACCTACAACCCTATATAAATATTATTTTAGGATCCTAAGATTCTCTTCAAGGTCCCAAACATGGTGAAAGAAGTTTTAGGATTGCTAGTATAATAAGGACAATTTTGAATAATTTGGACTTATACCCACTAGAGTGGAGTGGAGAAAATTTTCTCCAAAAATATTTTTTATATATTCCAAATAAATTGGACTACTTAAAACCATTTGGGAACATATAATTTTGAATAAATTAGACCATAATTATATGATATGGTGCTAATTATCATCATCGTGACACTAAGATCCAAAATGCAAGTCCCAAAAGGGAGAGAAACAAAAATAGATGGATAACCTCAGAGACAAAATAAAAAAAAGTAACATAAATCACAAAGAGAAATATAGAAAAAACATTACATATTAAGGATGAATTTGGATAGTGTTACTTTACATGCAGGTCCAAGATTTCTAGTCACTGAGCCATTGCATTTACTAGTTCCATATATACCACCTAAATCAATGGAGTCAACCATAGATTGAAGATGATTCTGAATTAGTTGAGAAGCCCTATAATGACTACCAACTTATGCCTTAACATTTTTTACATCCAAAGCATCTACCGAACCTTGAATAGAACATAAGTCGATCAAATAACAAGCTATTGATATGAGGCATCTGATTCAAATTTATTGATGAAGGGGAGTAGAGATGGTATTAGTTCCAAACAAGAATATGTATAAGGGATAACATCCTACATTCCCTCTACCATATCCATATAATGATCATGTAGATAAACATCACGAGTTTCCATCTCCTAAAAGACACTTAAAGGAATCAAACCAAGATAATGTAAATAAAAAAAAGGTAGAGCAGGCCTAATTACTACCTCAAAGCTAGTCATCTAGCCAATGAGGCCACCCTGAAACTCCCTCCATATAAAGGCCTCTACTACTCAATGAGATTCATCCCTATTTTGGACCACCTGAAGTAGGTTACTAGAAAAGCACGATGCCATATACACATTGAGTTTTTTTATGTCAAATAGTACAAAGGTAATACTTTCTAATAATAGTCTGAATTGCCTCTAAAACCTCCACATTTGGAAGCTAAAAGATCAAACGAAGTCTATGATTTGAGACACTATCTCAAAAATAGATTTCATGATGCTCTACATAGAGTGATAAAAAAGGTTTAGTAATGACAAAGCTTGACACAATATAATACATCTTCATAGCAAGGTAATCCAAACAAGGGAGAAAATTAAGAATGAATGTGATAAGGAGAGACAAATGCCAATAGTTAATCACTTCGAGTGAGTTACTACCTATCATAATAAAGCACTTCACACCCAAGGGATTAATGTGCAACCATGAAGTGAAAATCCATTTACACATATATAATCTCTAGTATGCCCAAAATTGAATGCAAGAAGTCTAACATAATTTTATAAAGTCCCATCAATCATAGGTGATGTCATGGGTCTACCAAATCAATTCTTGGCCACTGCTCATATACATTATCCATCACTACATTGGTCACTTGGTACACCCCCAATTTTTAATTAAATATACTTTATTATTAGCTTCTTTGAAGTAATGTGATGATGACCAAGATTCCATTTCATCTAAGAGAGGCCAAATTGGGTGGATGATGTCATTGAGTCGCCAAGCCTTAGCATGTTGATTAAAAATTACCTCCACTATGAGATTAGAATCTCCTTCAATTATCAAGTATTAAATTCCACATTATCTTACAAGTTTTATATCTAAGATAAATTATGAGGCTTTAACTTCATTATTGATTTTATATGTGAGATTTGCTGAGGTGACATGAATGAGAGAACCAGAGCAATCTCAAATACTGCATCACACTCTGGGGGATCCTAGGTTTCCCCCTATAGATCCATCAAAATTTAATTTAAATAAACCATTACGGGGGGAGACTAAGGATACCTAGTACATGGATAATATAAACCATTATATACCCTTGACCCATTAATGAAGCATTAGTAAACAAATTTAATGAGAGAGAGACTTGAGAATTATTTGTTGTTCATTGGGAAGATCTTCATGAGTATATGTCAATATAATAATGGATCAAGTTGGATAATTTCAAGATATACTGCTAGAGTATCCATTTCTAAGGGGATTATCTTTCAAACTTGGACCCGATTTAATACTTTCAAGGTATCTCCAATGATAAATCAAATTGCACAAAATGAGACCAAAGTATTACTAAATTAAAATCTACAAATTTTAAAAAATTATATTACATTTAAAATAATTTAAAATTTATTTATATGAAATTGATGATAATGTTACTAAAATTATAGTTTATAATCAATAAATACACTTAAAAGAGTCATATGGTGAAGTTACATGTTTCTAAACAATGTTTCATAGTTATTGGTATGATTTTTTTGGTTTTACCCAATAATGTGATGATATACGTCATTTTGATTCTCCAATATTTTTCATATTTATAAATTCCATTTCCACTACATCTACTTGCCATAACATAACTCATTTTCAATTTTTATTTTGTAACACAATTTTGATAATTAAAATCAATGAACACCATGTTGGCAATTGAAAAATCATCTCTAAAGGTCCCTTTAAAAATAAATTCATCTAATTTATTTATATTTATATTGAAGGATTAGAATATTTTTTCCCCAAAATAAATATGAAATTTAAACTTGTATAATCCATGGCTTGAAGGAGTAGCCTCACATGATTGTCCACTATCATTGACCAAAGATCAACATGAGAAAAAGACTAAAGTGCCACCTTAAAAATTTATTTGTAATGATCTTTAATGTAGTATTACATATTTTCTATTAGATAATCTTCTTTTCTTCCCATAACATTCATTTACATATATTTTTTTTTGTGCACAACTAATAAGTCATCCAACCCCAAAATCAATAGTTTTTTAGAAGTTAGTTTTAGCTCCTTTGAAATATCTATATATTTTTTAACATAAAGCTATCATTTATTAACAATATTATATTATAATAAATATAACATGGAATTTTTTTAAGAATTTTTTTACATGTTAGATTGATCATTGATGCACTTTTGATTTGCATTTTGTATTGTAACATATAAACATATTGCATTTCATTTGATGCATTCTTTATTTGTATTTACTTAAATATTATAAAGATTCATATAAACATATACAAAAATATATACATTTTTAGAAACATGAAATTATACTCATTATACACAAATGTACCATTTATATTTTAGTTTTGTAACATACATATGCATATACATATTTATAATGCATCCTTATAACTTGACCATAATGGACACTTCTTATTCATGTGTTAAAATAGATGTAACTCATCATATTCTAAAACTATATATATATATATATATATATATATATATATATATATATATATATATATATATATATATATATATATATATATATATATATATATTTGATTACTTTTGTAATCTATTTATGCCATTTATCATATGCACACATATATTATGTTATATACATACATACATATCTATGTCCTTTTTCATCAAAATATTCTTAATAAAAAATCTATTCTTCATTGAATTTCTCACAATCACAATATTTTTATCCATTCAAATAAATCATTTTTATATTGATAAAGATCATGTATACTCAGCATAAAAATTTGTTGTCTTGAAGACAAAGTATAACACATATTGAGTTATTTTAAACTGGGTAAATTCAAAATTTAAACAACATTTAAATGGGTAAATACAACCACATTTAAGTCAACACAATAATAAAATTAACCCACACTTCTAAATCACAAGTCAATGCACTATATTTTATTATTTTCTACACTCTCCTATCGATAAATAAAAATTCAATTATAATGTGTTTAAATAAATAAAGATAATTTATATATTCTATTATATGAAATTATATAATTACACATTCACTGAAAAGGGTTTTCACCTTTTTTTTTTGGCCTTTTTGTAGTTTGTACAATTGCACTCTTCAATTGAACTTTTTGTTCTTTATTCTCTACAAGGTATTGTATAATATAGTAACTAAAGATTATCATCATCATTGTATTTGATATTTATATTTTAAAAAGTGTCTTATTGTAGAGTTTTACTTGTGTTGTTTTCATGGAAGCATCAAGCTACATAGCTGTTTTTTGGGTTATTTTGTTGGAGACACAAAGTTGTAGATCTGTGTTGTGAATTATTTTAATTAAGACATAAATATATGAAGAAATATTTTTTTAGTATTATAAATAATTGATAAATATATTTTTTTATAATTGTAAAAATATGCATGATCTTATCTTACCTTCTTCGACTTACAATTTTTCATGTTCATTAATTTTGATTTTCTATTATTATTTTTTCTTCACTTTCATCCAATGCCATTAGTGATACACATCAAAATATTGCTAAGCTGTTAGGTTTGAAAAATAAAGCATACACATGAAAATATTGTTAAGATGTTTTATTTAAAAAATAAAGCATGATTATAAAATAAATAAAAAATGCTATATAATTGGTAGTGATCGAAGTGGTTGTTGTGGTATTGGTTGCCATGAATTTGTCAAACAATTTTGAAATTAAACATTAAAGATTATTTGTTCTTTAATTTCTGTAATTCAATATAAATTTCTTTGCATTTGCATAAAATCACGCACCAATCTAGCTCCTATATATACCCCTAACACATCACATGTATCTGAATTTTTAAAAGTAGAGATAAATCTCTCCCAAAAGAATTTATCTAATTAATTTTTGAATGGCCTTCCTATTTTATGTGAACCAATCATTTGAAATGTTGGTACGTCTTTAATGATGTCAACAACTTCATCTAATTTACTTTGTTGTGAATGAAGGATAAAATCTTCAAGCTAAAAATTAGTGGAATCTTGAGAAAAAGTAATAACTGTAATATGATTCTAATTAAATCCATCACTATCTAGACCCCAAAGTATGACACCCATTTTGTATATAATGGAAATAACCAACACAACTTCTGAGAGAGTTCTGAATGCTATAAAAATGGTCAAGTTTGTGAATAATAAATACATTGAAAGTCCTAAAAATAACTTTATCACTCAATGCCTAAATAAATAGGTGAAGATATTATTCCTTAAAATATTCAATGACATTCAAAAGATCAATAATTATCAATTCAACATTCACACCAACAATGAACATTGTACTAAAATCTTCTAAAATGGATGGCCAAAGACATGGGAGGCCATAATGATAACTATTTTTTTTTGTATCTATCTTGGGAAGCTGACCTCCATCACTATCTAGATATTTTATCAATATGATTATTAAATCTAGAGATAATGCTTCTCATTTTTTTTATTTTTTGAAATACTTTCATTCAAGACACACAAATCATCAAACCTTGTCACAAAAATGGTATAATGCTCCATTAATTCTTTAGATGTGATAATTTTTTTTATGGAATTGTTAAATCATGATTAATGAAATAATCTACAATTTTTGATAATATGTTACTTTTTAGATTCACTTTATTATTTCAAGTGTCCATGCTATTATACCAAGGGTTTTTAAAAAGGAAATAGACTCTTTTTCCAATAAATCTACTAGTTTTATTTTTTATTTGTCTGAAAGCCCTTGAATATTTATAAGTATTGTTGTACCAATTAGATTTAAATCTTATTTATCTGAACTAGGTAAAGTACCACTTTCAAACAAATTAAATGTATTATCAAAATAATTCCAAACAGGTTGTTCCATTAAAAGAAGGTATTTTAACTCCCGTAGTTTTTATGCTAAGTAATTCATTTGTGTGAATAAGTGTTTGTCTTGTTCATGTATTTCTTCTATCTTTTTTCCCTGTTCCAAGATTCTTCCAACCTTTGAGTTGGATAAGGTCATGTTAAGATTGAATTATTTTTACAAATGAAGCCTTATAAATTAATTTATTTTCTTCATTATATTGGTTATAAATTTCATGAACAATATGGAACTGAGTAACTATTTTCAAAAATATTGTCCTTATAATAAAAAATTTTCTCTCGATGATAGTGAATTGTATTCTTCATCTAAAATAATTCTTTATTATTCTATAATTGTGTTGGTCATCTGCAATTTTGAACCTTACCTTTTTTTTATTCATCATAACTTTAAGGACTTCTTTTGATTCAATAATATATTGAGGATTATTTAGATCAAAATAAATTAACAAAGAATATTTCATTAGAACCTCATTATGTTTTACAAATGAATGAATTATAATGTTCACCACTCTTTCATTTAGATTTATTATTTTGATATTAGCATCCCCCAATTCACAAAGCTCTATAGGAATGTTCAATTCATAATTTCTAGAGGAAATATATCATGTAGAGAATTCATTGTGTCAAATCATAATTTTGTGCCAACAAAAGTATATCAACCTTTTGTTTTATCTTATATTTCTCCACTAGTTTGAGTAATTGTATAGCCCTTTTCAAATCTACATACGAATATGTTGCCCTTGCTTGTCTTGTTTTCTTCAATGTTTTTTGTATCATGATTACATTATATCTTAAATGCATATTTATATGATGGAAAGTAGAATAAGTTGTTTCCACTTATTAATATTTTTATTTCAACATATTTTGTATTCTAAGGACCAAATTATCTCTATCTATCAACTCAAACATTTTGAGGTTGTCATAGATATTCAATTAAAACCCAAATGTTTCACAAGAAGGAGAAACATTCATTTTTATCAATTCCATTTTACTGGGTGTAAATTTATTAAAATTAGTTATAACATGATGTATAATTCCCTCTTCTCCATTCCATACTTCCATTTGGAATTGAATTACATCTTCAAGTTCACACTTATCACATACAACAATTATTCAAATCTAAGAAGATTATTTCCCATATATAGTGCTAAATATATATATATATATATATATATATATATATATATATATATATATATATATATATATATATATATATATATGTATGCATATTTGTTAGACTAAAAAAACTCAAAATACCAATCAAAAAGATAGATTTTGTCATCATCATAAAATGGAAGATGGAAATGTGGATTTAATTTTAGTTTTGGTAGTTTAAACGGTACTATATCCAATTTTTATTTAATTGAGGCCTTCTTCTACCTTTTAAGTGTGGGAATTTATTTCTCACCTAAAGATATTATGTAAAGTAATTGAAATGATTTAAATATTGATCTTTTGTAAAATATAAGTTGCATATTATATCAATTTAAAAACTGTTTGTGGTTAATAAATGATTAATTGTATATAAAAAAATGTGAATTCTAATTTATAATATAAAATACATATTAAATCTTTATAATATATACACTAAATCAGGCATAAACTAAAAATGTATGACCAAATTGAAAATAAATTATATATAGATATGTAAAACTCATTCAAAGGGGATTGCCTAAAATCTGACTATTCATTTATAACATATCAGGAACTTACCAAGCATATCATAAAAGTATAACACCAAACTTACTTAGGGTTCTAACTCAATGAGCTAGATGTACTTTTAATCACTATTGAGTTATTGTTTTCACTGATAAGCATGTTGAAGGTACCTCCTAGGAGATAACTTCAATGTCCCATTGTTTATGACAAAGCCCACGAAGGATTATCCTAGCCAAAGTAGGACTAACCAAGGAAAGGTGAAGGATATTTTAAATACATGTATAAAATGTGTCAAGGATTATAAGTAAACAAAAACACCAGCCAATATAAACTAATAGGCAAATGAATCTACAAACATTTATTTCAAAAGAGAAAAAAGAGGGGGAAGTATATTTTAAATATTAAACTTAAGGGGTTCAAGGTGAGGTGTTAAAACATTGGACAAATGTGGATGATCTCCTATCCAAGGCTTCATCATTATTTTAAAAAGATAATCCCTCTCTTGCATGTGGGATGAGCCATCAACACTCCTCATGATTGATGATATGATGTAAAAATCTTGAAGATGCATATTAATTAACACCAAATTATTATTCATGTTACAAACCGTGGGAAGATTCAGGCCATTTCATTTAATAAATGCCCAAAATTTGATAACAAGAGCACCCATGTTAAGATAAAAATAGTTATTTTCTATAAAACTCAGATATTTACATCTAAAGTCAATATGGGAGGCAAGAGAGATAGGATAGAATCGATGTTCTTTGTAGAGGTAAAAGAGCACCTAAATGTTTGGGAAATTTTGGTCAAAGGTGGGCTTTCCAACTTCATGAAAAGAATTTTGGGACACAACTCAACCATATCTAGGTATTTTAATAAAGGTTGGGATAAACATCTAGTTAGGATGAGAGGAATGAACATTAGATCATAGAGGATATTATCGATGAAGTAACCCATATCATTTGCGATGGAGTAAAAACTTATAAGGATAAAAAAATAAAGAAGAGGTAATGAAAATTTTCTTTAAATTTGATATTCCAATTATCTCATGTCAAAAAGGATTTCCCTGAGCTGATTTACCCAAGAAATGGCCTGACATTTGCCTTTGAATCATGAAGTATATCACCCTTGAGGGAAAACAGACTATCTTATTCTCGCATCATTTTTTTCTAATGAACCATTTCAAGGGTCATAAGATTAGTCTCTTCTTTTTCATGTTGAAGTACCTCAAAGCTTTTGTTACTTTTTTCAAGACCAATCCCTCATTTGAACCCTTTCACTAGGGACTTATTCTCCTTATCATCCACATAGGTGAACCCCTCTAGGGTAAATATGTTAATGAGATGATTGATGTCCATAGCGGGGGGGAGGACTTGAGTGATGATTTTGAAGAAAGTCAGGAAGTTGAGGATAAAAAGTCCCCACCTTCAAGAGGGAAGGATAATTATGGAAAAACCCTCATGGAAAATAACTCAGAAGACATATTTAAAGAGGTGAATCCCATATCTAGCATCCACCCTACCACCCCCCTAAGCAACAAAAGAATTGGCATGGAAAGGACCCTAGAGAAAATATAGACTAAGGTGGCAATACATCACTTTATATGCATAAAGTTGGTGGAGGAAATCAACAACTTGAAAGGGATGTTTGCTTTGAAGGAGGTTAAAACTAAGACTGGTAGAGGTTTGATACTAAGAGTTGAAGAAAGTGGGGAGATTCATATCACTACCCCTAGCAGGAAGAAAAAAAAGAGCAAGGAGAATAAGAAGCAGATGAAGAAGGGACCATTGGACAAGGACGTGGAGTGGACCCCACTCTAGAAAATAAAGAGTCTAATTGAAGAAACTTACCAAGGCCTAAATAAAAGGACTAGAGGCAAGGACAAAGAAAAAACTAAAAATAGAAGCAAAAGATTAGTTGTATACTCTAAATATGAGGAGTCTAAATAGTTACTTCAGCTTTTACCCTCTTAGTCTCCTTTTAAAATCATTTTATATGGGTTTTTTCTAACTTTTAACTGGTGACTATGTTCTAATAGTGGCTTATATTGCCACAGTTATATGTTTGTCCTGTTTGATTTTATGTTTAATATATCTCACTAGTTTTTGTAAGGGCATGGGTCCCCTTTCTTAGTTATTAACCTCATATAATAAAAAATATTTAACTTAATAAATTCTTGTATATTTTTATGGGGAAGTATGTTTTAAATGTAATTTGTTGCTATAAGAGATAAAATGTTGACTATATTACAATGTTTTCTAACTTAGATAAGTTTTCAAAAACTGTCATAGCCACCATCAAGACTCAAGAAGACAAACACCAAAAAACCAAAAACCTTACAACTATTCCAGTATCACAATTTTAGATAATTTGGTACCATCCTTAAGCTTAGAGTAATTGTCTTACCCTAAAGGACACTTAATCAAAGCCATGCCCATTACCACTACATAGGATCTACTGAATTACCTTCAATTCAAAATAGTAAAGGCCCCTTTCATGGAATGGTCTCAAAGATCCACTAAGTGAGCTTTAGTGTACTAGAGCACATGAATTAAACCTTGGGGAAGTACCCTCACCCCTTATTTGTAGGAGTGGGTGGGAAATATTCCTTTTAGGAGAGGATTGAAATGGAATAAAACTCTCAAACCTAGCCTATAATTGATTATTGTGTTAAAATACCCATCAATAGGTACCTTCAAGGTATCTCCTATGAGATACCTTTAAAACATGCACAAGATTATATTTTTCCTTCAAGGTATCTCCTAGGAAATACCTTCAAGTTACCCATGAAGGCATTATAAGGGTATTTTAAGGACATTGAAGTTATATCATAGGAGATACCTCAAATGGCATTGTCAATGGTCATACATTCAAGGGGACGTTGAATGTATCTCTAAGTAGTTACCTTCAACATGCACATGAGTGAAATTTCCCTTCACCTTAGAGTCATTAATTGAAGGGATTTGTAATAGCTTCAAGGGTACCTTCAAGGTATATCTTAGGAGATACCTTCAAGTTACCCATAAAGGTATTATGTAGGTTTCAAACATTATTTGATAAAGTCAAAAGGCTTTGCACCCCATGTTTTGATACTCCTAGATCTCTAAAAGTATAACATTTGGCATCTTTTCATTAAAATGGTATTGTAGAAGATACCTTGAAGGGAATTGTTAACATTCAAGGGGATGTTGAAGATATCTCCTAGGAAATACATTTCACATGCACATGAGTGGAATTTTCCTTCACCTTGAAGGCACTAGTGGGTGATACCTTGAATGGCCATTTAATAAATTCAAGGGTACTCATGAAGGTATTACAAGGCCCTTGAAGTCATATCTAAGGAGATACCTTTCAAACATTCACAATAGTGGATTTTTTCTTCAAGGTATATCCTAAGAGATACTTTCAAGTTACCCATGAAGGTATTATAATGCCCTTGAATGCATCTCCTAAGATATACCTCAAATGGTGTTATCATACATTCAATGGGACATCAAAGGTATCTCCCAAGAGATACCTTCAAAATTCAAATGAGTGTAATTTTCCTTCACCTTGAAAGCACTAATAAGATTCTTGGAAAGCATGGGGTTCTCAAAATGGAGCTCTTGAGATGAAGTAGAAGTTTTAAGTGGTTTGCACTCATGTGCTCTATGGACCTTCCAGTGGCACTCCCTCGATGGAATGAAGACACATAAATTTTATTAGTTCATTGAGAAGGTTTAAAGTTAAAAGGTTTTACACCCCATATTTTGGTACTCTCAAATCCCTAAATATATGACACTTCAAATCCCTTCATTAAAATGGGCTTGTAGAAGGTTAAATAGTTATTTGGTCTTTGGTCTAATGCCCTATGCTTATTTTATCTTTGGACCTCTAAGATATAACCACATGGCATGATCTCATCAACCCATAACCATGGAAGGTTTAAGTGCAGTGAATGGTATAAAGCCATGGATTAATGAGGATTTGACACCTATTATCATCTAGAGGAATTGACCTTGAGTATGTGGCGGTAATCATTGACAACTATCTTGCAGTTGATGACTGAACATTCAAAATTAATGAAGGTATACATATGGCAAGTAATTGAACCCACTAAATCCAAAATACATTTTCATAATGAAATGGGAATTTAAACCAAAATTTTGTTATCTCTATTAATGATGCATGAATATATTCAATGTTCAAATCTTGTGAATGATATATGTAAAATTTATGCTAAAGGGGAATTCACTTTGTTGTTACTCTCAAGCAAACACTCCATCTTCAAGCTCTCATACATTTAGAAGCCCTAATTCCTTAGAGTGTTTGCAAATTCAAACTAGTCTTTTTGATAAAACTAAATGCATACATTCAATTCAACAATGGCATCAACTTCAAAATAATATGATGTCCCATATCTATATGCTTTTACTAGCATGAGTGAGTACATTGATACAATGTTCAAGAAAAGTGCTTTAGATTTAAAATTCCACCATTATTATACACAATGAGATGAGGTAGAATAAGTAATGTCATACTTAGCTCAGGACATAATTGCATCATCCCATAAGTAGTACATTGATGATTTATTTCCCATCGAGGCATAAGGTCTTCATCAAGTAGCTATAAAACTAGAGGTAATGCCATGCATAGACCTTATTAGAGATTTGTTTTTTAATGTAACTTTTGTTGGTGATTGCTTATATCTAAGGAAAAATAATAAAGTGGCTATGTACATTTCAGGTAGGTATTTCGAGAGGTAGCTTAGGTTACCTATCCCTGAAATAGCTTATAATCAAAACTTGATTAATGTATGGCTTGAATAAAAAACAATAGATGGAAAATTGAAAGAGTGGATTATCAAGGGCCAAAGATTTAATCTCAAAGGGGGTGTTACATCTAATTACATCATTAAATTTAGGCCTAGGGTTAGGATAACAAGGGCCCTATTGAATAGACTATATGCTTTTCCTAGTATTGCATATGTTCAAGTTGAGTGGATTCTATTGTTGGACATTTTGTTTATCTCTAATCAATTGGTTATACTAGGAGAAATTATCTATGCTAGACTAAAGTCCTAAATATTTTATCTAGACCAAAGGCCATCAAATGGTAGTTTTTACATGATGTGCTATTTGTTGCATTCTATTATAGGAACTATTTATAAAAGCCATGGTGAGTTGTGGTAACTCTCATAAGAATATGTGGCTAGAATAATTGGTGAAGATCATTATTTTATGTTCATTTAAAGATATATGTATGAAATTGAAAGAATATACAATGAATTTTACCCTTAGACATATCATGTAATCGATGGGAAAGTTATGCCTAAGTTTTCCAAGAATATTTTAAGGACATTAAACAAATGGGGAGACTACTAGTTCTATCTAGATGTTACTATCATTTAGATTGAAGTGATACATACTTATCCCTTATTGCTACCACGCCATATTACATATAATTTTAATGAATAGGAAATTTTTTAGGTTTATAACAATATTGACAAGGAACTAGGTCAAAGGCATCTGGATTATTATTTTAAGACTCCCATGAGTATCAGCCAAATGCAGTATGTGGTCAGATCACCTTTTAACTAGGTCAATAAAATTAGGGTCAATTATAATCTAAAACTAGCATCATTCAAAGAATGGGATCCAAGGAAAAAGGTTAGAGGATACCTTCTACAACATAAGGAGAAGAAGAAGGTGCATGTTTCTTATGGGCATGAGGATTATGACCATGATTCTGTATTTTGGAATATGCCTGATGATTTGGTGGTATGGAAGAACATGAAGGATAAGTCAATGTCCATGGTCTAGGTTTATAAATTATAGTATAATACTCAAGTCTATAAGGAATAATATAAGAGGACATGGAATCACCAGTGGCCACCATCCTAGCCTCATGTCTCTTAGCAACATGATCAACCTCCTTCTCCTATACAATAGCCTACATATGAGAAATCAATTGAATCTAGTGTCCAAAGGGAATATAATCCTCAACTCAAAAGAGATATTTTGAGGGGTCTTCCAAGCCCCTAGTTCCCTTCCTCAAAAATAGCTCCTAACATATTTGGCAAAACAACTACAAGAGATAGGTTGGTAGTTTCTCCAAGTGAAGAAAGGAAGAGTAGTTTTATGATGACTCTTTTTCCCCCTTAATAACTATGACCCAAGTGAGTCTTCTAGACTTATTTCAAGCTTGTTTCTCTTCCATTATAGCTATTCCTAATTCTCCCCCATCTCCTATGACTATCCATTGATCACCTACATCGATTTGTGAGGATACTCTTACTCAAGATGCCTCTACCATATCACCTCCAAACACCTTTGAACCCACCTCCACAACAAATATTACCATGCCTTCACCACCATCTCCTATGATGCCTCCCACTACCATGGTTTCTTTAGCTATGTCTCCTTCCATTCCACCTTCCACTCCCCCATCTTCATCTACTAGAAAAAGCCCAAGGATGCTACTACTCCTACTAAGAGCAAGTCACTAGAAGAAATACCATCTATTGGTTTGTATACTATTGAAGATTCTCCTGAGAGGGAAAAATCATAGGAAGCTAAGAAAGAAAATGAAGGAGAAAATCAAGTAGAGTTGCTTGTGGAAGAAGAAATAGAACCAATATCATTAGTTAATTACTTGGATGATGAATATGAAAAATATGCTTATGAGGAAATAAAAGAAATAGAGTAAGTAAATATTGAAGAGACTCACCCAGATGTTGAAGAGGCAGAGTTGGAGAAAGCCAAAGACTTGAGTCTAGGAAAGTAAGAAGTCCTCATAGAACAACCAAGCTAAAGGATTGATGCGGTAGTATTTTCTACTATTTCTTCATATATCAATGTTGAAATCCAATTTTAAGTCTACCTTTTGTTATATCTCAAGGTTTTGTATTTATTTCTCCTAAAAATTCATCAATTCTTTCCCCTTAATCAATAAAGACCCCATTGAAGAGGGTCTATTTTAAAGACCAAATAAATGTGTCTATTTTTGATCCTCAGATCCCACCCATTTCAAAAATAAAATTGGTTAATATAAGAGCTCCCATTACATATGCCTCACCAGTATGTTTAGCTATAATGAAAGTGGAGAGAACCCATGGTTTGGTCAGGTATATAACTGATGGCATACCAAGGAGAGAGTTGTCTCTAAGGGAGACAATATTCCACCAACCTCTCTTATTTCCAACTCAGATTAATACTTTAGCAGTGAATCCATTAATTACACCTACTCCTATGACTCCTCTAAATTATTCATCTCAAGGCCCAACTCTAATTGAAGAAATAGGGGATCTCATAGTTCCTCAATGGGTGAAAGAGATGCAGGAAGCCAGGGATGAAAGAAAAAATATAGTTGTAATTGAATTTCCCATAATCTCCAATAGGTTTGATAAGAAGTGAAAAAATTTAGAGGGTGAATAAGAAGAAGGTGGTGCACCTTGTTATAGGGGAGGAGATGGATTTTGAGCAGAGAGAATATTTTTCCTCTTGAAAATAAACTAAAGAAGAACCCAGGGGACCCTATATAATATATTGAGAAATTCAATGATTTTCATTAATTCCATAGGTGTAGCCTTGAAGGAAATACACTAGAGTATTGAGTAGGTGGAAATAAATGCAAATCACCCAGGCCCCTTAGGAAATTATTGCCAATGTGTAAAGTGATACCAATAATCTGTATGATATTTTGTATAGTATGCGGGCCTCTAGAGTAGTTGCCCAGCCTAACTGGGTAAACATCACCAAGATATGGCACCAGATGAAATAATTGGAAAAGAGTTTGAATTTATTTTTTATATTCAATGAATAATTCTTTTAACCATTTGAATTTAATGTCTGGTATGGATGTAGGGTGCTTGAATTATGTCATTGCTAAAAGAGATGCCTCTTTTGGTTAACATAATCAGATGAAGGCATTATTGGGACTCTTTATCATATATGAGAGTGAGGCATTAAAATTTTTAGTGAATATGAGGGTCACTCAGGTGATTAATCCTACCTACAAGTTGGTCAATAGGCTTAATTTTTGGAACCTCCTTCATGAAACAACATATAGTTTTAATAAGGAGGTGTAGGAAACCATCTACAAAATGAATGAGGAGGTTCTATAGTTGGTAAAATTTTCTAAGAATATAGTAATTAAGGTTGAAGCCTTAGTAGCTAGATTTAAGATCATGGAGGAAGAGAAAGGTAGGTTAATGGTTGAAGAACTTATAATTCTTACACATTCCTTACTCAAATTTGATATTGTAAACAAAAAATTTGAGGTAGGGGCTCATTATTAGATAAACTTAAAGATAAAAATAAAGCTTCATCTATAGTTTCAATTACTCAACCAACTTTAAGTGTTTATAAAACATCTCAGGACTCTCAATCTTATGGGTTTATAATAATGCAAACTCCCACAGGTCTGGTGTTCATTTCACCCATAGTTACTCTTACAACAACTTCAATTTCTTCTTCAAGTCCTCTAGCTAGTGGTGCCACATCAACACCATGATTAAAAATTATTATATATGTGCATGTATATTTAAGATAGAAATGTAGTTCTTAATCTATTTATTGTACACAAATATTTTATTTTAGCTAGAGAGTCTAAGTTTAAACACATTCATTATGCATACATATTTTACATGATCTTGAGCCTATGGATCTATTGTTGGAATTATAATTTTAGGAAAAGCTTGAAAAGATGAGGCCTTTCCATCCCAATCTTATAAATACATGTAACCTCTCGATCCCAAAAAGAGGAAATTTTGGCTGTTTAGACTAACAGGAAATTCAAAAGGGTTTTGTTTGACTTTGTCTTTATGTGCAAATCTTGATTCTTCTCCAATTATGTGGATTACTTGAGACATTACATTATTATGGTATTTTAATACTTATATTTGTGTATGATTTATCCATTTTAAATATTTTCATTCATTTTAAGCTATAACTGATTTGAATATCTTTTGCATGCTAATCATAATCCTTCTTGAAGATGTGCAATAATAGTCTAATAATTGGGAAACCTTTGACTTTGCATGTCTAAGTATATTGTGTCATTTATCCTTTGACTCTTCATTATATATTTTTTTTGTGTGTTATAGCATCTTTCAATAAATATTGGTTTATATTCCTTGTCCTACCTAAGTTCAAGTGCTAGTTTTGAAGGGTTTTATCCTGGGTTATACATAGGCCTTCTTTTCTACCCTACTCTTCCCTCATTTTTTGAGTTTTTTTTGACATATTACCCATTTTAGTTAGAATAATAAAATTTACACCCAATACAATTAGATCTTGATTCATTCATAACCAATCCATTTGTGGTAAACAATTTGTATCACTCACCACTATTCCACCAACAGGTTGTTATAAAATTGAATACCCTACAACTTGTGTGTTGAGTGATTTAATTTAGTTATTCCATCTTTATAACCTTTAGTGTATTGTTTAAGAGTAGGCATGGAAGATCTATTAGCTTTTAGTGCATCACCTCCTGTTATTTTTAGTTTATTTTCTCTCCCTTTTCTTAGATGAAGAGCATAGTTTAGCTATAGGTAGTTTCATTCCATCTAGTTTAGGTATGTATGGAATTTTTAAACTTTATTCAATGAGTTTTTAAGGGAATATATTCCATCTCTATAGGTTTATCTCAAAGAGCCTTAGGTCCCACACTTTAGATATAATCCCATTGTGTTTGTAAATCAAATTTGTTTTTGCAGGTGCATGATTTGAGAGACAAGAGTATATCATATGAGATATCTTAAGGGTGTTGTCATAAATTTAAGGGGATGTTTAAGGTATATCCTATGAGATACCTTTAACACTAATATGATTGGAATTTTACTTCACCTTTAAGGCACTACTGGGTGATAATTTGAAGGGCCTTGTAATACCTTCAAGGTATCTCTTAGGAGATATCTTTAAAACATACACAAGTGTGGATTTATCCTTCAAGGTATCTATTGGAGGTTCTATATTTCACCCTATCTAAGGAGAGGATCATTTAGGTCTTCTACCCAAATCTAGTCTAACATGGGAATGACCCTGGGTTGTGGGTCACCTAATCTTGGGTCAGACATCTAGGATTTTTAATGATGCTAGCTCCTCTGATGTATCACATAGCTCATTTCCACTAAAACCTATTAATTACTGAGGTGAAAATGGAGAGAAATATAACTAAAAGGGAAACCTAAGCTAATGTTGGTGATACACCTAGAATGATTGTTCATCCACTCTTGCTTGAACTTATAAAACACTAATGAGACAGAACAAATGACTAGATCTGCAAATCCTAAGTCTCTTATGCATCAATGTTTCATGTAGAGGTTTCAGCAAGTGATCAAAACCTAAGGGAAATGATGGAAAATCCTAAGTTAAGGCACTAAATAGTTGATGTATCCATTATTGTATTTAACCAAATGACATCAAACACTAGGCATGACTTGCATAACATGACAAACTACCAACTAGGTGAGATTAGGACTTTACAAGGGAGAAAGCTCTACCACATATGAAAATCAATTGAAACAAACACACTAAATAAGCACAATGAAATCTTATCATAGTCTTCTATTTATCTCAAGAGGTTACAAAGGTCAATATTGGTAGAGTCTAGTCATGCCCAAGAGAGGGATCTATTTCAAGGCTTAGAATCATGTATTTATAGTAGAAGGGAATGCGAGAGATGGAGAACATGTGTGGGAGAATGGAGAAGGAGTAATTAATGCTCAAGACAATAGTTGTACCAACTGCTTAACCTCCTCATGTATTAATGTCACTATGACCCTGTCTAGCATGAAAGAATGGATCATGAAAGTCAAGACCACTGTAAGAAGCAACAACCCCCACCATATGAATCCTTTTCAAGCTCCTTTGCATTAATTACTTTCACTACAAGGATAAAATCTTCATATTCATGTACCTGATAGAACTATGATTAAGTATATTTTAAGCAGCTATAGGTACCTACTTTTCAAAGCTATGACTATGTTGATGGATGAAACATTTTTCCATAATAACATATCTTCCCCTACTTTAAAATTTGAGCATAGGTCTTACTATAGATTGAAAAACAATCTCATTTATTGGTTTTCAGATAGCTATAATATCGATGCAGATCCATAGATTTCATAGCCTTGTTCTTAGAAAATATTAGGTCTAAACAAACCTATTATGCCTCTAAACTTTAAAGGTGATAGAGCCTTATTATTAGTAATTTTGAATGTATGGTTATGTCTGATTGTGACATTCAACCAAGCTCTAATGGTGGTACACACCCTTGAACTATTTTCTCTTGGTTTGACCTAAACCATATTTGACTTCTACTTAAAATATCCTATCTTTAAATTTTAGTATTAGTCATCAATATTGATCTGGGTTTCTCAATTGTGCCATATATCAATGATTCACCCCTTCTCAAGATCCTGCTATCAATCTATTTGCTTCTACACTTACACCATGCAGTGGCCTTGTATTTGATCTATCTCTTTGACCTTTTGACCTTATGCACATTTTAGATGTTCCTTTGCACAACTAAAATGCATATCATTGATATACCTGATAGTTAACATGGTCATGATACTTGGTAGCTTCTCATTCATTCTTATGATCCATTAACTAGTTGACCTTTTGCTCATCATTGATCTGCTTTGGTATGATGGATTGTTCACCATTGATCATCTTAGGACCATTAGCTTTATTAGTCATCATACACTATTAGATCTTCATATGGGCACTTGAGATCTTAACACTTATCATTCCCATGATTAATATTAGGATATGCTAACCTTTTGACTATGAGATAGTTATTGATCTTTGATGTATAATTTAATGCACTCTATTGAATCTTCTAGACATAATGACATCACTGATTGCTTATTCACTATTGGATCTTGACTTGAGCTTCCAAAATTTAGACACTTGTCATCATCACATTTATCCTTGTAACTTTTGAATTCAAATGGATATTTACCACAACTTTAACTTGATGTCCCCACATGCATCCTTGACTACTTGTTCAACTTTAAATAACTATATCTTGAGATAGAAAACTCATCAAGATATGGAATTTGTAGAGCATTATTTAGGCATGAAAAACATCATGTCCATGAAATATTTTGTATTTGATAGATTCCACAAGCGTACTTATGAAATGCATAGCTGGATTGACTTGTTCATCCCTACATGATGTTTAAATGACAATCTAGTTTCTCTAGGCTTGTGTTAGTCATTTTTCCTTTAAACCAAGATACTATGAGGTATCAAAAGCAAGCTAAAATAAATATCATCATGAGTTTTTAATGATGAGGGTTGACATTTGGCTCGTGAGGCCAAAATTTTAAAATTTTATGTGACTCTGATGGGAAGCATGCCTGCTATGCTTGAGAAACTAGACCATTTACATGATTTTGGACTCATGAAATAATGAAAATATGAGCTATGAATGTAATAAAATCCTTTGATTGAAAATACAACATCCACCAAAACAATAAAACTAACCTAAATAAAACAAGGACAACTAACCTAGAGAAAAGGGAAAAGAAGACAAATAGAATAAAAGTAGACTACTTCTTGTGCTAATGACTTATCAGAATAAAATAAACTTAGAACAACTAACATAAAAAAAGATGTTTTCTTCTAAGATCAAATGGAAAGTGATTTGACAATTTTGGCAATATTGGTGTATTATTCCTAATTTAGTTAAAGGGTCTCAGTAGTAAAATCAGTAAACAAATAGACAATAATTAAGATACTAATTTTTGTAAATTAATTGAAATTCAAACTTTTCTAAAAACAGTAATAATAAGAAGAAAACAAAACTTAGCTAAAAACTGATTGATCCGATTGAGATAGAGGCTAAAATTCACTATGTAGGACTAAGACACTATCACAAACTAAGATTTGAACTTCATTTTATGATTGGATAGGAGCACTATAATTGGATAGTAGTGGTACCAATGTTATAGTCCACCTCTATCGCTATTGTCTTGATGATTTAAACTTTTTGGGTTTTATTTGCTGTCTATGTGACCTTGTCTGTAAAGTTTTAATAGTTGGAAGTCTATATAGCTCCCTATAGAGTAGATTATTTCTTCAAACCTTATCTTTCATTATGTTTTGAATAATTTTGAGAAAGATGTGGGGGGTTAGTATGTGTAAGTTTCACTAGATGTGCTTCAAACCCCATGTGTGGGCACGCTACCTACATACCAATACTTCGAAGAGGGATTAAGCCATATGTAGTTCTTCCACTTGATGTGCTTTGTGAAATTGTGTTTATGAAAATTTAAAATGCTAAACTAAATGTTTTTGAGGTGGCTAGGGACTGGTGTAAGAATTTAAATGAGCTTGCAAGTGTGTTAGCTAGTTGTATGTAGAGAATAGGGAAGATTGCTTGACTAACCTTGCTTGTATTCATGTTTGCTTAGTGGTATTTGCCAACCCTTTCCAAATGATCTTTGAATGGGATTTTATAGGGATATATTGTTCATGGGTTGAATGTACTCATGTTAGGATGACAAGGATAAGGATGGGGAACTAGAATAAATTGATCATTGGGGCCATAAATGGACTTGGACAATAGCACTGAAAGTAGATAAGAGTGGCACTGATGCTATAATCCAAGTGTGGCATTATTGTCTTGAGAAAAAAGGACCTTGGGGGATTCATTTGTCTTGAAAAGAGTAGTTTAGGTGAGATGTGACCAAGTTTGGACAGATACAAATGACTAAGAATTAGTGAAAATAAGCGTAAGACGGTCTTGAAAGTAAGCATGAGGTACTTAAGGGTTCAGTGTCATTAGCCATGCTCAAGTTACCAATTTTTGCATTTTATATGACTAAATTTACCCCCTTTTATTCTATTGATGCATCAAAGCAAAATACTAGGATAAAATAAAATAGAAAGTGTACCTAAAGTTACTTACAAGGGTGAATCTCATGAAGTTGTGTGATGTTGGGTGTGCATAGAGAGAGCACATTGTGAAATGTGAATCTATAAGAGAAAATAAAGAATAGATAAGTTCTTACTATATATGCTAGATCTAAAATAAGAATATACAAAGTTGGGTAAGAGAGAGAGGAAGAGAAAGGAATGAATACACCTCACCAAGTACATGGACCGATACAAAACCTATTGTGATGTTGAGTGATGCTAAGTAATGCTAGATGATGTTGGATGTGTGATGTACCAAGAGTAATATCATGAACAGAGATGAGTGCTCAATTCCCTAAAAGTGGCTCAAGAATTTAAAGGCTATCCCTTTCGATCCATCATCACCTAATAAGTGAAGCTAGGTGATCATGCATGTGTTGATCGATGTTTGGACTATGTGTCCAATTCCTCTAAATAGGTGGCTCAAAAATATAAAGGCTAGCTAGTAGTTTGGATCCATCATTACCCTATAAATTAAATCTATGAACTGATACCCTATGAAATGTACGTCATATGAGATGGATCCTAAAGCTTGTGAATGTACTATGATATGAAAATGTTGGCATGGATATTTAAATATATGTTGGAAACTAGGTCACTTTGAAAAATGGAGATTAGGCTTATATGAAAGCCACTACAAATTGGTGCACTAGGCTTGTATGAAATCCACTCAAGAACTCGAGAAGTTAGGCTTGTATGAAAGCCATTCCAAAATAATGTCAACCACCTGTAGATGGAATAAGGCATGCAATCACTAAGAATTCCTAGGTAATGCTAAACTCAGAAAGAAAAGAAAACAAATGTGTCACGCACATTGCCCCCAATCACTGGTGTCTAAAACATGGATTTTGATCTAAAAGTTGTACCAACTACCCTATCTAAAACTATAATCAAGATCCATCATGCCATGCATGATTCCCCCTATATGTGGATTCTCTAAGAAATTTTTTACTAAAACTACTGATTTTGGTCTAGTCTATAGCTGACAAAACTATAATTGAACTTACCTTTCTATCTATTTTTGGAAAATCTAGTTTTTTGCTATTTATATAGGAGCACCAAAAGTGGACACTAGTGGTACTAGTGTTATTGTCCAAGTTGGGCACTATTTTCCAAGGCCAAATCTAGTAACTATATTTGATTCTTGACTGTCTACCTATTTTGTTCTGACTATTTTGATGTCTAGTTATTGTTCTAAGTGTGTTAAATGTTGGATTTTTGACTGAAGGGGTTCTGATCTCTGAAACAAAACCCCAATTCATTTCCCCCTCTTCTGAGAGTGGGAATGAAGACCCTAAAATGATTAACCTTAGAATAAATGGCCCTATAAGTGTGTTATGTTGTAAAGATACATGATATAATAATGGTAATCGATAAGATATCTAAAGATATAACATGATTTGTATTGAGAGGTTGTTAGAACAGTAGGGGTATGCCTAGATAGATATAATAATGTAATAACATTTGTAATGTACTAAACTAGAAATGAAAGTCTGATTAGTTGTTAGTTGGAGGGATGGAGCATGATGTCCATCATAGAATCCAAGAAAGCAAGATGAATACATGATGTGAATCATGGCATTGCAAATAATGAGAATTAAATAAGTAACAAGCACACAAGGTAAGAAGCATACAAGGATGACCAAGGGGCCAAGAAAACAAAGGATATGGGCACATGTCACTCAAACTAGAAAGCAAGCATACAAGGCATGTTTAAATGCCACATACACATAATTGAAACAAGTAAAATTGGCATGGAAGCCACAATCATATAGAGGAGTACATGTAAAGGACATTGGAAAATGTCCTCAGGCACACACATGAATAGAAGTAAAAGACTTTGTAAAATGTCCTAAGGCACATACAAGAGACAAATAGGAACTAAGAAATGCAAACAATCTAGCTATGCTATGTAAGAAAAGAAAGCATGTAAGGAATTGGAAGTACAATCACATCTAACTAATCAAAGCAAGAGGGAAAGTATGAAAGATATGTGAGTACAAGACTAGGCATATGCTAAGAAATACACAAGTTCTATAAACTAGTGAGTGTCAATAGAGAAATCTATGTAAACAAGTGAGTAATGTACATCAACATGATAACTAGAATGTGTGGTTTAGGAATGACATAACCAAGATGGTGTAGTCATATAGAAGATGCCCCAATGGGTATGTATATTAATATGTGTCTTGATGTATAAGTAGGATGCCCCCTCAATGGTTATAGTGAAGCAATCAAAGAGGTGGATGTCATTGCACACACTCAAAATAGATCAAGTGAAGCATGGTAATGTAGATAAATTGACAAACAATAGCATAGAATAGAAAATGTAAGTCTAACATAGTAGTAGAACTATAAATCATAGATAGTGCATACAATCAAAATGTTTTTAATTTATTTGAATGTATTTATATTTTGAAATTTTATATTATTTTTTGATTTTTGAATTTTTTTTGAGCTATGTACAATCAAGCAATAAAAACTATGTACAGGTAAGTTGGGAAAGAATGATACTAATCTATTAGTCTCATGGGAGACTCCCTATAATTGTCTTCTATATCAAATAAAGGAATAATGCATCATTATGAATCATGAGGGAATGGTTACGAATATGATTCTGAATATTCAGATTCATTGTTGGTATCCTGGAAATCATAATAACCTGTATTGTTCCACTCATCATTATATTCTTGATTTTGAACCAATGGAATGCTAGTGTTGACTTTTATTGTATCTAAATCTTTTCCTTTGATAAATTATGTTTGTGAATGATTTTCCTTAGGATGTTTAATAAATCCCAAACCTTGGTGACCAACATTATCAACTATTAGAATGGGAGTAGTGATGCCTTGAGCTTGCTTGCCCAACCCTTGACCTTGATAATCAAACTGTTGTAGATATTTTTGACCAAACCCATACTACTTTAAAAGTAAAGCCTCATTTTGGAGAGGTAGATTTACATATTTTTCATGCTTTACCTATACATGTGCTATTGTTTCTTACTTTGATTTTGCTTTTTTGTCTTTTTGTTATTTTGAGTTATGCTTTGGTAACCAATTTTATATTGTTTCTAAATTTGACCCTTTGTGAATGTGTTCCTATGTCACTATGGATTGATTCACTGATTTACCTTGTATAGGTTCCTCATTATAAATTATTTGTTGTATATGTTGTTTTAATGAAAAACATGAATCTGTGTGATGCCCATGCATTTTATGATATGCACAATAATATTTGGATCTTCTCACTGAATGCAGAGAAGGTAGTTTGATCAACTTATATTTAATCATTTCCCTTAGCACCTCACTTGAACTCTTCTTTTAACTTTGAATACTTTTCAAATCACTATTTGTAGAGTTACTTTGTTGTGATTTCTTATGTTGATATGTAATGTTGCTTGTAACCAATTGACTAGGTGAAGGTGCATATATATGATTGACATTAGGGTGCCTTTGAGGCTTTTATATTATAATCTAATTTTCCAATGTTGTGATCTTGTCATGTAATTTTTGATTCTATGTTTGTAAATCTAAAATTAACTTGCTCATACTAGTGATTTGAACCCTTAGAGTCTCACAAGTGCAAACCCTAGTGGCTTCTAATTAAACATGTAAGCACATATGCTGAAGAGGTTATGAAGAAGCTACAGGTTGAATTTATGCATTAGGAACAATATTATAGGCTACCTCACCTTTTGGAGGGGTGATAGCATGGACCTAGTTAGAGGGAAAGTAACTATCACCCTCTTGGGGGAGAGGAGGAGAAGGAAATTCTTTCCTATGCATAAGATATGACATTAAAACTTGTCAAGTTGTTGTTAGCTTATGAAATGGATCCTTTAAGTATGTAAGGATTTTATTCTTGATTGAATTACACATAATAGAGAGATGGCATGTTAAATAGTTATATGCATCTAGGTAGAAAACATGAGCGTGGAATGAAATGCATGAAATGTGAGTGATGATTTTTTCAATAATATGTTTTATATTAAGCATTCCATAGGAGAGATAGCAAGCAAGGGATAGAGAGTGTGAATTTGTGCATGAATGTATAGAAAATTTTGACATGAATCATGACCTTTCTAAAATGTTTAGCATGATAAACTTGAAAATTTTTCCACATGAGTGAGAGAGAGTATGCAAAAGGAATATTGAAATCTTTTACATTTTTAGTAATAAATGTTGTAATATCATCTTTTATTATAAATATTAAGCATGAAATGCAAATAATGAAGCTTTATACTAACATATGATAAGTTTTACCATTCATGTACATGATAGGACCAATGATGGTCTCCTTATTATTTGCAAGAAATGTAAGAAAAATTTGTAAATAAGTGAGATCCATTTTTACAATCTGATTATAGATGTAAGGCGATACCTCAAGAAGTAATGGGACCTAGTATATGAAACTGGGGTTTGACTAGAAATTGTTTTAAAAATTTACTATGAAATTTTTAAATTTGATGTGAATTTTTGAGTGAGATATGCAAGTAAAAAATCAAAAATTTATTGAAAAATTTGCGATTTAACAAGACCTAGTGTATGCAACTAGGGATTTGAAAAATAAATGTTTTTGAAAATTACTACTAAAATTTGAATGAATTTTATGATTTTGATATGCCAATAAAAAATCAAGAAATGATTGGAAAATTACTAAAAAAATTATTGGGACCTAGTATGGGCAAATAGGTTTTTAAGGAAAATTATTTTAAAATTACTATGAAAATTTAAAATTTAATGCTAATTTCTTATTTTATTATGCAGGAAAAAAATTAGAAAAAATATAGTACAAATTAGTAATAAATTTACCCTAGGTTTTCTATAATTTTTGTGCACAAATGAAGTAAATTGAGTTCACCAAATGATTTAATAATTTTGGGAATATTGGTGTATTATTCCTAATTTATTTAAAGGGTTTGAGTAGTAAAATTAGTAAATAAATAGACAATAATTAAGCTATTGATTTGTGTAATTTAATTGCAATTACAACTTTTAAAAAAATAGTAATAAGGAAAAGAAAACAAAACTTAGCTAGAAAATGATTGATCCGACTGAGATAGAGGTTAGAATTCACTGTGCAGGACTGAGACACTATCACAAATTGAGATTTGAACTTCATTTTGTGATTAGATAGGAGTGATCAAATTGGATAGTAGTAGCACCAGTGCTATAGTCTACCTCTACCACTATTGTCTTGAGGATTTAAGCTTTTTGTGTTTTATTTGATATATTTGTATGACCCTGTCTGCAAAGTTTTGATAGTTTGAAGTTTGTATAACTCTTTATAGATCAGATTATTTCTTCAAACCCTATCTTCCATTGTGTTTTGACCAATTTTGAGCAAGAGTGGGGGGTAGTATGTGTAAGATGCATTGGACATGCTTCACACCCCATGTGTGGGCACATTGCCTACATATCAATACTCTAAAGAGGGATCAAGCCATATGTAGTTCTCCCACTTGATGTGCTTTGTGCAATTGTGTATATGAAAATATAGAATGCTAAATTGGATGTGCTTGAAGTGGATAGGGACTGGTGTAAGGATTTGAATGAGCTTATAAGTGTGTTGGTTGGCTATATGTAGAGAATAGGGAAGATTACTTGAGTAGCCTTGCTTATATTCTTTCTTGCTTAGTGATATTTGTCATCCCTTTCTAAATGATCTTTGAATGAGCTTTTATAGGGATCTATTAGTCATGGGTTGAATGTACTCGCATTAGGCCAATGAGGATAAGGATGGGGAACTAGAAGAAATTACTATTGGGGTAATAAATGGACTTGGAAAATAACATCAGAAGTGGACAAGAGTGGCACCAATGCTATAGTCCAAGTGTGGCGTTACTGTCCTAAGCAAACAGGACTTGAGGGGACTGATTTGTCTTGGAAAGAGTAGTTTAGGTGAGCTAAGACCAAGTTTTGAAGGCTAAAAATGATTGGGATTTAGTGAAAATAAGTCTAAGAGGGTCATGGAATCAAGCATGAAGGACCTAAGGGTTGGGTGTCATTAGCCATGCTCAAGTTACCAATTTTTGCATTTTATATGACTAAAGAAAGTTGGATTATTTATCTTGTAACTTTGAAACATGTCTCCATATCTTGATGGTCTCTTCTTGTAGATTGGATTAATTAGATGTTCATGACATCTTGATGAGGTAGATGGGCCTCCACTTTCCATTTTGAGTTGCATGGATTGAAGATGTGGATTTGAGACCCAAACATCTTCTTCCCATATTCTTCTATTCTACAAGAATGCTACCAGTTCTTCTTCATTACAATGATCTGAGGTATCTTTCATTATGCCTTTATTTTTTTCCTTATGAACAAGTGATTTGTCAAGGTCTTCATGATTGACCTCTTGTATCTCTTTAAGCATGCTAGATGAAAAGGCCTCTTTATTTGATTTGTGTTCAGGAGCAATGATCTGAGGTATTAGATCAATAAACATTTGTTCATTCTTCTCATCTTCATGCACTTGTTCTTCTTGTGAGCCAACTATAGTAGCTGATTAATCTTTAAGATATTTAATAGGAAGTGTAAGACCTTAAATAGCTTGATATTATTTACAAATATCCATACATTTCTACCAAAAATCCCCATTGTTACCTTGATGCTCATCTTCCTTGGATAGGATGCACTCATCAGTGGTTAATTCCAAAAGTTCTTGAGAAGCATCTTGATATGAGACAATTGGTATGTGATCAAGAAGATCTTGAAAAAAAATCCTCTATAGCACATCTAAAACTTCTTCATGTATCTCATCTTCTATTTACACTTGTTATTGCAACTCATCTTGTTTGACCCTATGGAAGAAAGAATCATGTTTGTTCCTGCTAAGAGGTGTCCCAATAATGATTTCTTCTTCCTAGTCACTCAGGTCACCTTCATTTTCTATCTCCTTAACTAAATCTTCTTAACTTTCCTCAAAAAATAAAGGCTCTTTTTCAAGGAGTGGCATAGTAGACCCTTGAAAATATTTAGTAAGATAATAGAAGTCCAAATAAGCTACCATAGATACCATATTTTGGACTTGAGGCTGCTCAACTTGGATCACCCTCACCTCTTCTTTTTGTTGCACTATTTCTTGAATGGATCTCCATGAAGGAAAGGCTATAGGATTTTGAGGGGAAATGAGTGGATTCTGAATGATCTCCTACTTGATCTTGACTTTAATATCTTGGCTTATGCTTGATTGTTCTTCTTTCTCTCTTAATTGTTGGATCTGATTCTAAGTCATAAACTTGGGTTTAGAAATCCCTACTTCTATACTTGTTCTTGCTATGGGTAAAAAATAAGGAATTTGTTATTGTGTTGCCTTTGTATCTATCATTAAATTTTTAAGATACTAATTTTCAATCTCAATTTTCTTGGCTAGGGAGGTTTCAAAATCAAACCTTGATTTCTCATGATGTTTAGCCTTCGTAACACTAACTTGCCTTTTCTCTTGGACTCTCCCTTGGACATATTTACATGAAGGGAAGGTTGGAAGCAGTTGGGGGGAACTATGATGAATTTGAAAATCATTTGGTAAGGGATTATGAGTGATGATGGTAAGCTTGACATGAGGTTGACATGGAGTGAAAGTGAGAAGACAAGATGGGTGATGAAGTCTTTGTATTTCTTCATGGGCTGCCAAATTCTCCTCAATCTTGTAAATGAGTCCATATATGTCAAGCATGTCACTACTATTTCTAGAATAACCTCTCCTAATGAAAGACATCCAATTCTCTTTTACTTGCTACACTGAAGTCCTAACCCCTCTGATGACACATTTTGGAATTTCTTGCCCATACCCCTTCAATGTTTCAATGTTTATCATATTCCTCTCCTAGTATAATAGAGATTTTTTAAGGATATATATAAAATGGCTTGGGGTATGATTAGGAAATTAAAGAATTTAATGAATCTACCATGACTAATAAAGAGGGTAATCAGGTTGTAGAGGGGGTAGATGAGACTCATAAAAGGCTTGATGATCTTGGTAATAAGGGGGCTCATCATAGAAATAGCAAGGGGAAATATTATGATGGATTAGCTATATATAAGGAAGATCAGGGTAGTAATCCTACATGTATGAATGATGTAGGTCCTCATACTACTGGTGAGGATCATAGCAAGATGGAAAAGGATCATTTTAAAACTACTGATAAAGAGGGTAAATATAGTATCCTTCTCTATAGGTTACCATAGACTATAAAACATGAAGATAGTTAAAATCATGAATAAGAATATGCCTCATACCTTGAGATAAGGACAAATAATACTTAAAACTCCTATTTAAGATGAATGTGCCATAGACTTGCTTCAATAGCTAAAATTGGGTCCCACTGGAAGTGTCAAAATTGTTGGAGGTTCTAGATTGCACCCTAGGGATAGTCGAGTGCATCAATGCCTAGACCGCTTCTACTCTTAGTTTATAATTGGTCCTCTCCCATATATATATGTACTGATATGCCCCTATCTATATATGGGGTGATGGGAGAGAGAGGGGGTTGAATGCCAACTATATCTTGGGTCAGACCTCTAGGATTTTTAATGAGGCTAGCTCCTCTGATGTATCACTTAGCTCATTTACACCAAAACCTACTAAGTGTTGAGGTTAAAAGGGAGAGGAAAAAAATAAAATGGAAAACCTAAGATATTATTGGTGATACATCTAAATTTATTGTCTACCCAAACTATTTGAAATTCAAAAAACACTAATGAGACAAGAAAATGATTGGATCTATAGCTCCTAAGTCTCTTATGCATCAATATTTCATGCAGAGGTTCACCAAATGATCAAAACTTGAGGGAAATGATGGAAAGGCTTGATTTAAGGCACTAACTAGTTGATGTACCGATTGTTGGCTTCAGCTAAATGACATCAAACACTAAACATGACTTGTATAACATAACAACTTAGTAGCTAGGTGAGATCAGGACTTGACAAATGAGAAAGTTCTACCATATATGCAAATCAATTGATATGAACACACTAGATAAGCATGATGAAATATTAACATAGACTTTTATTCATCTCAAGAGGTTATAAATCTCAATCTTGGTAGAGTCTAGTCATGCCCAAGAGAGGGATCCATTTCAAGTCTTAGAAACCTGTATTTATAGTAGAAGTGAATGAGAGAGATTGGGAACATAAGTGGAATAATGGAGGATCCATCAATGATCAAGACAACATATGTACCAACTCCTCAAGCTCTTCATGCATTAATGTCATTGAGACTCTATCTAGCATGGAATGATGGATCATAAAGGTCAAGACCACTATAGGAAGCAACTGACCCTATCGTATGAATCCCTCTCAAGATCATATTCATTAATGCCCTTCATTGCAAGGACAAAATTTCATAGTCATCACCTAATAGAGACATGATTAATTTTTATTTAAGTGACTGTAGGTACCTACTTATCAAAATTATGACTATATTGATGGATGAGACAAATCTCCATAATCACATATCTACTCCTAATTTAAAATTTGAACATAGGTCTTACTATAGATTGAAAACCAATCTCATTTATTGTTTTTCATATAGATATAATATCAATGTAGATCTATAAATTGCATAGCCTCATTCTTGGAAAATATTAGGTTCAAACAAACCTATCATGCCTCTAAATTTTAAAGGTGATAGAGCCTCATTATTAGCAGTTTTGATTGTATGGCTATATCTACTTGTGACATTCAACTGAGCTCTAATGGTAGTACATACCCTTTGAACTATTTAAACTTGGTTTGACCTGAATAATATTTGACTTCTGCTTGAAATATCCTATCTTTGGATTTTAGTATCATCCATCGATCTTGATCTAGGCTTATTGATCATACCATTTATCAGTGATGCATTCTTTCTCAAGATCTTACTGTCATTCTATCTACTTTCATGCTTGCTCCATGTGATGGCATTGTATTTGATCTAGCTCTTTGACCTTTTGACCTTACATGTACCATATATCTTCCTTTTCATGGCTTGAACATGTACCTTTTATTTACCTAATAGTTATCATAGTCATGACACTTGGTAGCTTCTCATTCATTCTCAAGATCTACTGACTAATTGACCTTTTACTCACCATCGATCTACTTTGGTATGATAGACTGTACACTGTTGATTAGATTGGGCCCACTAGTTTTATTAGTTTTTACATGTTATTAGATCTTTATATGGGTACCTGAGATCTTGACACTTCTTAGCCCTATGTTTAATCTTAGGATATACTAACATTTTGACTTTGAGCTTACCATGGATCTTTGATGCATGATTTAACATGATCTATTGGATCTTCTAGACCCATTGACATTGTTGATCACCTACTTTTCATTGGATCTTAACTTGAGCTTCCATGATTTGGACACTTATTAGCACCACATTTATACTTGAAACATTTAAATTCAAATGGCTATTTTCTAAACCTTTAACTTGACATCCCCACATACATCCTATATTGTTTTTTTGAATTTAAAGACCTATATCTTGAGATAATAAGCTCATCAAGATAAAATTTTTGTAGAGAATGATTTAAAAATGAAAAACATTATGTCCATGTAATATTTTGGCTTTGGTTGATTTCATAGGTATACTTATGAAATGCATAATTGGACTGAGTTGTTCATCCCTGCATGACATTTAAATGATATTCTAGCTTCTCTAGGCTTTTGTTAGTCATTTTTCCTTTAAACGAGGGCACTCTGAGGCATAAAAAACAAGCTAAAATAAAGACCATCAATAGTTTCTAATGATGAGGGTTGACATTTGGCTCATGAGGCCAAAATTTTAACAATATCTCTATGTTAAAGCTACCCACAAAGGTGTTATAAAGCCCTTAAAGGTGTAGACACCTAATTCTATCTACAATTGGCTTTCTATTAGACTTCAAACTGGTTCTTACCAAACATTGCAAATTAAGCCTAGGATTCACTAAATGTCCCAATTTTGGTCGGCATAATTTATTAATGTTTAGAATAATGTTGAGACATACTTATTTGGGATACTATACTATACATAACAATAACATGTCATGAATTCATCTTCAGTCACCTTGTGACCTAACAACTGTCAATTTGGCCTATAGACCCATTAAGTGGGGCACTTGATCAAATCTTAAAAGAGCAAAAATGTTATTCAAATTGAATTAAATAATTAAATAAGATTAAATTCTTAGTTGAATTATCTATTTGTAATTAATAAATATCTAAAAATAAAAATTCCAAAAATCAAAATATCAAGCCTTTTCATCATAGTCTTTATGAATTGTCAAGGTCTTTTAAAATATCCCAAAATATCTAATTTGAGAGCCATTCCTAGTAATTGAAAATCATAATTACATGATAACTTTTAACTAAACTAGAGTTAGTATCAACTCACTTGGGGTTAGTTTGAACCCATTTCATGTTTAAACTCAACTTTAACTCACCTTGGGTGAGAGTTAATTCTTGAGGCTATAAATACAAGACCATACCCATTGATGTTTAAGCTATTTTGATGCAAAGTTATTATGCACAAATATATTCAATAAGATCTCATAAGCCAATGTTATAATGCCAATTTTTAGAGAGACAAGCCTTGAAATTAGTGTTACTAAGCCAAATTTATGATCCAAGCAAAGCCAATCAGCCAATCTAAGGTGTTAAGGAGAGAAAGAACAAAGAAAGCTTCATTATCAAAGACTTTTTGATGCACAAACCGAGCAAGCAATTTAAAGAAGCCATATTGGAGTTATAAGGAAGGTAAAACAATGATTTCCTTTGTGTTTTAGTTATATTTCCATTATATTTTTATTACCTATGCTCTCCCTAGTGTCTAGGCTAGGAGTGTAAGTGTTAGTGTGTTATTTTCATTTTATTTTATTGGAATAATACCATACTAACCTCCCTTATTGGATTCCTTGTTCATAGAAGGCATATCCTAAGAGATACCTTAGATGGTGATATCATACATTCAAGGGGATATTTAAGGTATCTCCTAGGAGATACCTTTAACATGCACATTAGTGGATTTTTCCTTCATCTTGAAAGCATTTTTGGGTGAAAAATTGAAAGGCCTTGTAATACCTTCAAGGTATCTCTTAGGAGATACCTTTCAAATATCCACCAAATTAGATTTATCATTCAAGGTATCTCTTAAGAGATACATTCAAGTTACTCATGAAGGTATTATAAGGTCCTTGAAGGAATCTCCTAGTAGATACCTCAACGGGTGTTGTCATACATTCAAGGGGATGTTAAAGGTATCACAAAATATAAAAACCCCCTAACACTTTTTTCAAGACCCAAAGGCCAAGATAAAACACTTTTAAACACTCTAAGTTATAAAATGAACATATAAAATTAATGTTTTAAAAATCTTCGTACTTGAGTTGTTATTTTTTTGCTTAAGTTTTCAACACAATGCCATGGAGCTCAAACTTCATCACATACTTCGATTGGTGTTATAAAAATGAATTTTCACTTTAGTTAAATAATTATAAGAGTTTCATTATTATGCTTGTTTATTTAAAGTGTTTGTTTAACATTATAGGTGATGTGTGTATGCTCCCCCCCCCCCCCCCCAATCCCCTTTAGGAAACATGGTTGATCAAAAATGTTCATTCTTTGCATTTATTGCTTCAGTATAAAAGTATGGAAATAAAGTCACTAAGGCCCTTCCAAAAATTTGTGTGATTTGGGTGACCTCAAAATGACCCTAAAGTCTTTTCACTTGTCTTTATTTTCATGCATTTTAGCTTGTGAGTGGGAGTTCATCGCCTCCTTATGGGTTATCTATGGAAGAGTTAACCCAAAAATTCATCTCCTGGTATTGTTTCAACCCCACTCCATGGTAGGGTATAAAAATTGAGGGTGACCCACTAAGATGCTTGTTTTAGGAAGTTAAAACAAGCTCCATTAGTGTTACTTAACCTCAGAATGTAGGGGCAACTTGGACATCACACTACATTAAACAACTACTAGATGTAGTGGTTATGAAAAGGAAAATGCCTTTTCACAACAAGCTAGTTGATGCAAATATAAATGACATGATTTCATCTCTAGTGTTAACCACACTTAGGACCATCTAGAAATGAACAAAAATTGATAGTTTAGACAACCCCATTTATCATGGACATATTATTGATGTAGGGAAAGTAGGCAAAAGTTTCATGTCATTATAAAAACTCTTGAGAGAAGAGAGGGCCCAAAATGTGCTTTTACTTTTTGGATCAACAACTTAAAATCTTCTCAAGAGCAATTATATATATGAAATTTGATATTACAATGCAACCTTATCAGTTTTAGGATTTAGGAGATTACACTTAGGTGTTTTTGTCATTTATCCTCTTTACTTGCTTGGTCTTGAGTATGAACTATTTGTTTATCATACCACATCAAAAATGAGTCTTGTTTATACATCACTCCTTTGTTTAAAAAGGTGTTATGATATCTATTTGATATCACACCTTTGTTGTAGTTGTTTGTCTAAATTTTGTGTGTGTGTGTGTGTGTCATTTACTTGAAAGCAAAATCATTGTGATACCCAATTCATTCCAAGTTTTGTGCCTTAGAGTCTTGAAACAAACCATTTTACCATATCTTAAGAGCATGATAGCATTGTTACATTGCTCAAATTATTTAAAATACTTGTTGCCTTATCTTTGAATTACAAAATTTGAAACCACGTGTGTTCTTTGGTTTATACCTAATATAATTATGTCATTTTTTCTTGTCTATCTTGTTGTCTATTTTGAAAAGCCTAGCATTCTAAATAAAGTTCAAAATTATCCTTGATAATTTTAGATTCATACATTCATTGGTTTATATCTAGGCCTTGTGTAATTTTGGCCTAGAACATTTACCTTTCATTTTTGGGTTGTGTAACTTAGGTTAATTCCTAGTTTTATTTAAAGACTATTTTTGTGGCTAAATTTGGGGAAGTAGTCTATCTTCCATGTGCCTAAAGGTTCTATGTATTTTTTCCAAGTGATAAAGTGTGTGTTTAAATCTGAATGCCTAATTTCTATCAAAGTGTTTCAAATTTGTTAGATTAATCTTTTACCTCTTAGACCTAGTTTGTTTAAAATTCTAGCTTTTGTGCCTTGTTCCTAAAAGAACTAGCAATTCCTACTTTGAGCCTAAATTTTGTGCCTTATTTTCTAAATGACCTAGTAACCTTTGTTTCTTTATATCTATCTTATACTTTTTTGAAACATTTTATACCTAAGTTTGGCATTAATTTTTTATTCATACATTTGATCTTTTTGTGTAAGACATTTGACGTTTGACATTTGATGTTAGACCATTTTATACCAAGTTTCACACTGACCTTTTTGGAGAAATAACTCCATTTCTTAGACCAAGTTAGACCAAGTTTGGACCTTTTTTTTAGTTAGAACTTAATTTTTAGAGTTTGTATAATTCTAGCCTTTTTTGTGAAATGTTCATCATTGATTTGAATATGTCTCATTACACTCGTAGTGGAGCCATGTACAATCTAGGTTATGATAATGTGGTTGCACAAGATTACTTTTTTCAAGACCCCTATGGTGATGATTTTATTTGTGAGATAGATGCTTATCCTCCTTAAAATACTCAATATAAGAAATAAAGTCAAGATCCCTTAGCCCATTATTTGGTTAATACAGCTCCATACTCTAATCAAGACCAAGAACAAATCACGTAGTACCTTACTAGCATACCATCGGTTATTGAATAAGTTCAAAAACAACTATATTACATTACTATGCCATAAAAATATGATACCTATTTATTTTATTGTCATTTGATGGAAAATAAGGATGAAGTTTTAGTTAGAGCTGCAGAGGTAGGGGCCAATTTTTCAGCAAACTTCCCCCATGAAAATTTACCTAGCCTAGTTAGAGTACCTTTCAACATGCCTTATAACAAAATCATTGAACATGCCTTTACTAGAAATCCTCAAGCTCTTATGTCAATTTCATATCAAAATGATAGTATGCTTGTCAAAATAAAGGGCCTCATAGAGGACCACTTTATATAAATTCAAGAAGCGTACCAAACTTATTTGAACTTAACACATAATTTCAATAACATGGCCATGTCAAATGCTCCACTCATAGATATATATCCTTCAACAAGAGTATTAATTGAATTGATAGGCCAAGATAATCTAGGTACATACCCATTTGCATAAATCACTTCAGTCGATGTCATGTTCAATGTCCCATCTATTGAAGAAGTGACTACTGATTCTATGTAAAATAATATGCCAAACATGATGGATAACACATGTGTCATCCAATCCTAGATAAAGTGATTTAATTTCACCAATAAATTTATTTAAAAAGTGCCTTTAGTTAATACCATGAGTGTTTCACAACAATAGTAGGCAAGAACTCCTACATCCTAACCATAACAGGGTACTTCTAATCCCTAAGCAACTACTTTTTCAAGTACACAATTGCAAGGATTAAGTAATCAAATGCAATTAGTCCCTTGCCTCAATAAAATGTGATGAATGCTACTCCACCTCAATGGGTGATGACTAACATTCCATAATAATAGACATAATCTAATACACCAATATAGCAGAGGCAAAACATTATGTTACCTCAATAGGGGGAACAAATGTTCCACCCCATCAGGTAGTGATAAGTATACCTCAACAGTCACAGACCAATATGCCTTTACAATCACAAACATTATCTAATAAAAAATGTATATCCATTGGTTAAAGAAAAATTCTAAAAACCTTGAAAGTGTCGATTCCACAATAAGTGTTCATGCAACAAAGGGGTATTATTTTCCCACAAGCACCAATCAGGCAATAATTACCTTTTTTCCAAACATGCCAGAAATCCAATGATAAGGCCTTGGTCCACAACAATTTCCACTTATTCATCCAAATTTTAATATTTAATAATAAGTACCTACTCAACCTCAACAAGCATAATACTTTACCTCCATCACAACCATAATTCCCTCAAAATTAAACCTATATACTGAATCCAAACTAGAATATTGCACCACAACATGTGAAATTTCAACAACCACATCCCAATCCATAAATGAATATTCATAGTTAGTTCCTTCATCAAACCAATAATCCACAACAAACTATACCTCCATTATATCCCAATCAAAGTAATCCACCTTTGGCTGAACATCCTCCGTCTCAGCCTACTGTTCCATCTAGTTTCTTGGCACAAGAACTATAATAAATGAAGGATGAAATTAATGTCATTCAAGTAGGGAAATAGACTAGTAAGTTCAAGTTAGATGGAATGTGTTCTTACCCATTCAAAATGGATTATATGTAGATACCATTTCCTCCAGGTACGAACCATTGAAATTTGATAAATATAAGGGTAAAGGAGACCCTAAGGCTCATTTGATAGAATGCTTTATTGTTTTCCAGCTAGTGGCTTACAACGACACTTATTTATTCCTTTTGTTTCTTTGAAGTCTATTAGGATAGGATTTAGAGTGGTTATTGAAATTTCAAAAGAATTTTGTATTTGATTTTGATGACCTCTTAGATAAATTTATGCAACATTTCTCCTACAATCTCGAACATGAGATTTCATTGGTAGATTTAACTCAGGACAAGTATAAAGTCAATGAAATATTCACAAGTTATCTACAATGATGGAGAGAACTTGATATTGATTTCACCCATAGCTTACCAGATAAACAATTAACTATTGTGTTTACTAAAAATTTGTATAATGAGATATCGTATCATCTAGAGCTTAAATGTGCACATACTTTCAAAGAGATCATCAAAAAAGGTTTGCTAATTGAAAAGGGCCTTATTAACAAAGGGATTATCAAGTTAACCTCATCAAACCAAAGTAGAACCAAAACCAAAGAACAAGCCAAAATCAAAACCAAAACCAAGTCCAAATGCAAGCGTCAGCACCAACCCAAGCCAGTAACTATGAAAAACCCAAGAAATTCAACCACAACAAGAATGTCATTGGAAATGGAGTAACTATATCACATCATTTACAAATAGTTCAAACACCATCTACTCAACCCATGTCGTACATGTAGTTTACTCCTCATCAGTAACCCATTTAGTAAGTGTAACCTTCATAGCAACCTAGACCAACTCAATAAATACATTAATCATTACTTTTTCAAACCCCTCCTCCAAGGATAAATGTGCCTACTCATGGAGTATTCAATGACCTTAGATAATCTATTAAATCCATGTTTCACAAGTTAACCACCACTAACATGATTATTTGGCCAATACCAATGCATTATCCTAAGGGCACTCCTTATCTAAACTGGTATAGAGATAATGTGATATGTGAATACCATCATGTTCATGGACATAATCTATGTCATTGTGTATATATCAAACACCTCATTGAAAATATGTTGGAAAATAGAGAGATTACATTGTATAATAAAGCATCTACACCCAATCAGAACCTAGGTATTTACCAAAACCCCTTTTCACAACAACAACAACAACAACAACAACAACAACATAATAATAATAATAATAATAATAATAATAATAATAATAATAATAATAATAATAATAATCAACAACAACAACAACAATAGAATCAATAGCCATGATAACAACAACAATGTTAATTGAATAGGAGATTTAAGGATATAATGGTTCCAATACCCAATAGATTTACCATATAATTGCACATAACTACAAAAATGTTGTAGGACATATTATAGGATGTCACATTTCCACCATCACCATCAATCCTAGACCAAGTGCTAACAGAATAAGACCATTGCTAAACAATTCTAATCAACCCATCTATGTCAGTGGTCCTTCCTTGACCTTGGACTTTAAACAAGTGCACCAACAACTAGTAATTACTATTTTGGGACCTTATATCAATAACTCATCCATTCCCTGTAACCACACACAAGTGCAATAATAATCAAGAATTATCCTATTTGGCCCCTTATCACCATCATTTTTAGCAAAAAATATCATGTATCTAATCCTGATTATACAATCATAACTCAATAGTCAAAGATTACCATTATCAGCCCATAACCACCTACCACTGAATGCATTTAACCCACCATCTTGGCTAGGAACAAACTATATACCACTATTAAGGACAAGACATTTGACATTATGGAATAACTTTAGGATATGCCCACATATATCTCTATTTTGGACTTGTTGCATACATCTACCATCTATAAAAACATCCTAACATAATTCCTAGGCCAATCCCAAGTTCCAAATGACATAATCCTAGATAAATTCTAAGGTTTGGTTGGACATCTTCCTCAGGCCAATAGTTAACCTTGAAAAAAAGTGATATGTCATCCCTTGGCCCTCTCCATAATAATTTTTTATACATTAAATTTGTCACAATGCAACACAAAGTGAAACATGTCTTCATATACAATGGGTGGGGCTTTAATATTATGTATTTGAAGCTCATCAAGCATCTCAAATATAAAATAAATGATATACAGTCAGAGATGATCACTATCAAGGCCTATGAAAATAAAGAGCATGAATCATAAGGCATCATTGATCTAAAACATAGAATCTTTGGTTGAAATAAATTTAATCAAAACTAGAACAACTCAATAACAATAATACTATCTCTGAGAAGAGATGTTTTATTCATAAAAATTTGTAGATCCAAACATATGTTTATCTCTGAGAAGAGATGTCTGATTTACATTTTAGGTTACATATTCATTTATACACATTTTTAAGGTAGGAGGAGGATGTGGAAGGTCACCAATATCGAGGGATATTAATTGGTTCAACTTCCATGATTTACAACAATACAGAATTCGAGGAATTACTATTTTTAGAAACTTACTATTTTTAGACTGCACTACTAAAATTGAAATTTGGGGTACTTCCATTGGGTTTTAATAGGTAAAAATACATTGAACAAATATCCATGCCATATCATCACATTTTCCTCATTCTTATCTTTCCAACGATTCAAATGGTGAGTCGATTGGAGCTACGATGCGAAAGTTATGGCTCCCGAAAGTCTTACCACCAATTGGGGTAGAACCATCACCCAAATTGTCACCTGGAATGTTGCCCAGATCATTCCTTCCTACTTGAGAAGCAATGGTACCCATTGCATCAATATTTTTCATCAATTGTGGTAGTTGTGTTTTGATTTGATTCCTGATGAATACTTGGAATGGACTATGCTTTGTGGAGTTGTACTTTGTAGAGCTGTGTAGGGCCTGATTGTTCACCATTTCTATTTGACCATTAATCTATGAACTTATTCAGATTTTTATTTATTGGCTTCTTTTGTTGTATTATTTGTATATTCAAGGCTGCAATGTTAGCCCTTTTGGATTCCTGTGGTTGGACCACCATGACAACAAATTTCTTGGTATTGATCAGAGAGAGAGATGTGGAAGGTGGTACCTCTTGTACCCTATAGTGTCATGTTCCAAGAGTCGGGGTGATCCTTTGAGTTCTTTATTCATAGATGCCATGTTGATCATACATGAATGGCTAACCAAAGAGTACATCACAAACATCCAGATTGGCCACATCCCATAAGACCTCATCTTGGAAAGGTTTTATTGCATATGAGAGAAGACATTGGTGGGTGACACGGAGGTTTCTCCCTAGACTCAACTATCCAATACTATATGGCTTTGGGTGAGGCTTCATGGAAAAATTTAGGATTTTCACAACATTAGTAGAGATTAAATTCTTTTGACTCCCACTATCAAGAATGAAATGCAGAGGCTTACCATTCACCCATAACTTAGAATGAAACAACCTTTCCTTGTCATCTGGCCACTCCTCATGGGTCTATGATGAAGCAATTATGGCATCAGGCTCAACATCTACAATCTCTTCTTCATCCTTTTTAACTATAGGTTGTGTATGAGGTAGAGTAGTAGATGTTGAGGATTGTGACTCAGAAAGCAGGGACTTGATGGCTCGACATTCTTCTTTGGAGTGAGTTCCAGACTTGTGATAATCACACCATTTCCCAATCTTTCCTTCCTTTTACTTCCAATTTTGGCCTCATTTTTTACCTTCTTTGTCACTTTTCCATTTTAAAGGCTGACTATTCATATTCATTCTTCCATGCTTCTACTCAATCTTCACTATGAACTTGTACATCTCACTGAGGGTTTGTAAATTGAAGAGTTCCATTTCTCCCCATATATACCATTGTAGTCCACCATGATATTTGATAACTTTGTGTTTCTCACTTTCTTGGATGCCCAATCTTGCAGATAGAGAATGAAAAATGTTAGTGTAATCTTGAATAGACTGTTCCTTACCTTAGTGAAGTTATTTCCACTCTATATACAGATCATCATATGCTCCAATGGGTTAGTATTCTTCCTTTACAACTTTTATGAAATCATCCTAGGTAGATTTTGCCTCAAGGCCAATATCATCTGCACTGAATCTCTTTTTATACACTTCCCACCAATTTTTGACAGGTAATGATGCTTTCAAAAGAGCAAAAGTGATCTTCTCTTTATCGATGAATTTATTTACAAAAAAATAAGATGAAAATTGATCCAACAAATTTTCTACTACATCAACATTGATTTTTCCTTCAAATTTAGGGATGTCAAAATTCACCTGGACCTTGAAGGGTGTTGGGGCACTGAAAGGATGTGGGGTTGTAGATGAGGAGCTAGAATTTCCCATCAAAATTTGTTGGAGAATTTGGGTGAATTTTTTTAGCATCTATGTTTGTTGTTTTTGGAGGGATTCATTCACCATCTCCTTGAAATGATTAGATGTCTTAGTGTTGTCCACCATTTGAAGTCATTTTGAGTGAATAGGTGGATAGTCTGCTGGTTCTATTTTCCACCCAAGCTTCCTATAATCTAACCTCATCCTTGAGATCATACACTCTAAAGAAAAACTGTTATGATACCACTGATCCTAAACTTAGAATCTTTGGTTGAAAGAAATTCAATAAAACTAGAACAACATAATAACAATAATGCTATTTCTGAGAAGAGATGTTTTATTCATAAAAAATTGTAGATCCAAACATATGCTTATCTCTTAGAAGAGATGTTTGATTTCCATTTTGGGTTACATATTCATTTATACACATTTTGAAGGTAGGAGGAGGATGTGGAAGGTCACCAATCTTGAGGGAGATTAAGTGGTTCAACTTCCATGATTTACAATAATACATAATTCAAGGAATTACTATTTTTAGAAACTTACTATTGTTAGACTGCACTACTAAAATTGAAATTATGGGAACTTTCATTGGGTTTTTAGGGGTCAAAATACATTGATAAAAGATCCATTCCATATCATTGCATTCTCCTCCTTCTTAGCTTTCCAAAAGTTCAAACAGTGAGTTGATTAGAGCTATAGTGCAAAAGTTATGGCTCCCAAAAATCCTACCACCAATTGGGGTAGAACCATCACCCGAATTGTCACCTAGAATGTTTCCCGGATCAACCATCAACTTACCAGTTATTATTGGGCCCTCTAACCCATGATACAGTTTGCCATGTGTTAGACCTAGACCTATATTATAATTTAATCTTGGATACACCTTGGATACATGAAATTTACGCAATCTTTTGAACATTTAACTAGTATCTTAAATTCTTTCATTATGTCATGGAGGTCACCATCAATGGAGGTTTGGTTCCCTATAAACATTGTAAACATTTAGAGGTTGAGTATGAAAGTTAAAAATATAGCTTTGGCCTAGATTCAATTCCCAAAAAGGATAACGGTAAATAAATACTTTTTAATTTACTAGAGGTCAATTACATATACTAAGACAACCTTGATTCATCTTTCCATATGCCACCTCCTGAATTGTCTAATCATTTTATCTTCTTGGCCAATGGCCTAGGAGAGTATTTGACTCATGACATATTTCATATTAGCAAGCTTCCATAGAACCCAAAGTCCTATGGAAGACCTAAAGCCAATCCACCTTGTAGAGAATGACAATGAAAAGGAAAGGGCAAACTGCATATTCCAACACCTATCATTTTCACACCAGCCACTAGATAAGAAGAGGACCCACTTTCAATTGATGAATCCTAGTTATACATTAATAAATTGGTTGATTGTTAAAAAATTCTAAGTACCCCATTCCTAATAGGATCATGGAGAACCAGGCCTCTGAATGAAGAGGCCTCAGGCAAAATTAGTATGGTACACTTGAGCTAATATATATATATATATATATATATATATATATATATATATATATATATATATATATAACTTGGTACAAATGAACTTATGGCCTCAAATTTACACCACCTAGGGGTGACCCCATGTATCTTATTCATGTTCTAATGCTAATGACTAGTGAAGATGATGTTGGTAGTGAAATAGAATCCAATCATAATATTTATGAATACTTTACCAATACCAATCTACTTGACCCCCATGTTATTTGTACCCTTACCCCAATTATTTTCAATAATCCACTTCCTCTCTATCACCCTTAACTTATAGCTTGGGACCAACAAGAATCCATAGTGTTTGTAGATGAGTTTAAGAATGATGAGGCCTTTTACAATGTTCTAGGCCTAAAAGACAATATTTTGTTGGGAGACCACAAATAAGGGTTCTCAATCAAACTAGATCTTAAAACCCATTTTGGAGAATGGGTGAACACTCTAAACCAAAAACAAAGAAATAAAACATTGAGGTCTCGAAGTGAAAACCTATTTGAGGTGCTTTTAGACTAGGGTAAAAGTAACGAGAAAGGCTAATCTTTTGGTGAAAACCTATTTCAGGCACCATTAGATGGGGGTGTTCACTCTTCCTCAAACATAGCCTAGAAACCACCAATGATGAGCTTGCATATGGGTTCAAGTTCAATTATAAATAACAACATGCCTTTGATCTAATTATCCAAGAGTTTCTAATAGTGTTTGTAACATGGCCATCCCTACCATTGGGAGATTCTAATTCATCTTATTTAGAAGAACTTGAAGAGCCAGTCCAAATAGAGGACTTTGCCATTGTAGGCCAGTTTCAATCATTACCAACCATTCTAAAAGACAACTCAACTTTCCTTATAGAAGATGTTAGTGTAGGCCTTTTTCTCATTGAGTTTTGCCTACATAGTTGTATTAGCTTGCTTAAGAATCTAGAGGTCATTTTGGTTACTTGGGAAGATTAGTCCCAAATTCACTAGAATGTGTGGTATCTTTCTCTCTCCAACTTATATATGCACCTCTCTCCCTTCATATTTTTAATGTAGTTAATGTAGTACTAATGCATTATATTATGGATTGTTTAAGTTACTTAGTTATGAGTTGTGATAGCTTTGAGAGCTATGAATTTTGAGCCTTTGTATAAGCAATTCATCTCAATGTAGGATGATATAGAGTATTTCATTATTTGATCTCATTCCTTTGTAACATTATTCTATGCATGATTTCATTTACTAGAAACCTCATTATGATGTGTACTTGCTCGACTCATGAGATCACTCTATCATGTGCATTCATTGATCTGGTGATCCTAGATACAACTCTTTTATGGTATCAAAACACCAATCCATGTTCACGATTGTTTAGTTGGTTGGTTATTTGTTATTATTTTTTATGAAATCTTGATATTTGATATTATATTATCATAGGAATTGTTGAGAGAAATATTCTAATTTGTGTGTTGGATACATGGGTTTGAATGTTTGAGCAACCTGGGTTTACTTATAAACCCATAGTTTTAGAGGTTCTTTCATGGTATGTAGATCTATGGTTTATTCTCTTCTAATAGTCAAAACAACATTCTCTTGTTTGTTCACACCTTGATTTTATGGCTATAGATCATTCTACTAACCACCATAAGACATTCATTCATTTATGTGTTTTGTTTAGCCCACATCAAATAGAATAGATTTGTATATGTTTTTTGCATTGGCCAATTGAAGGGTTTATTGTAGATCTTGTTGACAAGTTAAGAGGAAGGCTTGATTATTTTATTCACAAGCCTAGTTTTTTTATAACAATTTGTTATTTTGAACCTATTTATCTTACACATGGCCTACTTTTGGATTAAAAAATTTCCTCTCTAAATTACCATTAGCACTTTGTGGTAGATTTTGGCAAATTTTTAAGCTTAGAAAGATTTGGCCGAGGCATTAGAAGGTGATTTGGACTGTATAAGGCATTTCCAAGGTAAGATTTTTGTTAAACATATAACTTTAGCACTTGAAAAGGAGAGCTACATTTTAGATCTACATGGATGGAGAGCCTCAAACTTTATTATACCTGATATGATCTGCTACTATGTCAAAATTTCACCTTTCAATCTGATCTTCTAATCTATTATTACCTAATGTAAACTAAAAGTATGATTTGCTACATCAAGCTTTCACCTTGGCATCCTTCTTACGTCTAGATCTATATTTGATTTTTTCAAAGGCTTTTATTCTACATCTATTTTAGAGGGATAAGTAGTAAGAGACATTGGAAATCCACAATGCTTTTTCTACAAACCTACACTAGAAGTTTGGTATATTCTTTCCATAGCATCATCATTTAGATATGTAATTTATTTTGTCTAATATCTTCCTTTGCCATATCTATTTTGAAGCATTCTTGGCTGCATTGAAATCTATGTGGAGATCTCTGAGGTCAGCATGTTCTATTATTTAAATTTGGTGTATTCCATCTTCAACATCATCTACTCTATGTTCTCAAACCTATGTGGAAAGAGAGAGAAATATGTTTTCTATTGGAAGTTATGTGTTGGAAGTAGAGAGAGGGAGAGTTGGGATATTGAAGGCTAGGCATTGAGATCTAAGGTGCTTGAAGAGAAGAAAGGAGACCTACATTTCTTTTTCTCTCTCTAGATCCATGCTTGAAAATAAGATAATATTAAAAATGGAAAAATTTGTCTCCTTTTTTACCTTTGCATTGGAATCATCTATTGGGGCATTGGAAGCACGTTACCTTGACTTCTAAGTTGGAAAAGATCATTTTCTAGGTATGGGTTGGAGTTGAGTGGCTCCAACCAGCATATCTCACTTACTCAGCCACTTACACAGTGAAACAATAGAAATCCACCTCTTTCTCTTGCAAAAACAATTTTACATTTCATTATTTCTTTTACTAGCTGTAATTTTTACTTTAAGAGGAAGTCAAACTTGCTTGCACACATCCTAAGGCAACCGGCAAGACTTTTTTCACTTCCATTGACTTTTTTAAGTTCATGGAAAAAATTTAGTTCTAACAAGTGGTTGGAAGGCATATTTTAGCTCACCCAAGGGTACTTTTATTAACTTTGAAGTGCAAGTTTTTAGTCAATATGCCTATTTACAAGAAATTATATTGTTAATATCTTGTAAATGATAACTCAAAAATTTAGTACCATCTTTTGAAAAAGTGTTTATTTTTTATTTCCCATGTATTAGGCCAATTTTCCTTGTAAAATACACTACTTTATAAAGTGCCAAAATTTGAGGGGGCTACCTAACATATTTTTGAGGGGGAGTTTGTTGTGGGCACTACATTCTCTCTTATGCACATTCGATTTTTTTTAACTCTCATATATGACCATTGAGTGACTACTTACATAGATTGCTCTTGTATTCTTGGAAACATTATTAATAGAGATTGACATTCATTTGAGTGTGTATTATCACTTATGCATTGATTTCTCTCATTTGATTGGACTCATTTTTGGTGTTGTCCAAAGTCCATCTCAAGATTTTGCACCATTATTTTCCATTACTCCAGATGAGGAGAGTTGTTTCATCTCTAGTGATCCTTCTTGGGAAGGATAATTATGTTTCTTGATGTGATTACATGGAACACTTGCTCACACATAAGAATCATATTCTATTCCTATATGGATAGATTCTTGTACCCACCGATCTTGTTCAGTTTAATAAGTGGGCTAATACTTGTGACAAGGTTTTTTCCACTCTATTGCTTCATGTTTTCATGGATATTATTTTCCATGTAGAACATATAGAGTGTCCTTGCACTATTTAGAGAATCCTACAGTCATTTTATAGAGATCCTACTATGACCTATGTCATAACTCCTCCTCTTCCTATCATCTCTTCAAAGACTATTGTACTCTCACCTCCTAATTTTATTTCATGTGATGATACATCCATGGTGGATAGTTATCTTCTTTCTATTGAGACCCCACTATAAGATGAGATTCTACCAAATTTTAGTTGTCTCATTATAGATTCTACATCTGTTCATGTGCAAAATGTTTTTCTTTTAGAGCCTTCACAAATTTACATTTTGGAGGACTATAGATTTCAGTGAGAGTATACACATCGAGAGTAATGATGACTTATATGTTCCTGTGGACATTCATCTTGTAGATCTAAGTGATTTATTTTTAGATGGGTCTTTAATTTTGATGGTTTTTAAGCCTTGTTCTCTACTTCCCATGGCCATTATTTTAGTGAATGTTCCTTGTCTATCTTCTTCTCTAGTTATTCTCTCCCCTTCATTATATGATTAGTCATTATCATCTTCTACAATTAGTCATGTGATACCTGATGAGACTTTGGCATATTTAAGCACTAACAGGGAGACATTTTAGCATTTTTCATAGATCTACATCCCAATTCCTATCTAAATTTCACTTGAGTGGGAATTCAGTAGTTTGATATCTCAAGGTTTATTTCTTCTGATAGGAAGAGACAACATTTGTTGCATAGGGACCTACTACAACATTTGCCTTGTGACATTCTATACATTCTCTCTCTTTTTTTTGGAGGCACACATCCTTCATATTTTTTAGGATACTAGGATCATTGCATTATTTATGGGTGCCTTATTAATGATTGTTTTTACGACCCATTTTTTATATCATATCCCACATATGCTATGATTATGGGGGGTGGTGTTGGTGTAGGCCTTTTTCCCATTTAGTTTTGCCTACACAGTTGTATTAACTTGCTTAGGGTGTTTCAATTAATTTACACTCATTTCTTAATTTTGAAAGTAAATAATGATAGGGGTGTATAGAAGAATACCTGGGAAAGTGCACATGTAAATCTAGATGATGATAAAAACTCCTCTTTGGTTAGGAAGGAATAACCTGTAGATAAAAAAGACACTAGAAAAAAGTGTTGTTAGAAAATAGATAAGTGGACTGCCTAGCATGAGCTAGATCCAAGAAGTGTATTGCTTGCTAGGAAGCCATCAATCCACTATTATAACAATTAAGTTGAAAATGATAAAGTAAATATCTACTTGCATAAGATAAATGAAGTATAATTCAAAGAAATTAAAATGCTAGTTAATAAAAAAGTAACCAAAATTAGCAAATTTGGTCAATACATATGCTAAAATGGTCAGGTTCTAGTCCAAAAAATCAAAAAAGATATTGTAATCAGGGAGAAATAGAGAAAGTTGGGTTTGACTGGGGTTATAAGGATAAAAATAGCTTGTTGTATTTTTATGCAAAAGTGACCATCGATAGTCAAGTGAACCATTGGTGGTTTAGGCTGACCATCAACGGTTGGGTAACCATCGATGGTTGAGGTGACCATCAATGATTGTGCTAATCATCGATGGTTACTTATGTAAATCTAGAATGATTAGCAAAAAAGGTAGAGATTGGGTATTTGGGTAAATAAAGGTCTATTATAGGGTTGAAGGGTGGAAAATAATATATTGATGGGTTTGATAGGGTAGGAAGGTTAGAAATAAGATAAATAAAAAAAATAAGCAAAAGATACTTGAAATTTGATGGTGGAAGGTTGAAGTAATTTATCCAGGTTGATAGTAATTTGGCTTTCAAAAGTGATTCTGACAGAACTTTGGGTCTCCAGTGATGTCGCTTGCTTACTAAAGGATGTTGGATACTTGTATGCAAGAGAGCTTGGATGCAAGATTGTGGATTGTGGGTCCATTTCATTTCTTCCTCTTCTCTTTTTATAGGATGAAGTTACTAATTGGGATGGAGGAAGTTACTAATTTGATAGGGGGATAAATTTGTCAATTCATGATGTTTTAAAGCTAGTTTTAAAATCAAGTTGCCATTTATGGAGATACTTATGTCACATAAAGATGTCAATTCTTTAAAACTTTAAATAAAAATTGGAGACCTAATCATCAATGATCAGGGTAAATGTTATCGGTATGGTTGACGATTGATGGTCGAGGGGCCAAAAAAAATAGTTAAAGCAAGTTAAAAGGGGTGAATTAAATGTTTCAGCTAAATGTGTTAAGTTAAGGGTTTGATGGGGTCAAGTTGGTAAATGAGTCTAATTGAATAGGTGGTCTACTAGATGCGAGGTTAGATAAGGGTCAAAAGGTAGTTTGACATTGAAAGCCATCATGTGTAGTTTTTAAGTGTCTACAAGTAGTGTTTTGTAATGTAGTCAAATCAAAAACATCAACCTTGAAAATTATTTTCTTAATATTTCCAACTATAATAAGGTCATCTTCAACCTCTGTAGAAATGTTGAGTTATTGCTAAATCAACAAGACGTACTCTACACAACTGATAACTAACCTCTGATAATTGAACATTGATGTAAAATCACTTTTGATTATCACTAGTGGGTTAAATAGCTTGAGATATTTTGTAGAGTAGTTTGTTAAATTTAGCAATGAAATCTTGCATGTGCTTATGTGGTTCTTTTTTAAGCTAAGTCAATTGGGTGAGAAATATGTGTGAGTCTTCAACAACTTTAAACCTTTTTTCAAATTGCTCATGCATAGTGGCCTAATAGGTTATGGTGCCAGGGGACAAATGGTATAACCATTTTGTAACTAAATCATGTAATGTTTCAATGAAGTGTATGACTAACACATCTTCATGATCAATGCCAATCATTCCATAGGCTACAAAGAAAGCACCTAAGTGCTCATCTGGACTTTGTTTTCCATCTCCTGTAAACTTAAAAAATTTCTTTCTTAACCCCTTATAAAAGTCATGGAGGGGAGGAGATAAATTCAATGGGCCAATTATTGCCCCCCAAGAGACAGGAAGTTGTTGTTGTTGTGCCATTCTTTTGGGAATAAAGAATTGAGGATTAACAAGTTGGATTATTCTTGAAGAATTATGTTACAGCCGATTCATAGGAGTTTGTATTTGTTTGGAAAGTGAAAGACCTGATCTTCTTATTTTATCTTGGGGAGGGAAGCTGAAACTAAATTGTTCTTGCATTTGAAAGAAGTCATCAGTTTGGCCTTGAGCTCTTCTTTCCCTAGTGAAAATTTTATTTGCCAGATTGAAGCACTTATGCTTTTATAAGGATTTTTTTAAGTTACTTCATGTTTATAAATAAATACTTGGTAAGTGATTACTCGACATGCAACAACTTAGGATAATCAAAGCATTTCTTTTAGACAAGTAAATCTATCTTCACAAAACTTGTGTTTTTATTCACAAATGCACCTTTATTTTGCATATAACTTTTTACATGACAGTATGGAAAACTTGTAATTTTGGAGAATTGACCACTAGTCTACGTCTATCTTACCTTTGAGTGGATAATCTAATTTAGTTATATTTTAGGAACTGGCACCAAACATGCTTGGATTAATTTTGTGAAAACTTCACAATTTGAATAAGTTTGTGTTCCCTAGTGGAGTCATCAAAAATTATTGGCTAGATATTTTGTAGGCTAGCAAAAGATACCTTTTGAAGCATTAGTTATATTGTCTGATCCTTTAATTTCAACATAATTCACTACTATATTCAGCTAATCTAGATAGGACCTCAAGTATCTAGCTTCTGACATTTGAATCTTAGTTTTCTTGACATGGCCAATAATGTCAAAAGAAGGGATAGACATAAACAAAGTAGGACTAGCTTCAGAAGTATGAGTGACTAGCTTATGAGGTTGAGAAGAAGATGTTACATATTTATCTTTTGTATAAAGATAAGAGGGTAAAGGACTACCTCTTTTGAGGATGCTAATGTCTGACTTGGAGTCTTCTTTCTCTTTCCCTTGTTCATTGGAAGATGTCTCCCAATGGTTTTCAGAATTTAATGTAACATATGGGGAATTCAAGGGGTTGTCTCCTACTTGTATTTGATATCTGAAAGTGGCATAAATATGGGAGAAGATCTACATAAAAAGGAAAAGTAATTCGGAAAAGCAATATAATTATTATACAAAAAATACTAAGCAATTTGAAACTTTGTGTTTAGATTTATGTATGTTTTTGTATGAACTTTGTTCAAAGTGAATAAGAAGAAAGTTGGTTTTTGAGGAACTTTGTGTCTAAGGAGATCTTTTGATGCATTCTGTGAAGATTAAAATGGTAAAATTTGTGTTATAATTTGATCTTAATATGAAGTCAAATTTTTCTTAATCATTTACTAAAATAATTATCACATCTTATATGTTTATCTGTTTGTACGGATACAATATGCTCTACAAAAACTACTTGTTATGAAGTACAATTTATTTCTTTTTCACAAATTCTAGTTTTTTTATTTTCCACTTTCTAAGAACTTATTTTTATAATCTCTTAATCAGTTACTTACTTTATATAAAATCATTTTGTTATGGTTCATGAACTTTGTGATTAAAGTAATACCCAAAAATAAGATAACTTGTGTATATCCTGTGCATAATTTGAATAAGCTATAAAAAATTGAAAGTGTGAATAGTTAGAGTAGATAAACATAAGTATACAAGAGTTTCACTATTAAATGAAAGGGATTTAATCCCATGACTACTTAACCAGAACTAGAACAAGACCTAATATACAAAACCCTGAAATGTTTTGGAAAGAAGACATTAGTGCCAATTTGAGGACACTACAATAATATGGTGCTACTATTTAGGTGGGTTGCTACTATCTTGGTGGGGTGTTATTATCTAGTGAGAAAATAGACCCCATAATCGATTTGAAGACACTCATAACTATCCATAACTTAGTTTTTAGAATCCAGGTCATCCACGATATTCACTTTCAAGATAAGTCTATATTTATGCATATTTATTACTATTTTTAGAAATTTAAAGAAGGTAAAAATCCATAAAATCATTACTTAATCATTTCATATTATTTAACTAATTTAGACATCTCAACCCTTTAACCAAACATAGGAATTACTTGTGTAAACCCCTAAAAGGTTAAATCATGGTGCAATAAGTTTCATTGCCAAAGAATTTTTGATCACACAACCAAGCACATCAATTCATTGCCAACATGAAACTCTTGCTCTCATGGAAGGTAAAATTATTTGTTTTGTCTTCATTTGATAGTTACTTGTATTGTTCACTTGCTCTTTGAGTGTCTAGGTCAGAGTTGTAAATTTTATTATTGTGTTTTTTTATTAATTTTGTGCATGATAACATGATACTAATTTCCCCTCTTGGATTCTTATTGGTCACATAATGGCATGGCTAGTGTGAACCACACCCCACAAATCTCTTCATATGGACTCTCAGAATCTTTTGCTAACAATTTTCATGCCAAGTTTTTGATTTCACGGCAAAAAAAGTGAAGAAATTGAGCTCTTAACTAAAGCAAAGCCAAAGGTGATTTTTCACTAAGAGGCAATTTTGCACTGAGATAAGTGATTTTTCACTGAGAGAGGTGATTTTTCATTACAAAAGGTAGTTTTATCGAGGCAGTTTTGCAATGCAAAAAGTAACTTTTCACTATAAAATAGAATTTTATACTGCCATAATCGATTTTGCACTATAAAAAATGATTTTTCACTGAGATAGGTGGTTTTGCATTGTGTCGAAAAAATCCCTAGATCTTGAAATGGAAGGTTACTTGTTGATTAGCTCTTTGGCCTAGAGACAATAAAACCCCATAACATTTTTTACAAGAACCAAGGTGAGTAAAGGGAGGTTTAAACACTTCAAAATTTCAATCACATTTATGTTTTGGTGCATAAAAATCATCTTACAACTTTTATTTTGTATTTCAAATTTTGTAAATACCAATAACAAAGAGAAGGGGCCAAATTTCATTTCACATATTCCTATGTGCTTTTATTAAGAACAAAAATCTTAGACTAAGTGCTCCTTAGAACTTTATTTTTTTTGTAAATTGAACTTTGTATGCATGCTCTCCCCATCCCTTTTAGGGAACTCAGGGGACCAAAAACACCTTGTTCATTGCCTTTTTACTTATTACAAGCCTATAAGAAATGTCATCTATGTTCTCCCTAAGTTTGAATAACTTGGGTGATTCAAAAAATGACCTTTAAATTCCTTTTAGTTTCATTTTTTTCTTTTATTGCATTTAGCTTATGGGAAGGATTTCATCACCTCCCCATAAGTTCTTTAGGGAAGTGTTGACCCAAGATTTCATCTCCCAACATAATTTCAATCCCACTCTATGGAGGGATATATAAATCAGGGCACGTGATACTAGGATTTTCAGGGTCTAAGTGGCTAACCTCTTTGATCCTAATGAAAACCTAGGTTAGGTCTAGCTAAACATCAGTCTCCATTAAGATGTGTGTGGATGGAGTCACTATGTAAATGAATATACCCTTACATAGTAAGTTATCCAGTATGAACCCCATTAACGTGATTATATCCCTTATGTTAGCCACACTTAGGACCATCTAAAACGTGTGAAACTTATACATTTTAGACAAATCCCCACTTGTCATGGAATTTCATTCTAAATGTTGAGTGCTCCTCACTCTAAGTTTATGCCATGTATAAAATCTTGATAGATAGAGGGGGCATAAAAAAATCTACCTACATCTATATTTTCTTTATTAGATTAACACTTAATTCCTCATAAGCATTGGTATATCGGTAGAAACTTTGGATGAAAATACACACATCCATGTCACTTATAGGGAATAGGATGAGCCATTCGTGCTACTTCTATTTTTCTTTGATTTTCATGTTTATTTTAAAGACTTAAATTTGTTTATTTTTCATAAGTCCAAAATAAGTCCAAAACTAATCACATGTTTTTTACACCCATTTAGCCTAAGATGTGTGATTCTATCCATTTGATACCACACTTTTATCTAAGATTTTTTTTCATAACATTTGTGTGTGCATGCCACTTATTTGAAAGGGGCATCGTTACACTACCCATTTCATCTCAAGTTTTTGCCTTAGAGTTTTGAAACAAAAGCCATTGTCATACCTTTTAAGTGAGATAACATCATTATGTTTCTAATATTATTTCAAAAATTTACCTTATGTCAAACCTAGTTCAAAAACATGTATGCCTTTGGTATACAATTAGTATCATCATGTCATCCATTTGGGTCTACAATGTTGTCTATTTGAGAACCCAAGTCTTTTGAACCAAGTTGTAAATTTGTCTTACAAATTTTAGATTAAAATGTTGATTGGTTTGTACCTATGTCTCATTTAATTTTGGCTTAGGTGTTTAACTCTTAATTTTGAATTGTGTAACTTGGACTAATTCCTTGCTTGATTGTAAGATCTTTTGCCTAGATTTAGGAAGTGGTCTATTTTTGTATGCCTCACATCTATTTTTTTACCTTATCTAAGGTCAAAACTCTCTTTTCAAGTACAACCTTAAGCATGGTTAGTTTATATATGAGTCTTGTTTATCACATGGGATTGAATGCTTTACTCAACGTACTTATTTTTGCTTACTTGAGATTGAGTTGATCAATTAGTTTTTGGTGTGTGCCTAAGGAGAATGTCTTATGCCAAGGTCAAGTTTTTATTTGAATCCATGTGCCTAATTTGATTCCAAGTGTTTTGAATTTTTTAAAAGTTAGATTAATTGCCTTGCAATTTTTACCTTGATTAAGTTTGTTTGCAAGTCTAGCTTTGTGATTTGTTTCTAAAGACCTAGCATTTGCCTTTATATTTTTTAGACCTAGTTATTTTCAAGTATATATTTGTGCTTTGTTTCAAAATACCTAGCATTGGCCTTAGTTTTTAGAGCCCATTCATGCCTTTTGAAGCTAGCTTTGTGCCTTATTCCCGAATACCTAACACCATTGTTCATTTTCAGACCTAGATTAAAATTACTTTAAACACTTTACCAAAATCAACATTTAAATTTGTCTTTCAAAATTAACCATTTGTGTGCAAGACCTTTAACCTAGGAGTTACATTTAGACCAAGTTTCTAGACATACCAAGCATTGACCTATTCTTTTAGACCACATTTTAATATTTTTTAGAACTCTAGACCTTTTATTCATGAGATGTTAGTCATATATTAAGATATGCCTCACTACACATGTATTAGAACCATGTATAATCTAGATTATGAAAATGTGGTCATGAATGATGCCTTTGGTCAAGACTCATATGGTGATGATGTAGTATATGAAATGGATCCTTATCCTCCTTACACTGCTCAATCTATAGAACAAAGCCAATATCCATTAGCACACTACTTGGTTAATAGACCTCCTTATCTAGGTCAAGACCAAGACCAAGTAGCTCAATACATTGCTAGTATGTCATCTATTATCAAACAAGTCCACTAATAGCCTTATTATTATTATGCCATTAACATCTAACCCATACTTATTTTATTGTCATTTTATTAAAAATAAGGATGAAGTTTTGGCTAGATCTATAGAGGTAGGGGCCAAGTTTCCAAAAGACTTTCCCCATTAAAACCTACATGGTCTAGTTAGAGTGCTTATAAATGTACCTTATACACAAAATATCGAACATGCTTCTACTAGTTACCCTCAAGCACTCATGCCAATTTCATACTAAGATCTGAATATTCTTGAATAAGGAAAGGGCCTCATGGAGGACCAATTCATGAAAATACAACAAGAATATCAAACTTACCTTAATCTAGCATAAAATTTCAATGCCATGGCCATATTGAATGCTCCACTTATATAACTAACTCCTTAAATAGGATTTTTATTTGATTCAATAGGTCAAGCTAATATGGGTATAAACCCATTTGCCCAAATTACTTTATTAAGTGACATGTTTAATATACCATTCATTGAAGAAGTGACTCTGGATTCTACTCAAGACCATGTGCTAAATACAGTGGATAAGATGCAAGTGTCTTCCAATCCAAGCCAAGGTAAGTATAATACACTAATAAATAATCCACAACAATAAGTGCCTATAGTCAATACCATGAGTGGTTCAAAATAGCAGGGGGCAAGAATACCTAGTTTCTAATTATAGTATGTTACTCCCACTCTTCAACCAACTACTTCTTCAAGAATGCAACAATAGGGGATAATTAATCAAGCATCAACCAATATTTTACCTCAACAAGCGATAAATTTGATCCCAACTCAATAGGTGATGGCTAATATTCCACGGCCACAGGCACATACCAATTTTCCACTTCAACAAAGGCATAACACTACACCATCTCAATAGGGGGTAGAAAATGTTCCACCTCAATAGGTGGTGGTGAATGTACCTCAATAGTTGTAGACTAATGTATCTCTACAATCATAGATGTTATTTAATCAACAATGTATTCATATTGGTCAAAAATAAATGCCAAACACCTAACAAGCATCTAGTTCATAATAGGTGTTTGTTCAACGAAGAGGTACCAATGTCCAATAATTACCTATTAGTCAACCATTACCTTTTACTTAAAAAGTGCCACATACTCAAAGATAAGGACTTGGTCAACAACAATTTTCCTTTATTCAACTAGGTTTGACTAGCCAATAGTAAGTTCCTACTCAAACTCAGTAAGCACAATACATTCTACAAAGCCACATACTTCCATCACAATCTTAATTCCATCAAACTCAAGTTCATATTCTAAATCCAAACCAAAATATTTACCAATAATGTATGTAATATCAACAACCTAATCTTAATGCATGGATGCATATTCCTAGTTAATTCGTCCATCAAACCAACATTCCATAATACTCCATACCTCTATTGTACCCCGATCAAGGTAATCCACCTTTGACCACCCAATCATAATCACAACCAAATGTACCATCAGGTTTCTTGAACTAATAAATACAACAAATGAAGGATGCAATTTCATCCATTTATATAGGAAAGTAGACCAAGAAATTTAGATTGGATGATGTGTGTTCATACCCATTTAACATGGAGTATCTCATATACAATTTCCTCTAGGTTATGAACCATCAAAAATTGATAAGGGTAAAAAAGACCCTAAGGGGAATCTAACAAAGTTATTTGTTTCTTTGAAACTAATTGCCTATAGTGACTTTTACCTACTCCTTTTTCCTTGGAGTCTAGCTAGATAGGCCTTGGAGTGGTTTCTCAAGTTGCCAAAAAAATTAGTATCTGACTTTGACTATCTCTTAGATGAATTTTTACAGCATTTCTCCTATAATATTGAGCATGATATTTATATAGTAGATTTGAGTTAGGACAAGAAAAAATTTAGTGACAACTTTATGAGCTACTTACAAAGATAGAGAATGTTTGCTAGTCACTTCACCCATAACCTACTAGATAGATAATTGGTAGTTATGTTTACTAAAATTTTACATAGTGAAATATCTTATGACTTGGAGCTTCAATGTGCACACACATTCAAGGAGATCATTGAGAAAGGCATACAGATCAAAAAGGCCCTTAATTAAATAAAGGTATTATCAAGTTATCTTCTTCAAACTAAAATTAGAGCCAAAACCAAAACTCATGCCCAAATCAGTACCCTAACCCATACCAAGTGAAAGCATCTACACCATCTTAGATCAATAAATATTAAAAACTCAAACCATATAAATTCAACAAGAATGTTGTTGGTAATGGAGTCATTGAGTCATGCCATGTTCAAATAATGCAAACACCATCTACTCAACCTATACCATAAATGTAACTTATTCCATAAATACAACCTATCTAGCAAGTGTAGCCTATGCCTCAACCTAGAGCAACTCCTCAAATGTTGTATCCACCACCTTTTCAAAACCCTCCTCCAAGAAGAAGACCCACTCCTAGAGTCTTAAGTAACCTTGGGGAGCCTCTTGAAGTAGTGTTTCACAAACTAGCCATGGCCAATATGATTAGTTGGCCAATTCCAAAACATTATACTAAGGGTACACCATATCTAGACTGGTAAAAAGAGCATGAGTTCTATGAATACCATCATATTTATGGACATTATATATGTTGTTGTGTGCAGTTGAAGAATCTTATTAAAAATATGTTGGAGAATGGGGAAATCTAGTTAGATAATAGAGCATCTACTTCAAATAAAAACCTGGATATCTACCAAAATCTTTTTCCATAACATAATAATGTCAGCCAATAACAACAACAAAAAATACCACATAAACAAAAATTCCAACAATAGTATCAGTAACAACCAAAATAATAACAACAATATCAGTAGTGACAATAATGTTAATCACCAAATAGAAGGAACCAAGGCCAAAATGATCCCAACAAGTAATAGAATTACCATGTAGTTGCACATGACTATAATAAAGTTATAGGTCATATTATGGGAGGTCATGTATCTACCATTACCATCAATCCTAGATAAAATTCCAACAAACCAAGACCATTACCTAATAATGCTAATCAACCTACCAATTCCATTAATCCTTCCTTGATATGTTACCTCAGCCAAGCAAAACAACAACCAAGGATTACCATTTCAAGACCTTATGTTGATAAATCTTCATTGCCCTGTGACTACAATCAAGCACACTAGCAATCAAGAATTATCCTCGCTAGCCCATCTCCATCATTTTCTAGTTATGATGATCATGTATCTAATATAAATTATGTAATCATAACTCAATGGTCTAAAATCACCATCCCAGGCCCACAACCCCCTACCACTGAACCAATCCAACCTACTATGCCATCTAGGAGTAAGCCAATTACTAATTGTAAGAAAAGGACATATGACATTATGGAATAATTCTAAAAGGCACATGCACAAATCTCCGTTCTAGATTTATTACATATATCTACCATCCACAATAATATCCTTATAAAACTCCTAGGCTAATGCCAAGTTCCAAAAAACATAATGCTAGACAAATTCTAAGCTTTGGTTGGACACCTAACCCCAAACTAATAGTTGACCTTCGACCAAAGTGATATGTCATCCCTTGGCCCTCTCCCTACTAACCTATTATACATTAAAGTTGTCATCATGCAACACAAAGTCAAATGTATCCTCATAGATAATAGATTGGTCCTGAATATCATGTTTCTGAAGCTAATCAAGCATCTAGGATTTATATTGGTTGACCTTCAGCCATAGACTATTACTATCAATGCTTATGATAATGAAGATTAAGAATCATAAGGAACCATAAGCTTGTCAATGATTGTTAGGCCTTTGACCCATGATACACTTTTTCATGTGTTAGACCTAGACCTATCATACAATTGGCTTTTGGGTAGACCATGGATACATGAAATTCGTGCAATCCCTTCAACATTGCACCAATGTATCAAATTTCCTCACTCAAGAATGGAGGTAAACACCCATGGATATTTATAGCCATATGAACACTGTAAACATTTAGAGCCTAAATATGAAAGTTACATTCACCATTTTGGTCTAGACCTAGTATCCATGAAATAAAAAGACAAGGAGATATTTGTTTAACTATCAGAGGCCAATTGCATAGACCCTAATAACCTTACCTCATCTTCACATATGCCTCTTATTGAAATGTCTAATCATTTTACCATTTCAAAAAATAGTTTAGGAAATTAATTTACCCATGACACGTTTCATATTTCCAAGCTTCCAAAAAATCCAAAGACCTATGGAAGGCCTAAAGTTAGGCCTCCTTACATGGAATGGCAACAAAAGGGAAAACGAAAGCTACATATCCCAATGCTTATTATTTTTACACTTGTCATTTGCTAAGAATAAGACCCACTTACCAATGATGATTCTTGGTTATACAATGACAAATTGGTTGATTATTATTTCAGTACAAAGTATCCCATCCCTAACAGGATCATGGATAACCAAGCATATGAAGGTAGAGGCCTTAGGCCAAATCAACAGAGTACTCTTAAGCTCATTTCTATGACCAAATACAAAGGAACTTATGGTCTTGGATTTAAACCACCTAGGGGTGACCCAGCATATCTTATTCATGTTTTAACACCAATATCTAGTGATGATGATGCCAATAGTGAATCAAATTCCAATCATAGCATATATGAAGACCTTGTCAATACTAACTTATCTGACCTATATACCAATTACATCATTATGTCAATAATTTGACATTCCCAACTTCCCCTTATCATCCTCAACTTATAGACTAGGACCAATAAGAATCCATAGTGATTTAGAGGAGTCTAAGAATGATGAAGCTTTTTTTGATTTTTTGGGCCTTAGAGACAATGTTACATTGGTAGACCACAAACAAGGGTTTTCTATCAAACTAGATCCTGTAACCTTTTTCGAAGAGTAGGTGGACACCCTTAGCCAAAAATAAAAGAATAAAACATTGAGTTCCCAAAGTGAAAACCTCTTTCAAGTGATTTTAGACCAAGGAAAAAGTAAAGAGAAAGGCCAGTCTTTTGGTGAAAACTTGTTTCAGGTGCCACTAGATGGGAATTTTCACCCTTCTTCAAATGAAGCTTAGGAGACTACCAATAGTGAACATGCTTTAGGACTAAGTTTAGTACAAAATAATAGCATGCATTTGATCAAATTATCTAATAATATCTTATAGTAGGGTGATTCAAATTGATCTTTCTTGAGAGAGCTTTAAAAACCAATCTAACCAGAGGACTTTGCCAATTCTAACCAATTCATATATTTGCCAATTATTTTGGAAGATGGATCAAATCTCCAACTATAAGATACTATGAAAGTCAACATTGGGACTCCAAATGACCTGAAGTGGATCAAGTTAGGCATGTCCCTCACTAAGGAGGAACATGAATTTTTTATAGCCCTTTTAAGGGAGTTTGTTGACATTTTTGCATGGGCCTATTCAGACATGCCTATTTTGGACCCCACCTTGGTTGTACACCATCTTATTATGCATCCTGATGCCAAGCCTGTGAAAACAAAATTGAGTAAGATGCATCTTTGTATTATTATGTTAGTTAAGAAAGAGTTGGAAAAACTCTTAGAAGTGAGATGCATCAGACTAATTGGCTATTTAGAGTGGATCTCAAACATTATGCCTATCAGTAAATAGCCAGAGGGAATCAAAATTTACATTGATTTTAGAGACATCAAAAAGGCCTACCCCAAAGATGATTTTCCTCTACCAAATATTGTCATGATAGTTGAATCCATAGTTGAGTATGAAATACTTTCCATTATAGATGGATTTTCAGGATATAACTAGATCAGGATCACACTAGAAGACCAACACAAAATAATGTTCACCACTCCTTAAGGAATGTTTTATTATTAGGTTATGTTTCTTAGCCTCAAGAATGTTGGGGCCACATACCAAAGAGCTATGATTATTATATTTCATGAGAATATGGATGATATTATTGAAGACTATGTCAATGACATATTGGGTAAATCTAAGACTCGTGAAGCTCATACAACCATTCTATGAAGGATATTTAAAAGGTTTCATGAGTACAAGGTTTGACTTAATCCTGAGAAGTGAATCTTTGATGTTACTTTAGGAAAAAATTTAGGCTTTATTGTCTCTCTCTAAGTCATTAATTTTATCCTTACAATGTACAAGCCATTACCAAGATGTCACCACCTTCAACTTTAAAGTCGCTCTATAGTTTGTAGGGAAAAATATAATCTATTAAACACTTCATTTTGTATTTGGCTGATAAATGCCATCCTTCACTCATTTTTTAAAGAAAGGTGTTACATTTATTTGGGGTGAAGAATGTCATAAAGCCTTTGAACATCTAAAGGAATATCTTGCCAATCCACTCATTCTATTACCACCAATGCTAAGAAATACATTTTTACTATACCTATCTACCATTGGCAAAGCCCTGGTGCACTTTTATCTTAGCATGATGAAAATGGTAAAGAACATGCCATGTATTATCTAAGTCGTACACTGGTAGCATGTGAACATAAATATATGTAAATATAAAAAGTTTGTTTAGTTATGGTATTTACAGCCTAGAAGCTACATTATTATATGCTTAACAACAAGACCATAGTCATTGCCAAAGTATATCCACTCAAATATTTTCTATAAAAGATAGTTTTACAGGGCCATATGGCTAAGTAGATCATGATACTGAGTGAGTTCAAGATTGAGTATGCCAATCATAAGGCCATAAAGGGATAAGTACTTTCTAAATAGCTTATTAAAGACCCATTTTCAGATATTGAACCACTCACTTTTGCTGAGTCCATCATAACCATCATAAAAACACATCCTAAGGAGTAGAATAAGAAGCTATATTTTGATGGGTCCTTCACATCTCATGGATCAGGGGCATGCCTACTATTTATCAAACCATAAGGGGATATTATTCCCAAATCATTTCATATCAGATTTCCTTGTACTAATAACATGGTTGAATATGAAGCACTCATTATAGGGATTTATCAAGTAGTACAATGGAATATTCAACATATCATGGTTCATGGTGATTCTTAGTTCATCATCAATTAGGCTACAGACCAATTCTAGACTAAAGATGATAAAATGGTACCATATAAGGCCATAGTGGAATTATCAAACAACATATTAACCACATTTAGTTTGATCACATACCTCGAGCTAATAACAAGACAACAAATGCCATGGATACCATTGGTTCTTTAATCTATAACATGGATAAGTCAAAAGACTATCAATTCCTTATTGAACATCTTCTATCTCTTGCTCATGAACCTTTAACCATTGAAATGATATGTAACATTACTGTTCCCAATTTTATTTAGTATTCAGAACCATAAAACTACCTTCATGACCAAGTCCTTCCACTAGACCTTTCACATAAATTAAAAAAAGCTTTTACACACCAAGCCTCTATATATACCCTATTTGGCCCAACCCTTTATTATATAATCTTTGATGTAACTTTGCTTCATTTTTTTAATTCAAAAGAAGATGCATTAGCATTGAGGGAAGTTGACAAAGGAGTTTATAGATCCCATACTAGGAGGCCCATCCTTGCCAAAAAATCCTACATATAGGTAACTATTGGCCAACCATGGAAGAAGATATAACTGCTTATGTAAAAATATGTAATAAATGTTAGAGGCATTCTAATTTGATTCATGATCTAGATAGAACACCCAAAATTATGCTTACACCATAGTCATTTTCAACATGGAGACTTGATTTTATTAGGAAGATTAACCCTACCTCATCTGATGGCCATTAACACATCTTCAACACCACTGAGTATTCAACTAAGTGGGTTGAAGCTATACCCCTCACGTGACTAGAAAATTGATTTCCAAATTCATCTTCAACCATCTCATATGCCACTCTAGTATCCCATCCAACATTATATCTGATAATGATAGATCATTTAAGAATAAGGATGTCAAATCACTTTATTTTAGGTTTAATATTACCCAACACTTTTCCACTACATATTACCCATAAGGTAATGGCCAAGAAGAGGCATTTAATAAGACCATTATCAATATTCTTAATAATATTTTCAATGATGATGGCCATGATTGACACATGCAGATCTTCCTCACCCTTTAGGCTTACCAAAATAATTACCATACTCTAATAGGATCCACAACATACTACCTTATCTATAGCACTGAGGTCATTCTTCCCATCAAGGTCAAGTTGCCTTCTCTATGTATCTCATTGAAACACATCTTAGATGGTGAATATTACAGAGTAGATCGACTATAAGAGCAAGAGTTACTAGATGAAAAGTGCATGGCCATTTTAAATATCCTTTAATCATATTATAAAAGCTTATGTGATAAATATAACTAACATATCAAACATATATAGTTTGACATTGGTTATCTTATCCTCAAATAAAATCAAAAGAACACCATGACTAAGAAAAAGAATAAAGGTGAGTTTAAGCCTAATTGGATAGGCCCCTATGTCATTATTACTAATTAACTCTCTAGAGATTACAAGTTAGCTACACCAAATGGATATGAAATTGATGAGCCCATGAACATAATACACCTCAAGTATTATTTTTCTCAAGAGACCCAAATTATTGTCTATGAGGATCATTCACATCATACCACATTGCCACATTCCTTGTACCATACCATATATCATATTATCCATACCTTCCCTATCAACCAAATTTGGTTTTCCCTCCCTTCCCCACCCTTTTTTACCTTGGTTTCGATCCATTGGTTCTTTGGGCACCTTCAACAATTAGATTCAGATCAAGTTTTAGCAGTTGATTCAGTATTTAACAAAGAGACTATTGGAACACAACTATCTACAATGAGGGGGTTAAATCAATATATTAACTAAAATTAGTCCTTAAAATACTTTTTAAAATAGATTTAAAAACATATTTATATTAAATCAAATATGTAGAGATCACTCACACACAAATTCACATGACACCATATTTATACATGGAAAACCCATTGGAAAAAACACAGTGAGAATAGCTACTAGAATCTACTATTCTAATCTCTCCTCATATTCAAAACCTCATTGGTTACACATTTAAGGGTACCCACCCTAAGGAGACACCAATCCCCTGATTTAAGATCACTTACTATAAGGAAGCACCCACTCCCTAATCTGAGCACCAACTTAGCTTATCTGATGGCACCAACCTATCAGATCTATATTAGATCTACAAATCTAAATTATAATATAGATTCATAAATTTAATTTTTTATTCATTTTTATAGGTCTAGTATGTAACTACTCATGCTCTACACTTCATCTCTTTTCTATTCTACTCTACCTCTCTGCTTTTGTGTCTTGATATTTATCTATCTAACACACTTCATCAACCTCTTGTTCTTTGTCTATCTCTCTCAATCTAACTCTACTCAATCAAAAATAACAATAGCTATTAAAAAAAATTCATGTGTCCTAGATGTCATATATATAATCAATTGATCTAGGTTATGTATCTTCTCTATGTTCACACTAGTTTGCTAACACATCACACTCTATTCATTATCTCTTGAATTGTAAGTTTCCTGCATCTTAAACTCATGCTCCAACACCATGATTCTTGGTCTCATAACTATTTATAGAATTTAATGGACTCTAGTTTTGATGCACATACATTATTACACATATTTTATTTATTACAATAATCAATCTCATTGTTTGTATCATAATATATGGCTTACTTGCATCTTCTTGCACTTCACCGTTGGACTGATCATATCTTTTAGAACACGACTATTCTCTAAAATTTTGTAGAGAGAATTTTCTCTTCTTCTCCCCCTTTGACATCAATATCAAAGGGAATCTTTTTGACTATTTATTAAAAAAAATCTCACCCTTTATCAAATAAAGGAGTTTGTCCAAGAATGTGCAACCATCAACTCACTGAAACTTTGCAAAAGTATGCATACCTGAGTTACCTTTTCTCTCTTCTTTTAGGGATTAACAAAACTTCTATCAGACTCCCCTTGGACTCATGCCCTATGACTAAGATCTAATGATGTAATGTATGATCCACCACTCATAAATTTTGTCTCAGATACTCAAATTGTTTCTTGGGAAGAGGTTTGGTGAATATGTTTTCAATTTGATCTTGAATTGGCACATACTCCATTGTGACCTCTTGATATGCAACCCTCTCTCTTAATAAGTGATGCTTGATTGATATGTGATTGGTTATAAAATGCATAATTAGATTCTTTGATATATTAATAGCACTTGAATTATCATAAAGAATAGAGATAGGTGACTTGTACTCTACCTTGATGTCCTTTAGTGTTTACTTCATCCAAAAGACTTGAGTGCAACACGCCACTACTACTACATACTTTATTTCTATTATAGAAAGAGTAACTAACTCTTGTTTTTGGCTTAGCCATGAAACAAGTCTATTTTCAAGGGAAAATATACCACCACTAGTTCTTCTTCTATCATCCACACTTTCTACCCAATCAACATCTATATAAGTTATCAAAGTGAAATATTCACTTGTAGGATACCATAGGCCATAGTCAATTGTGCTCCTTATGTATCTAAAGATCATTTTTACTATATTTACATGTGATTATTTTGGAGAATCCTAAAATATTGTAACCATGCACACTTATTTCATGATATATGGTCTTGATGTAGTTAGGTATAGCAAGCTACCTATCATTGATCTGTACGTAGTCTGATTTGCATAAAGGGACTCATCCTCTTTGCTCAACTTGCATCCAGTTATCATGTGAGTATTAAATGGTTTGCTATCTTTCATTCTAAATGTCTTGAGCATTTATTTTACACACTTGGTTTGGGATATAAATATCCCTTCATCAGATTGTGTTATTTGTAGACCAAGGAAGAAATAAATTTCTCCTAGCATAGACATCTCAAACTCACTTTGCATTTGTGTAGAAAATTATTTGCACATTTTATTATTCCTACCACCAAAGATGATGTCATCTACATAAACAACAACAATCAACATATGCTTACCTTCTGATTTGAATTATAGATTATTGTATATACATCCTTTGTTGAAACCTTATTGTTGCAGGTACTGGTCCAATCTTTAATACCATGATCTAGGTGCCTATTTTAGACCTTACAGAGCTTTTTTTAGTATGAAAACATAATATTCTTCCTCTAAAAACTTCAAATCTTCAGGTTGTTCTATGTAAACTTCCTCTTCTAGGTTCCCATTCAAGAAAGTAGACTTAACATTAAATTTGATAGACTTTGAATTTATTGTAAATAGAGAATGCTAGAAACATTCTTATATCTTCCAATATAGTAGATGGAACAAATATTTCCTCAAAATATATGCCCTTAACTTGTGCATATCCTTTTCACACTAATCTTACCTTATATCTTATGACAAATCCTTCCTCATTGAGTTTCTTTCCACTTTGTACCTATCACATTATTTTTTAAAGGTCTTGGGACTAATTACCAAGTTTTGTTATTTTCATTTTGGCTCCATTATTCTTCCATGGGTTTTATACAATTTTCATCCTTGCTAGCTTCAACATAGCTCTTAGGCTCAATTTCAAAAATTAGAGCAAAACTTACTTGTTCCTTGTTCATTTCAGCTCTTCTCCTTATCTAAACTCCTTCATTATTATTATCAATGATCTAATCTATAGGATGATCCTTTTGAACAAATATTAGAGGTGCCTTTTCATTTAATTCCTCATGCTCTTCAGTATCTTCTTCATCTTTAGAATCTATTCCTCATTATAGATTTCTTTGTCAGGTTCAACATGTTTCATGCCTTCTTTAACCTTGACATTGATGCTCTCTAAAATCTTGTGTAGCCTTTTACTATAAAAAATGTAGGCTTTTCTTTAGGTGGAATAACTAATAAATATTCCTTCATCATATCTTGATTCAAAGCTTCCTAATTTTTCCTCATTTCTCCTGATGTAGTATTTGCTTCCAAACATTCTAAAGTACTTAACAAAGGTAGGCTTTCCATACCATAGCTCATAAGGAGTTTTGTCACTATTTACCCTTAGTTTAACTCTATCCAAGATGTACACTATTATTTAGACTGATTCTTTGCAATATCCATCAAGTAACTTGGCTTCTTTTAGTATTGTTCTAGCCATCTCCTTGGTTGTCTTGTTCTCTCTCAATAACTCCATTATGTTATGGAGTCTTTACTACAGAGTAATACCTTTTGATCCCATGCTTCTCATAATACTCTATGAACTTATTTGAGGTGAATTATCCACCTTTATTAGATCTTAAGCATTTGATTTTTTGTCTAATCTCATTATCCACCATGGCCCTAAAGATCTTGAATCTCTTAAATGTTTGTGACTTGTCCTTCAAAAAGGTTACCTGTGTCATTCTTGAGTAATAATCTACAAATAACATGAAGTATTTATCTCTTTTAGATCCTCTTATCTTAGTAGGACCACAAAGATTAGTATGAACTAATTCTAGAGGCTTTGTAGTTGCATACTCCTTTGATTAAAATTTGACCCTTATCTACTTGCCTAGTTGGCATTCCTTACAAGTAGTTTCTACAGGTTTGATTATCTTGGGCATGTGTCTAAAAAACTTATTTTTGATTACTTTGACTAGGTTATCAAAGATAACATGAACCATTCTTCTATGCCATAACCAAATCTCATCAATATTTCATATCAGGTAGCTATTACCATTTACTTCAACAAGATTATAGATATTGTTTTTAGTCATTTTCCCTTTTGTAACTAGTCTTCTAGATCTCTTTAACTTGTAGCCTTCTACATTAAATGTGACCTTATATCCATTATCACACGTTTGGCTAACACTTAGTAGATTATGTTTAAATCCTTCAACATAAAGGACATCATGTGTAGGCAGTTTTCCATCTATGTTCAAGGTTCCTTTACCTTTGAACTTTATTGTTGTTTTATCTCCCAAGCTGATAGATCCTTCCTTACATTTTATCAATTTTATGAAATTTTTATTATCACCAATCATATGCTTTGATCAACCACTATATATTACCCACAAATTCTGCTCCTTAGCATGGAGTGCAGTTTGAGAAATAATAGATTGATCTTTCACTTTCCACACATCCTTGGGTTTCTTATTTGGCTTCATTTTCTCCTTTTTAGAGACTTGTGAACCTTTATTCACATTTGGAGACATGCCTTGATTTTTAATTTGTGTTTTTGGTCTTAAAAATCTTGTTCTATAATGTTTAGATATGTGACCAAAAATTATTGCAATTATAACATATTACACTTATATCTAACAAGGGAACAAATGAGTTTTTACTTATAATTTTTTCTCCTTTTACATATAACTCTACAATCAATAGCCCTATAACCAAATTTATTAAAAGTGTAGCAATAACCATATAAATATGAGTAATACCTGGTCATAACATTTCTTTAAGTAGTATGAGGAGCTCTTCTAAACTTTGGCTTCTTCAAGTCTCTCACTTTTGTATATCTATCTGCATCATCTACATTTATCTTCTTTTCTTCAAAATTTTTTTTAGCTTTAGATTTATTCACATCAATAGTACTTATGTATGTCATTATATCCTTTCAAGCTTTATCTTTCTTTACTCTTGTTTCTCTTTTTGCTTTGAAGTTATCATATAGGTTAGTAGATGTACTAGTTATGGAACTTTTTTCCTTTTTCATAACCAACACCTAATCTCTCTTTTGAAGGTTTTTGAGAGTTGATCAATTCATTAATAATGTTTGATCCTCCTATCAACTTTATAATTTTGTCTAGTTATCCTTTAGTTTTCTCAAGATCTTTGCTCGAAGCCACTATCTCTAATTCCAACTTCATGCACTCATTAAATTTAGATTGTTGTTCAAGTTTGACTACATATTCTATTTGTTTGGCCTCTTCAACTTGTGTCTTTAAGCTCACTATCATTTGATCAAAATTTTCAAGACTTTGGGATATTTTCTCAATCTCCTTTTATCCAATCTTTTTTCTATTTTGAGCTCTCTTTTCTTAGCTTGTCAATTTTCTCTAAAGCATAGATGAGTTCACACTCTAGATCCACTTCTCTTTCTTCTTCTTCTTCTTCATTTGAGTCTTTAACTTCTTGATCCATAGAAGTTGATCATATTGTCATGAATAGGATTTATTTTTCTTCAACCACAAAATAATATTTATGATCATCATCAAAACTATCACTGCCATCCATTGAATCATTATTTGCTTTTGTGTATAAGCCTTTCTTGTTTTTGAAGAATTTCTTCATATTGGAATAGTGAGGTTTCACCTTTTTAATTCTCTCTTCTTGATCAATGTTATCCTTCTTTATTTAAGGGCATTTAGCATAAAAATTTCCTATTTTACCACAATTAAAGCATTTAAAGGGTAACTTACCTTTGTACTTTCTAGACCTGCTTCTCAATCTTCTAATAAATTTAGCTTCTTCTTCATCAGTTTCCTTAGATCTGAATGAGGATACTTATACTTTTGGTTACTTGGATACTTTGAATGTAAATTCTCTTTTGAAAATGTTTGCTTCTCCCATTCTCATCTCATAGGTAGTGAAGGTTACATGCAACTCATTAATAATGATTTTATCTATATCTCTTACTTCCTCTATTGCAAAGATTTTAGAGTCATACCTTGATGGTAGATATCTTAGGACCTTTTTGACAATGACTAATTTTTTCATCTCTTCTCTAAAGCCTCTAATTGCATTGACTACTTAATCCATTTTGATAAGATAGTATGCAATTTTTTCTTCTTCATTCATTTGAATACTTTCAAACTTACCTCTGTAAGTTTATAGTTTGGCCTGCTTTACCTTGTCATCACCTTCATAGAGAATATTCAATTTTTTCTAGATGTCTTGTGTATTCTAACAATGTATCACTTTGACAAACTTGGACAATCCATAGAGAATAGCATTCTTTTCCTTGGCATTTCTCTCATATGCCTTCTTTGAAGCCTAGTCATTGGGAATTGTAACAGGAATTATATATCCATTTACAATAAACATCCATATATCAAACCCTAATAAAGATAGATATGTTTCCATTCTTATGTTCTAAAATTCATAATTTGATCCATCAAAGAGAGATGCTTTATTTGATGAAGAGCCTTCTTGACTAGCCATTCGTGTTCACCATCTAAGATCTACCTAAGTTGATTAAGCTTTTTCTAAGAAACCAAGGCTCTGATACCAATTGCTAAAACATAAATATATACTAAGAGGGGGGTGAATTAGTAGATCAACTAAAATCAGTCCTTAAAATACTTTTTAAAATATATTAAAAAGTATATGCAGAGATCACACACACAAATTCATATGATACCATATTTATGTCTGGAAAACCCATTGGAAAAAACCATGATGAGAATAGTTACTAGAATCTACTATTATAATCCAACCTCATAGTCAAAACCACATTGGTTACAAAATTAAGGGCACCCACCCTAAGGAGACACCAATCTCCTGATTTAAGAGCACCCACTCCCTAATTTGAGCACCAACTTATTAGATCTATATTATAGCTATAACTCTAAATTATAATATATATTTATAAATTAATCTAATTCTATGTTATTTTTTATAGGTTTAGTCTATAAATGTTCATGCTTTGCACTTCATCTCTTTTCTCTACCAGTCTGCCTCTCTACTTCTATGTCTCTATATTTATCTATCTAACACACTTCATTAATCTCTTGCTCTCTACCTCTCTCTCTCAACCTAACTCTACTCAATCAACAATAAAAATAGCTCTAGTAACTTTTGCATGTGTTCTAGATGTCATATATATAAGCAATTGATATAGAGTGTCATATGTTCTTTGTGTTCACACTAGTTCGCTAACACATCATGCTCTATTATGGACTTAGTTCATTATCTTTTGAACTATAGGTTTCTCACATATTGAACTCATGCTCCACTACCATGATTCCTGGTCTCATTATTATTTATAGTGTTTGATGGACTCTAGTTTTGATGCATATGCATAATTACATAGATTTGATCAATTACAAAAATAAATCTCATTGTTTGTATCATAATATATGTCTTACCTGCATGTTCATATGCTTGACCATTAGACTGATCATATATTTAAATATCAACCATTGATCTTGAGTTTAGCACTGTTGGGTGAATATTTTGTCACCAGCTAACTGATGAGCAAAATAGGTGATTTCAACCACAACATAAGGAGATTGGTCAGCCAAATGTGTAAGTTTACCACATCAAAAGGGGATAAATCTCTCCTCTCATCAAGGGGAGGTTCCCTATAAATATGAGGAGCTATATACTATATATATATGTAGAAAATAACACTCAGGGGTAGGACAACACCATCCATCTCTCTTTTTTTCAGAGATGATGTTCAAAGACAAAGGAAAAATCTTAGTGAAATGACAAAAGGAACTTCTCTTCTTTCAGAAGTGGCCTATAGCTAACAGCAAGAATCCTTTCAGGTAGGTAACAAGTAACTGGTAACAGGGGGCATAGTAACCAACAGACTGAAATGTAGCACAAAGTCTCCTCCTCGACTACCAAAGAGTGAAATGTGAAGGACAATGAGGGCACAAAGTCATCCCAAGGTCCTTTACATAGAAATAGAAAATAGATAAACACACTAAAGGTAATTGTAGCAGCACAAAGTCTCCCACAGTTGGCTTCAGAACACCTTCCTAATTATTTCCACTAGTTCTGCTTATTTCATCAACTGGACAAGAACATATTCAGGAGATAGACATAAGAATAATCTCCCAAAATGACACAAGCTATAATAGCACAAAGTCTAAAAGTAACCTATTTTCTCATTCAAATAAGGAAATATGATCAACAATCTGAGCTCAAAGTCTCAGTAATCGCCTTTCAATTTTGGTAGAGTTTTGCTTCTATAAACAAAAAGATCTCCCTTCACAAAATAAGAGATTACAATATATAGTAGCCAAGAAAGGCTTGGTGCTCTATTTCATGGAATGGCCCATGTTGAATTCAATGCCTTGAATGCATTTTTAGTTTAGTCAAAGATCTCATTTTGGAACAGGGTAGCCACCTTAACTATGGTGTGTTGATTTATCTCAAATGTCTTCTCCTTAGCATGGGTTGTCTAGTCCTTTTCCTCATGTCTGCATAGCTGTCCACTTCACCTTTACTCCAAAGAAGAAAAATAGGCTATGCCTTTAATGTTTGTGAGCTCAAACATCTACTTGGTGGGTTATTCCACCTACTAGAAATAACTCCTACAGATATTTCTAGTCTTTCCCTCTTTCTTGTTACGATTTGAGCTCCTAGGCTATCTTTTCCCTTTTTGTTGGATCTTTCAGCTCCTTCTTCAGCTAGTCACTGAGTTTGTTTTCAAGTTATGCACCACATTTGAAAATTAACAGATATTTCATTATCTTGAATTTGATGTCAACAGGGATGTCAAAGGTTCACTATTTCAATGATTTGGGTGGCCTCCTTAGTTCCTTGGTTCCATCGCTTCTTTGGTTCATTCACCTAAACCTTCTCCTTGAACTGGTCTCTAGAATCTTCTACTTCTTACCTTTGCTCAGAACTTTCTTTGAATCATTGAACCTGTTGAACCTGTGAACCATTTTGGTTCAAGGTTCAATGGTTCATCTTCTTCCTTAGAAGCCTTTGTTTTCTCTAAGTCTCTCAAGATTTGAAAGAGTCCATAGAAATATGTCTACAAAGTTCATAAAAACAAGTCCATAAAATCAAGCCTACAAAGTCTATAGAAATGAGCCTGTAGAAATCATCTTGTGGAGTCCATAGAAATTGGGTTTGTAGAGTCTGTAGAATCGAGTCCATAGAAATAAGCCTATGGAGTCTGTAGAAATGAGCATGTGGAGTCCATAAAAATCGGGCCTTAATGTCTTTGGAACTTCTTGAAGGGAAGGTGTCCCTTTAGGCCTTGAGAAGGTCTATTTTTGGGTCGCTAAGATCCTCCCACAAGGGTACTTGCCCTTCGGGGACCTTCGAGCAGTCTTCGGGCTCCAATTCCTTTAGACAAAATGTTTGAAGGAATTCCTTTAGACATTTTATTTGAAGGAAATCTTCCCTTGCCTAAGTTGCTTTTCGTCAGGATTTTTTTATTTCAGGTGAATTTATTTGGACAAAATGTCTGAAGGAATTTCTTCAGACTTTTTGTTTGAAAGAATTCACCTGGTCTTTTGTTTTGAATAAATCCAAAGGAATTCCAACTTTTTTGCCTTGTTCATTTTTCCTAAGAAAATTTCTTTGTCCACTTTTGTTCACTACCCTCCACAAAGGCACTTGGATTTTGGGCTTCGAGGGACTACTTTGAACTATTTAATTGAATCGACTAATTGAACCAACTTTGGTTCAATGGTTCAATGGTTCATTCTTTTGTTCTGCTCATTCAATTGACCGTTTGAACTAACCACATTGAAACAACTGTGTTGAACCAAACACATTGAACCTTTGAACCCATGAACCTTTTTTGGTTTAAGGTTTAATGGTTCAATGATTCAATCTTCTTTTATTTAGCTAAGTCTTTTGACATTATTGAACTTGAAATTTTGCCGAAGCGCTTAACTCTTTAAGCTTGTTGATGTCATTGAACCTTTGAACCCGTTGAACCTTTGACCCTTTTGGAAGTGGGGTTTAATGGTTCAATCCTTTGTTTGAAGCTTGTTGATGAACCTTTTGGTTAAACCTCAGTGTTGAACCTGTCTTGAAATTGCCTAAGTGTTGGAGACTCATTCCTTAGAGAGAGCTCGTCTGTCGGAGTCATTGAACTTGTTGAACCTGCTAGTCCCTTAACTGAAAAAGCTTGAATGATGAAGAATTTGAATGCTCAAAACAATTTTTTGAGAAGGGAAGAAAGAATTTTGGCCTACTGGACCAAAATGGTTCATATGTTGTCCCAAAAATGAGTGATAAATTTTGGGAACAACATCTAGCTATAGTTGGGGAACTTCTTTCAGTTGAAAACTTGAAACAACTGAAGGGAGTAGAAACGAGAATCTCTAGTGCCTTCAAGTATGCCATTGGGCTACGAAGTCATGCTACCCAAAAAGAAAGGTGCCAAAAATGAAAATGAAAATCATGAAAAAGAACTAAAGACTATACAAATATACATATTTACAGATGATCTTATTTGATACTTCAAGAATTGAAGTGCTTCAGATGTTGCCCATTATGAGGTAGAGAAAAGGGCATGCCATCTTGATACTTCAACATAAAACTATTTTCACCATTGAGCTGATGGATAGTAAAAGGGACCCTCCAAAAGGAGTCAAATTTCCCATGCATTACCTTTGGTTCTCTTCTCTTATCTCACAACAGGTTTTGATTTCCAATTTAAAAATCATAGTTTCTTACTTTATAGTTGAAGAGCTTCTTCACAAGACTTTGATGTGCAGCAATTTGGTCCACCACCATAGTTCATTTTTCATCCAACTCAGTCAAACACATGATCTTCTTATCGATGGAGCTTTCATATGTCTGATCTTCAACTGCCTTAGCCAATTTCAATGCTGGCAATTCTAGGGTGATTGGTATCTCAGCATTGAGACCATAAAGAAGTTGGAAAGGTGACATACCAATTGCCCTCTTGGGTGTAATTTTGTCTGCCCATGCAGCATCAACCAATGCTTTATGCCATGTTCATTGGTTGTCATCTACCAGCTTCTTGATGATAGTCACTAGATTCTTGTTGCTTGATTCAGCTTGGCCATTTCCTTGTGGGAAATAATTAAAGGAGTGGGAGAGGGTAATCCCATAGTAAAATTAGAATTGAGTGATCTCATGAGAAGAGAAATAGGCACCATTATCCATCACAATCTTGGTTGGGACCCCAAACTTGGAAATGATGTTCTCCTTGAGGAAATCACACACTACTTTTGAAGTAGCATGTTTGGTTGGAATAGCTTCCATCCACTTGGTGAAGTAATCTATGGCTGTGAGGACATAATCATGTCCAACACTTGAAGATGGGTTTATAGCACCAATGAAATCAATTCCCCATTGTTGAAATGGCTCTTTTATCACCAATGGCTTGAGAGGTAGAGCAGCTAACTTGGGTCTTCCAACAAACTAATAGCATAGGTCACACCTTTGTACCCATTTGTATGCATCCTAAAATAGAGTAGGCCTTTAATACCTGGCTCGCAAAATCTTATGGCTAGTTACAGGAGTAGAAAAATGTCCTCCATAGGCCAAATTGTGGAAGGACTTCAAAAGTTGATTCTACTATTCTTTATCTATGCAGCAAAAGAACACTCCATCAAGGCTCCTCTTGTACAGGCCATTGTCCCAGAGGAAAAAATTGGCAGCTTTCAATTTAATAGTCCTCCTTTCTTTATGAGATAGGTGAGCGAGACACTCACCATAAGTAAGGAAATGAGAAATATTTGAATACCACTCATTCATGGTAGAGACAAAGAGGACTGTTAGCGTGTCTTCAATTTCTTCTTCTCCATGCTCTATTTCTTCTAGTCTATTGTCAACAATCAGTTGGCATAGGCCCCTTCCCCACACTAGTTTCATTGGTTTGATGACTAGATCAAACACCTAAATTTTAGCAATCCAATTGCCTCTTTTTGTTCCAAACTCCTGCTGAGTTAATATGGATTTAACTATGGTATCAAGAACCAAGGTAGTAGTGTGTGAATTGAGGATGTAAAAATGGAAGTGCTTTACTACCTTTACCACTGCATAAGCATGCTTCTCCATGTTTGAATACTTTAGTTCATGAGCTTTGAGAGGGCAGCTCATGAAGGATATGGGAGATTCCACATCTTCTTTGTTCTACTGAACCAAAATTGCTGAAAGTGTGTGCTCAGAAGCATAACTATACACTGTGAAATCTTTGGTATAGTCTGGATGAACCAGAATTGGGGTGTGGGCAATAGTTGTCTTGATATCTTAAAATTCTAGTTGCCTTTTTCATTCTAGCTGAAAGTGGCCTTCCCCTTCATCATGTTTACAATATTGTGAGTCTTCTCTGTGAACTCAAGGATGAACCTTCATAAAAAATTCACTTTTATGAAGAAAGAATGAACTACAATCTTACTCGTGGGTAGGGTAAGCTCCTGGATGGATTTGACTCTTTCTGAGTCAATCTTTATGCCTTCTTAAGATATAATGTGTCTAAGAAGTTTCCCTTTCGTTACTCCAAAAATGGACTTCTTGGGATTTAGGGAAATGTCATTCTGGTGGTAGCATTCAAGCACTTTTTGTAAATGGTGCACATGATCAGGACGATGCTTGGAAAAGACTATCAAATCATCAAGGTACATCACAATGAACTACCCATTTCATCTTTGAAAGCAAGGTCCATTGCTCTCTAAAAAGTGGTGCCAGCATTTATCAGGCCAAAAGGCATTCTTTGATAGGCAAAGGTGCCCCAAGGTGTGGTGAAGGCAATCTTGTGTTGGTCTGCTTCACCAACTTCAACTTGATTATATCTTGAGAAGCCACATAGCATTTATAATATCTCTGAACTAGTCACTGTTTGAAGAACATGGTCCATGATGGGCAGAGGATAGTTATCCTTTAAGGATAACTGTTTCAAATTTTTGAAGTCCACACAAAGGTGAATTTTGCCATTCTTCTTCCTTACAAGTACTATGTTGGCAATCCATGTGGAATGATGGATTGGGAAACTTATCCTAGCATTCAACATTTTCTATATTTTAGACAGGATAGTACCTGATATCTTCAGATTGTACTACCTAAATTTTTGATTGTAAGGCACTGAATCATCTTTAAGAGAAATTTTATGGTGAATTTCATCAAGCTTGAGTGACTTCAGATCATCATAGGAGTATGTTAAGACATCCATGTACTGGCTGAGCAAAGTAGTGAACTTGAACTTCTCTTCCTGAGTGCAGCACTTCCCAATGTTCACCATCTTGAGATTTTCTTTGGTACCTAGATTTATCTGATCAAACTCCTGAGAAGATCTTGAATCGATTTATTGTTATTTGATGAACCTATCATGCTTGTCAAACAACTTCTCAAGGGAAACCAATCCTTTGGGAATTTTATTCCCTTTAAGTTACAGGAAATCTTCACCTGCATCTGCACTTGATCCAAGGCTGGTTCAAGCTTCTGAGGCTCACTGCCTTCGAAATGAAGTTGTTAAAAGCTATCCTTTTGCTCCAAAAAGGTAATGATTTGGTTGTCACCATTGAACACTTGCCAATGATTGGCATTGTCAGGTCCACTTGGTCAAAAGAATAGTTTAGTAGTGTACTTATCTCCCTTAAAATCAAGGTGAAGAACTAAGAGAGTTCTTGAAATAGCCAATGCATCAGCTCAGTCATTAAATTCCCTAAGTATGGTAGAGATGCTCAAAGCATCAAAGCTTTCAATTTGATCCCAAATTAAATTGTGGTAGTGGCACAATCTCTCATTTTTGGTTTGGTACGGGTTCCTCACCTGATAAACCACTAGCTTAGCATCTCCTTTAGCATGAAAGAGCTTGACGCCCTTGTCTTGAGTCACCTTCAATCTAAGTAGTAGTGATTTGTATTCAACAGTATTATTAGTATTACTAAACTGTAATTTGTATGATGAGGAAAAAATATCTCTTTAAGGAGATATCAACATAATCTTGGCTCCTAAACCAGTAGAGGAACAGCTGCCATCAAATTCTAGAATCCATATCTCATTAGACATTAATTTTTCCTTAGGTTTTAATTCATTTAGAGGGGAGGATTCCTTTATGTTTGAACTGTGCTCTATCCTATCTTCTGTTATTCCATCTGAACCAATTTTTAGATTGTCATCTTTAGGAGCTTCATCAGACGCTTCATGAACTTCCTTCATGGATAAGAAATAATTACCCATGCTTGAAGACTCAAATAGAATTTGAGCTTTAAGTGTTGATGTTTGAGTGACCACGTATTTTGCTTCCTTCTCAAGAAGCAATCTCTTCATAATGCCTTTGACTAGGATCCTTTCTTCAGATAGGTCCATGATCAATTCACCACCAACATCCTTGTAAAAAAATTTCCCAAGAAGGATGACATATGATGCTGGGGCGTCAGCCACCAAGATAGTCATCTTGATTCTCTTATCTGGGAATACTGCAAATGCAAATTAGGTATCTCTGATTTGTCCCAGCAGTGGCACTTGTTTGTTCTCCATGGAGAAACATCTCCCAAATGTCTTAGTCAGTGTGAGACCAAGGTATTCTTCCACTTTGGCAGGCATGACATTGTTAGATGTACCAAAATCAATGATGCAATTATTTAGCTGATGTCTATTTATCAGCAGGGAGACATAAAATGGTTCAGTCCTCTTGAGAGTAGCAGGAGGAGTAATGACAAGGTTATTCCTGGTGAATGTATTCTTGTGGAGATCATGAGTTACCTTTGGAATTATTTGTCCTACAGGGATGGCTTGGTTCTTTACACATTGAACCAACTTATCCAATTGCTCAGGGTTAGATTGTAGGAATTCAAATTCAAACATTTGAATTTTAGTTTTCTTGACATGGTCAACTATGTCAAATGTCTGAAATGAATTATGAATAGGGGAAGGGAGTTCATCCTTTTGGTTTTTAGGGGAGAGGACTGATTTGTGAATTTGAAGTAGAAGGTGTAGGGATGTTTGGGGTACTTAATTTTTTTAGCAATCACTGGGTCCTTTGGTTGGAAAGGTAGAGAAGTTCCTCATTTGGCAATTAAAACTGCACGCTGAGCTCACTTCTCTATTCTTTCTTTATCAGCTTGCTATGATGATTGATTCTTAGACTGGGTGAACATAACATATGATCCCTCAACTGCTTTACCTTCACTTTTGGGTTCATCCTGGTAATTTAGGAAACCAATGTTGGAGTCGCCAGCTAATTATTCTTCTCCCTCTATGAAGATATTAGCATCATCTTCTGAGTTCAACTTAGGCTGGAAGGAGAAATCAGATTTTGCTTCAAGATATCCAACTACTGAATTGGTTGGAGGTGCTTCAATGGCAAGGTTCCCCTATGGGGGAGGAAGATGATTTACTTGCCCTTGATTCTTAGTAGCATTGCCTTGATATAACTAATTGGGGAATGTTCTCTTTGGTACATCTCTGTATGAAGGGGCAAATGACATCCCTTGTGCCATTTTCTTTCTAAGAGCAAGCAACTCATTTTCTAGCTTCTGCACCATTGGATCAGTGGTGACTATAGGTGAGTATTCAGAAGATGAAGAGAATTTACCTTTGTTAGGATCTCTCCTTATCTTTCTTGCCAAGATAAGGTCATCTTCCACCTTAGTGGCCAAATCCTGAGCAGCAGTAAGGTTTATGTGGCCAACATGTCTCAGCAAAAAACTTACTTCAGGCAGCTATGAGTTGATGAAGAAGTATTTAAGGTTCTCAGCTATTGGCTGAGCAATTGCAAGAATCCTATTCCTCAACTTGTCAAACTTGGCAATGAAGTCCCTCATAGGTTCATGAGGTTCTTTCTTCATCTGTGTGATCTAGGCTAGCAGGGCATGCACATCTTCTACAGGCTTGAACCTTTCTTTGAATTTGGCTTTGAGAGTGTCCCAGTTAGTCACTAATCAAGCCTGCAGATGGTAGAACCAGTTTGTAGTAGCACGTTGTAATGTCTCTATGAATAGCCTAACTGCTACATCCTCATACTCCATGCCTATCACACCATAGGCTATGCTGAAGGCTACAGTATTTTCATCAGGATGAACCTTCTCATCACCAAAGAATTTGGGGAAATTCTTCCTTAAACTATGCGGTAACTCATGTAGAGGTGAAGTTAAATTGAGTGGACCAAAAGAGTTACCCCAAGGGCCTTGAATCACCATGATTTGATTATGAAAAGTGGGGATAATAAATCTGGGTGGAGTATGTATAGGTGAATCTCTACTAACAATAGAAAAAGAAGCTCTACCTTGTAGTGGTGACTTGGTATTAGTAGGAGGGAGACTCCTAGTTCATTGAACTTGAAGTTGTGGAGGAAACAAATCAAGATTTCCCTACTACACCAACTCAAAAATAGGGTCAACAACACCCTGGGCTCTCTGGCTTCTTGTATACTATGGAGCTACTAGAGTGTGAGACTTGAATAGATAAGGATAGAGACTACATCAATTTGAAGATTGAGGCTTCAAACTGCATAAAATGATCCCCAACAAAGTCACCAAAAAACTATTGGGTGAATATTTTGTCACCAGCTAATTGATGAGAAAAATAGGTGATTTCAACCACAGCATAAGGAGATTGGTCAGCCAAATGTGCAGGTTTACCACATCAAAAGGGTACAAATCTCTCCTCTTATTAAGGGGAGGCTCCCTATAAATATGAGGAGCTATATACTATATATATAAGTAGAAAATAACACTCAGGGGTAGGACAACACCATCCATCTCTTTTTTCAGAGATGATGTTCACAGCCAAAAGAGAAATCTTGGTGAAATGATAGGAGGCACTTCTCTTCTTTCAAAAGTGGCCTATAGCTAACAACAAGAATCCTTTCTGATAGGTAATAAGTAATTGGTAACAAAGGGTGTAGTAACCAGCAAACTGAGATGTAGCACAAAGTCTCCACCTCGACTGCCCAAGAGTGAAATACAAAGGACAATGAGGGCACAAAGTCATCTTAAGGCCCTTTACATAGGAACATAAAATAGACAACACACTAAAGGCAATTATGGCAGCACAAAGTCTCTCCACAGTTAGCTTTAGGACACCTTCTTGATTACTTCTACTAATTATGCTTATTTCATTAAAATGGACAAGAACACATTCAAGAAATAGACATAAGAACAATCCCCTAAATGACAAAAGCTATAATAGCACAAAGTCTGAAAGTAACCTACTTTCTCATTCAAACAAAGAAATATGATCAACAATCTGAGCTCAAAGTCTCAGTAATCGCCTCTCAATTTTGGTAGAGTTTTTCTTTTGTAATCAAAAATATCTCCCTTCACAAAATAAGAGATAACAATATATAGTATCCAAGAAATGCTTGGTGCTCTATTTCATGGAATGGCCCATGTTGCATTCAATGCCTTGAATGCATTTTCAGTTTAGTCAAAGAGCTCATGATAGAATAGGGTGGCTTCCTTAACTATGGTGTGTTGATTTATCTCAAATGTCTTCTCCTTAGCATGGGTTGTCTAGTCCTTTTCCTCATGTCTGTGTAGCTATCCACTTCACCTTTACTCCAAGGAAGAAAAATAGGTCATGCCTCTAATGTTTGTGAGCTCAGATGTCTACTTGGTGGGTTGTTCCACCTACTGAAAATAACTCCTGTAGATATTTCTAGTCTTTCCCTCTTTCCTATTGTGATTTAAGATCTTGAGCTATCTTTTCCCTTTTTTCAAGCTCTTTCAGCTCCTTCTTCAGCTGGTCACTAAGTTTGTTTTTAGGTTATGTGCCACATTTGAAAATTAATAGATATTTCATTAGCTTGAATTTAACATCCACAGGGACATCAAAGGTTCACTATTTCAACAGTTTAGGTGGCCTCCTTGGTTCCTTAGTTCCGTTGCTTCTTTGGTTCATTCACCTGAACCTTCTCCTTGAACTGGTCTCTAGAATCTTCTACTTCTTACCTTTTCTTGGAGTTTTCTTTGAATCATTGAACTCGTTGAAACTGTGAACCATTTTGGTTCAAGGTTCAATGGTTCATCTTCTTCCTTAGAAGCCTTTGTTTTCTCTAAGTCTCTCAAGATTTGAAAGAGTCCATAGAAATATGTCTATAGAGTTTGTAGAAACAAGTCCATAGAATCAATCATGTGCAGTCCATAGAAATGAGCCTATAGAAATTATCCTATGGAGTCTGTAGAAATCAGGTCTATAGAGTCCGTAGAATTGAGTCGATAGAAATAATCCTGCGGAGTCCATATAAATGAGCCTGTAGAGTCCATAGAAATGAGTTTGTAGAAATCATCTTGTAGAGTCCATAGAAATCGGTCCTTAATGTCTTTAGAACTTCCCTAAGGGAAGGTGTCCCTTTAGGCCTTGGGAAGGTCCATTTTTTGGTTGCTAAGAGCCCCCCGCAAGGGTACCTGCCCTTCGGGGTCCTTCAGGTGGTCTTCGGGCTCCAATTCCTTCAGACAAAATGTTTAAAGGAATTCCTTCAGGCATTTTGTCTAAAGGAAATCTTCCCTTGCCTAAGTCACTTTTTGTCAGGCTTTTTTTCTTTCAGGTGAATTCCTTCAGACAAAATGTCTGAAGGAATTCCTTCAGACTTTTTGTTTGAAAGAATTCACCTTGTCTTTTGTTTTGAACAAATCTGAAGGAATTCCAACTTTTCTGCCTTGTTCATTTTTCCTAAGAAAATCTCTTTGTCTACTTTTGTTCACTGTCCTCTGCAAGGGCACTCGACTTTGGTTCACTACCCTCCGCAAGGGCACTTGGCTTTTGGGCTTTGGGGGACTCCTTTGAACCGTTTGATTGAACCAACTTTGGTTCAATGGTTCAATGGTTCATTCTTTTGTTCCACTTGTTTAATTGACCATTTGAACCAACCACGTTGAACCAACCGCATTGAACCAAACACGTTGAACCAAACGCATTGAACCTTTGAACCCATGAACCTTTTTTGGTTCAAGGTTCAACGGTTTAATCTTCTTCATTTAGCTAAGTCTTTTGAAGCCATTGAACTTGAATGTTTTCTGAAGCACTTAAATCTTTAAGCTTGCCGACATCATTGAACCTTTAAACTCGTTGAACCTTTTGGAAGCGGGGTTCAATGGTTCAATGGTTCAATCCTTTATTTGAAGCTTTTCGATGAACATTTTGGTTGAACCTCAGCATTGAACCTATCTTGAAATCACCTTAGTGTTGGAGACTCATTCCTTAGAGAGAGCTCATCTATTGGAGTCATTGAACTTGTTGAACCTGATAGTCCTTTAATTGAAAAAGCTTGAATAATGAAGAATTTGAATGCTCAGAACAATTTTTTGAGAAGGGAAGAAAGAATTTTGGTCTACTGGACCAAAATGGTTCATATGTTGTCCCAAAATGAGTGACAAATTTTGGGAACAACAAGCACCATGATATAATGGTCTTCATTTAAAGTACTCAATTTTGAAATGCATCCATTTGATCAATCTCTAATAGGCTTATGCACTCCATTTGATCCTTGTATGCTTTCAAACTTTAACTGTTTAGCTTTAAAATTTGTCCATTTATCTTCCTAGTCTGATCTCCCATGTGCCATTATATCTTCATAGTTGCATGAACATTATCTTTGTCTATGGTGAAGCATTGACCACTTATCTTTATCTCATTGCATCCTCAGTCTTTGGAATGAATATGCTCTGTCGATATCATCAAACTAGCTTGATATTTAACCCACCTCTATCTCATTAAATGTCAAGCACTAAATCTCATTTGAGTTCACTCACTCTATTGGATCTTCTTTTCATGATCAACCTCTCACCATTAGATCTTCTGACAAGCTCAATCATTATCTCTAACAATATTATGCTCATTGTGTCTTTGTCTAACAATCTATGTGAATGTGACACTTATCACTAGCACAAGTGCCTTTGACAAATTGATTTTACTTATGCTTCATTAGATCTTCAATGTATGAATAAGTGCTAACTATTGATTAAGATTTAAAATCTGACCACCTATCTTCATCTCACTTTATTCTGGCATCTTGGGGCCAATGTGCTTTGTTGATCTCTTCAAGACTTGTTTAAACTTTACCTTGTGTATATTTATCTAAGTATGGGGACCATCTCAATTACGTTTGGAAGGCTAACTTTTCACCTTCATATCTTTTGCTTCACTTAATTGCTTGGTCTAAAATTTGGACCATATAAACTAGGCATGATAGTGACCAAACCCATATGCTCATTTCTTCTTGAATCCTTTGTGTATATGATATATAACACCATTAATCTTCTCACTCAGATTATTCTAATATAGAGCTAGCTATCACTAGAACTTCCCTAGAAGGCCAACTTTGTTCTTACATAACTCTTTTCATACTTTATCATATGACTTGTAATTTAGCATATAAGATCTTATTACATAGGGGATTCCATCCATATATCCATTTGTTCTTGAAGCCTTCATATGTGCAAGATATGACATCATAAAAATGCCTTCTCAGCTTTTTCTTACAACCTATAAATTTGACTGTGGGAAAACATTGTCAAAATGCCTAGGAGCCCAACTTTGCTCATGCATATATTTTATCATGCTATATTACAAGACTTGATATTTAGCACATAAAAACTAGGAAAAAAAAGGAATAAACCCATATGATCATTTTGTCCTAACATGTCTATGTGTGAGAATGTTGACCTCATTAACATACTTACTTGGCTCTATTTAGCCCTTTTGCAAATTTGGCTAAATGTTGGAACTTAGTGAATTATGTCCAAGTAGCCAACTTTGCATCCCCATATCTTTAACTATGCTTCATCTCATGGTTTTAAATCTGATGCATAACAACTAGGGACTAATATTATTGTAACCATGTGAACAACTCCCCCAGACTCATATACACATGATAATGGTGATGCCAATAAATTTCCTTCTCAAATTTTCCTATCATAGACCCAAAATGTCTAGAAGATCAATATCAAGAACTAGATGAATTCCACTCATACACACAAGCATTCCAATCATCCTTGACCTTTGATAGGATCCCTTGTATATCCTCAAATCATAATACTCAGTCTTAAACATCAATGACATGCTCATAATGTCCCTTTTGACATAAATAACAATCATATTTCCAACAAAGACAATACTTGGACTAGTATGACGGTGGTTTATAAATTGCATTCTTCATTGTTGTAACATTCTTTTCATTCCTAGTGCTACTAATTATAACCACCTTTAGTAAAATTGGTGTCATTGACCAATGTCATTATTTCTTAATTATAATTGCTTATCAACACATTAAGAAAAACACCTTTACCATGCATTATCACATCACCTTGTCATTCTTGTTCTATGTTGTTCTATTTACCTAATTCATACACTTGCTACTACCTAGTAATATTCTTTCATTATACAGAACAACTACAATGACTTGAGGTCCATCAAGACTATATAGGTAGTGCTTGATTTACCTTGAGGTTAGTTTAGTCACCCTTTGTTAAACTCTCATCATTTTATGAGCCATTCAATTTTGAACACTCTCATCATTTTGTGAGCATCTTTAAGCCATGCTCTCATTTTTTTTTAAAGTTTGACTATTTGGTATCTCATCATTATTAATTAAGTTGATACTCATCAAAAATTCCAAAAACATTGGTAAAAGATATAGAAAACCATAAAAATCATAAAATCAAGAAAATTGGCTTAGCATTTCCTTGCGAGATATAAATCCATCAAAATTTTCTAGGATGGGCCATTTTATCTATTCAATTTCATTTATAGACCACCTTCATCTTTTTTCTCTCATTTCTAGGAGAATTACATCGGCCTGAGGTCTGTATGGACTATGTCGATAACACTTGGATACATGGGGTATCTTGAGTTATCTCAGCCACACCTTCCTCTCTTTTTTGACCACTTTTTTACCTTAAGGATTATGGGTCTCCTTACTATTTCACAAGTAACCACTTTTCTTTTTATTTACCCATCTTTATTGGCCTTAGCTCTAAGCTCTTTTTCTATTTTGCGAGTTTTTATTTTGAGCATTGTGTATTCAAATTTGATACCTTAATGACCACTTGGATTCATCTTACATTCTTGATATTTTACGAGTAACCATTTATAACACTCTCACTATTTTACGAGCTTATTCTCCTTCTCAACCTTAGATGTAGTAATCATTATGAACCTAATTCATATGCGAGTGCTTGCCTATTACCTTTTAGTGTGTTTTTATCTTAAACCATACTCTTGTGCTCAGACACTTTATTTGTGTTGACACTTTCATTATTTTTAAGTTCATCACTCTCTTTTTATATGCACTCACCATTTTGTGATACCATCCCCATATTCCTCTACACATCAATCATGTTTCCTTATCATCAATTTTCTTTTATCCCATATCATGGAAGAACTACATTTGGCCTAAAGTTCATGTTGGATCTTTTGTCCATGAAACTATGTAGGCAACATCCACTTGCCTAGTACATTTGGAGTTAGCTCAACTACTCCTTCATTTTCTTCTATTCCCCTGCTATTTTGTTTATTTTATTTCATTATCTTTTATAGCCTAGGGGTAATGTTTATTGTCTTATTTGTGTCATTATTTACCTATAGCCTAGGGGCAACCTTGTGTCAATTATTCTTATATTGTTATACCTACATCATTTATATCTATCTTAAGGGTCACCTTGTCCCCAAGAGTAACACCTCTATTACACATACACGAACAATTTATTTTCTATTTGCACTAAAATTATAATTCACCATTGTTTGTCTTTTGCATTTATCTTTATAGAATAGTTTGTTTATTACATTTTTCTTTGCTTTGGATTATTAATTTATTTTGTTTGTGTTTTTTTATTTGTGGTCATTTTTATTTATTGGTGTTTTTTCTATGCATTTGTTTATTTTTATTGGTATTTTATTATTTATTCTTATTTTTATTGGTGTTTTATTGTGTTTATTATTGTTTGATTATTTCTATTTATTGGTGTTTTGTTTTATTTTTTTACCTGTTTCTTTGATTTTATTGTTGTGCCTTGACTTAGTATATATCTATTCATTGAGTGATTCCTTGTTCATGATACTTAAGTCTATACATATTCATAATCAACATTGTCATCATAGTTTTTTATCATCAATGCTTTATTTTTAATTATTTATTAGATCAGGTGTCAATCTTTATGCATATTATGGCTATGTCATCATGGTATTTTATATTATGGTGTATACCATCACGTGATACAACAAAAATTAGTTCGATGGAGATCACAAGCAATGTTGTCCTAGTACTTCTCTTTTTCCATGCCTGACAAATTTTAGACTTATTCAAATATTAATCAAATATAGAGTAAGTAAATCACAAATGAATTTTAATCCCTACTAGTTAGGATGTGCATCTTCATCCTAATAGGTATCCCAAACCTATGCCTAACTTTTTTATAGGTTTACTCTTACTCCATGGCTATAGATTCAATATGTAATCCCCCTTTCCTAATTTTCCTTACTGGGCCCAACCATTGTGATAATGATTATAACCACATTTGGTAAAATCATTGTATTTTTATATATCTAGATGTTAATGATTATAACTGCCTTTTAGAAAATCATTACTTTATCTACCTTCCTAGGTCATTTTTCATTATGCTAATGATTATAACCGCTTTTTGGAAAATCATTATTTTCACTTCACTATGCCGATGATTATAATCACATTTAAGCAAATCATCCCTTTTTATCTACCCTATTGGGGCATATCACTATGCCACTGATTATAACCAAGTTTGGAAAAATTAGTATTTCCACCCTGGTTACCTATAGGTCACATCTTTTCTTTCTTTTTGAGGGAATGTTCATCGACCTTATTTACCACCTACTCCCTCAAGGGGGTATCTAGGGCTCACCCATCACCTTCTGGGGGATTAGACATTAATGACTTTTTCATTATTTGAGAAGATGTTAATGTGTGTGTTTCTTAAAACATCTTCCCAAATAGTGGAAAACTATAGACACCTCATTTTAGCCACAACTATCTTCTAATTGGACTCATATTGATTTTTACCAAACAATGTAAATTAAGCCTAAGAATCACTGAATATCCTATTTGATTTGCACATCAGACATTAATGCTCAAAATCATATTGAGGTATCCATATTTGAGGTATTATCTTGTACATAATAGTAACCTCTCATAGATTCATCTCTAGTCAACTTGTGACGTAGTAAATTGATAGTTTGACCTTTGGACCCATTAAGTGAGGCACTTGAACAATTCCTAAAGTGCAAAAATACTAAGCAAAATGAATTAACTAAGCAAATAAAATTAAATACTTAAATGGAATTTCCATGTGTAATTAGTGAAAATAAATTTTGTATAAAATAAATTTCAATAAAAATGAGGTCACATTGATGTCATCATCCTCAAATTCAAGGAATTACAAATATCTTCCCTAAATCCATAAATTCATAAATGGAGAGACATGTTTAATAAATGGGATCTTTATCCCAAATATTAATTACATGTCCCCTCATTTACTCAATTAGGGTTAGTATAAACTCAACCACTATTAACTCTAACCTAACTACACTTGGGTTAGAGTTAATTTGAAAGGCTATAAATACAAAAATTCACCCATTTCTCAACAAGATTCTTTTGTGTAATGTTAAGATGCTAGAATACCTTCAAGAAACTCCTTTAGTATAGTGTTATCATGCCTATTTATTAATCCAAGCTAAGCCAAACCCAAATACAAGCCCAACATTACCAAGGTGACAAGGAGAGATGGTGCAGGAAGTTCCATTTCCAAATAATCCCCAACCACACAATTGAGCTTATCAATTCATGGCCAATGTTTTAGTGAATTTTAGATTATATTTTGAGAAAAGAAGAAGAAGAAACTAGATACAAGTATGGTTAAAAAACTTATTTGATTGTGCACGCATTGAATTAGATGATTGTGAAGAGTTCCTCTTAGGCTTGGGAGGATCACCTATAAATAAGATAGCACTAAATCAAATGGTTGGTTAGATATATAGTTGGGTGGATTACCTAGTGCTAGATAGATCCCAGAATCAAGATCTTCCTCAAGGGCTATCAATCCACACATTTTAAATAACTAAGTTTAGAAAATAGAAGATAAAGTACTTGCATCAATAATCAAAACCTACTAAAATTGAATAGAAGAAATGTTTGATAAAGAAATAGACTAAAATGACCAATATAGTAATAAACAAGTCAACACTAATGCTAAATAGGTCAGGTGTGTTTTATAAATAGGTTCAAGGTTTGTGAACAGGTAGATGAAAAGAAAACTAGATTTAGTTGAAGGTAGGTAGATGAAAATAACTTTATGTTATTTTCTACCATAGTGACCATCAGTGGTTGGTGTGAACTTCAGTGGTTGAGGTGACCATCAGTGGTCAAGGTGACCATCAATGGTTGGATAAACCATTGGCCATCATAGTGATCATTGGTAGTTACTATGTATTAGGTTTAGATGTTGAAAGGTTAGATTAATGGGATCATAAAATTAAATTATGGGAGATCGGTTTATGTTGGGTTGATTATGAAATATAAACAAAGTAATTAAAAAATGGAAAGCAAATACTTAGCTTGTTTTAGGTTGGTTAGATCAATGGTTGAGGCAGGTATCTAATTAGTGGAGTCTGGCATGATTTCAATAGATTAATAGCACTTGGTTAATGATTGAGGGGCAGTGCCAAGTGGACTCTCTATCATGATAGTTGAATTGTTAGATTGCTAAAAGAACACCTACAAAAGAAGCTATGGATGCAAAATCTCTTGATAGTTGTGGACAGATCTTCACCTCCTACTCTTCTTTTCTTATAGGCAAGGAAGGAGAGGTGAAACAAGACGTTAATAAGGAGTCCAATTTTCTATTTAATTTTAAATTCAACATGCATGGGCTCGTACATGAATTAGATAGTATAATTATAGAAAAGTAAGTCTAAATTGAAGGGTTAGTTAAGTTGGCTTAGATAGTAGAACCTAAACATCGATGGTCAGGGTAACCATCGATGGTTAGGGTGACCACCAGTGATCGAGGGCCAAGGTCAAATTAAGTTAAAAATGTGAGTTTGGTCAGCAGGTCAAGCTGATTAGGGTCAGAGCAGGTTATTAGTTGAAAGGCCAATGGTAGGACCAAGGGGTTCCTAAGGTGGTCCAAGGGAATTATGACATTTAAAACCTCATGTTTAGATTTTTGGTGTCTACATTTTACCCCTTTTTATTATGTAGTCTATATCAACAAGCTATAAAACAAGAATGGATTATTGGTTGAAGGTTCAATCACTTCAAGCATGGGAAGATGTGTTCCCCCTTAAACTAGGAAGCGTTAAGGTATAACAGAATTGGGTGCAGGTTTGATGAGTGGTGAAGGTGATGATAAAGGTGGACATCATGAAGGTGGGTGATTAGTTGGGTATTGAAGTGAAAATAGGTGCATAAAGTGAAAAAAAAGTGTGATAGTCAATATCATATATTAACTAAGTTGCCCTAGCTAGTAAAAAATAAAGGTCAGTACTTGAAGGAGAAGTGACAAGTGGACTACATGATTGTATTTAGGCATGATAGTTGGGAACACTCATAAATGCAAGTCTTTTGGGTAAGGTATGTGTTTTCATGGGTATTCAAGGTAGGAAGTGCTCCCAAAAAAACACAAATTGGTCAGGTAAAGTTGTAGGTATCTAAGGTAAGACGTTTTCTCAAGAAGACACCAATGGATCAGGGGTGCACAAGGTAATGCAAGTTCAAAAATTGGTCAACATGGCAATTATTGTTATTGTGGTCAAAAGGACCAGGCAAAAGTCATCATAAAATGTGCACTAGTTGGGCTGACATAGACCAATGGTGAGGTGGCAAGGTAACTATCGAGGTAGGTAGAGAAGGTATTCTTTATGGGTGGGTGCATGATTTGGTCCTATTTTAAAAAAATTTACAAAGGCAAAGGTAAAGTGCCAAGACCTTGACCATTAGTGATCACCCTCACCATTGATGATTAAGGGGAAAACCCTAAAATTCCAATAGTCAAAAGAAGAAAAGTGGGTTAGTTAGACTCATTTGAATAGTTGAACTGTAGAGCTCTGATCACTTATCATTTGTGGCAAATTTGGTGATGATGATTTTTGAATTGGACAAGTGGAATGAGTAGACGAATGAAAATGCAGGGTCGATGTGGATGTGGATGAGGACAGGCAAGGGGTCCCCAAATTCCTCCTTGATGATAGTTGAAGGATGAGGTAGGTGGGATTTTAAATTGGTAGAATAGTTTTAGTTGGTCATTATATTACATTTAAATTAGGTATTTGGCAGGGTTGATTGTTGCTTGGGTAGGGTAAGTTAAGTTTGTTTTGGTATGCCCTAGAGTCTAGGGTTTTTTTTATTTTGGTAAAAATTAGATATTGGATTCCTAAATTAGGATGGGGTAGGTTAGTTAGGGTAGGCTAGGGTTGGGTAGAGGTAGAAATTTTGAAATATTTGGGTATAATTGGGTATATTTGGGTGGGCTAGGTTTGGTTGTTTTTTGTCGATAGTTACACATAGTGATCATTGATGGTCACCTTGATCATCAGTGGTCAACCATAGGCAAAATAGTCACCTAACCATTAGTGGTCATCTTGACTATTGATAGTCAAGATGAATGGTAAAAAGGTTTAAGTGTAAGCTTGTTCATTTTGATAGGTTTGAAGTGTGAGTTAGTTTTCCAAGTAATGTTTTGATGGGTAATATTATCATTTTGGAGTTTGATAGATGTTTGTAGGATAAATATGAGGTAGTGCTTGGTAATTGTCAAATGGGTAAGGTAGGGTAGGATTATAAGAAGGTGGTAAGGTGGTAGACAATCACAGTATAGATAAATAAGTATGTTTGCTAATGAACTATGTAGGCATGGGAACAAATTTATATATGTGATCAGGTATCACACATCTTTTTAGAGATTTACTAGGGCATGATTGTTACAAACTAGGCACACATGGAAGAAGTGGGCCTTGGAGTGATGAGGCATTATTATCATGTGCCATGTGATGTGATGATGATTGTGGCCCTCATCAAGAGATGGGATCCAGCCATAAACACCTTCCTACTACCTACTGGTGAGATGAAAATCTTACCAGAGGATGTTCATAGGATCACTTAGTTACCCATATAGGGTGATCTAGTTTATCACATAGAGTGGGAGGAGAGAGATGAGATCCTAGAGTTACTATATAGATATGGCCATGACTGAGTGAAGTGGCATGTTAGAGGCTTTAACTACACTACATTGTATCAGAGGGTGAGAGATGATAAGAGGCTGATGACCATGATGATGATGGTAATCTCATGTTTTGATGTTTTTGATTCAATTAGTGAGAGGTTTCCATACTTTATACTATGGGTATTGGTCAAGATGCTACTAGGGTACATGGTGTTTAGTTAGGTGCTTGTGTTACTTGTCTAAATATATAGGGATCTATGGGGATTTAGAGCTCACATGAGGTATGGCATCAGCATAGGGTTTGTTCTACATGATTATGCCTATGAGAACATGCAAGTGTTGAAGTTGATGGGGCTGATATGGGTGGGGTATGCTAAGATAGATTTCCTAGTTGGTTTTATGAGGTGGAGAGGTGACTTTTCCATCACAGGTGCAAGAGGAGGGGTGCATGACATAGATTAGTTCAAAGGGGATTTGGAATGTTTAGTTTTTTGTGATGTTATCTAGAGGCCCTATGTTAGGTTCCTAGTGTGGGATAGATATAAGATACACACATTATCCTTATAGAGTTATAGGTGGATCTTTAGGAGGGATGGGGAGATAGAGCTCATCCCATTTGAGAGGGTACAAAGATAGTTTAGCTTGGTACATGGTATCTTGGTCCCATTTCCCAAATATAGGTGGGAGGATGTATAGATCCTTCTACCTAAGACACATCCAATACAGCCCTTTTTAGATCATAAGGAGTTGCAAGCATGACCAATGATAGATGATGTAGGTTTTCTAGATGGTTACCCTACTTGGTACTAGGGTCTTTACATGGAAACAAACTTTGGTGGGGATCCTCTCTAGCCTATGGATTTAGACCCAATTGGTAGAGTTCAATAAGAACAGGTTCAAGGGGTTTCCCTAGATGCATAAGCATAGGTTATAGCATTATAGGGTCAATTGGTAGCTTTATAAGGTCAGGTGGCTACACTTATAAGTGATTGGGACTAGGCTAGAGCTTCACTAGCCTTGGTTACCCAGGAGAGAGACTCCTTGAGATAGGTGGGAGGAGGAGCTACATCACTGATAGGACCATCAGGCACCATCCCCATGGCATCATACCTAGCCATAGTGGATAATTTATGCTATTATGAGGCTATAATCCTGAGGCATTATCTTGATGAGCCCTGGTGGGGTGAGTATAAAGCTAGTTTGGTAGGTAGTGCCAGCATGGTGACACTAGGGCAGTGGGTTGCTTCCATAGGTGGATAGGTAAGGACATTAGGAGGATATGAACTTGAAGGTAGTGGTGCTTTGGGAGATAGTGGTGCCCCAAGGGCATATCCAAGATATAGGTTATGATATATTATATGTTATTGTATATTATTTTGATATCAGCCTGTGAGCTGATACAATGAGATGTATATTTTGAGAGGGACATGTATATTATTGTATACATTATGATGTTATTTGATGCATGATTTATAGATATGATCCTTGTTTATTGCTCATTATTCATGGTTTTGATGTTCATGTTGATTATTGATGAATGTTATATTGATTATGGTTGTGCTATGGATATGGATGTTGATGTAGACTCACCTAACTATGCATGTGATGAGATGATATTTTATTTTATGTTCATGGTTATGCCTTATGACATGTATGTTCATGATGATGTTTATGACATGCTAAATTTTAATGATTATATGCTTCATTATTTAGATTTAGACATGTGGTAGAAATGGTTTACTTTATTGTTCATAGATGCTTTATTTTGACATGATGATGGATATGATAATGATGATGCATTTTGCTTTATGATATATGTTGATATGATGTGATATGGTTATGGCTATTTTTTCTTAAGGTATAACACATAAATTAAGTTAAATGACAACACTAAATGTGAGACAAAGAATATAATCAAGAGACAAACATCATAATGAATATATCAACCAGTTATGACAAGATAAGAAGAGGGCACGATGTTTCTTCTTTGGCAAGGACTAATAGAAACCAAAGTTATATTGGATTAAGGAACAAAAACCCTTCGAATGCTTTGTATTAGAATTTTTTAGTTGGTTAAAAGGTGTCTTGATTACACAATTTCAAGTAAGCTTGAAATCCCTTGATTATAGTGTAAAAAATGGAGATGGATGAAAATGGAACCTTCTTGTGAGACTAACATGCCTCTTCTAGAGGTCACCAAAGAGTCAGTATAAATAAGTTTGTGCCATACAAAGTGTAGACAAATCGATGTGGGAAGTCTACTCATGAGATTAAATTATGGATTCTAAAATTATTATGCTTATGAGAGTTGATTATAGCTTTTAAAATTATTTTTTTTTCTTGTTTTTACTTGATAATGGGTCTTTTGCTTATTTTATTGTTACTTGAGAGGTAGGGAAGTTGATCGATGCGAGAAGCTTCTAATAAATTGCTATACTTTTGACAAATGCCTTACTTAGCTATCCTTTAAGGGAGTGGTTTAAGTGTGTATGATTTGATTAATGCCTTTTGATAGATGTCCTTCAAGGGAGCGATCCACCTTGTAGAAATTATGATATGTTTTTGGTAGTTGTCCTTCAAGGGAGTAGTCTATGAGTACTAGGAAAGACCCACAATTGCTATTGTTTTTTATTTTTTTGTTTACTTTGTTTTATTTTTCTTGACATAGACTTGCTTATATAGGCTTAAGGGTTCACCTCTATGAAGGAAAAACTAAAATCATAATAAGGTTGATTAGCTGTAAAGAGGTTTAGGTGACAATGATCATGGGAATCCATCCTATAAAAGGAGTGGAAAGTACCATGAGAATCATGCCATGGGTAGATCTGTGATACCCATTATTAAATATTAGGCTATGACTGTGATGAGTAATCACATGGTTAAATTTAATCAATTGCCCCTAAAATAGGGAGATGAATGTGGTTTGTAAGCAATGGATGAGCTTAAGGTAGACAAAAGGTGAGTTTCATCCTCTTTAACAAAAGAAAGGATGTAGATGTAAAGCATTGGGGGTTTTAGGTTCTAGGTTACCCTCAAGAGAGGATAATTGATAAGCTCCTAATCCATACTTATGGGTTATGATAAAAGGTACAAGCCAATTGAAAGAAAACTTTCCATGCTTGCTTTTATCCATATTAGTGACATGTTGATTTTCCTTTAGGATGAGGTCTCTGATGTTGAATTCTTGCACTTTAAGGTGTATGTTATAGGCACATTTGACATGCTCTTGATAGACATGAAGATGGGTGAGGGTGGATAAATGAAGTTCATCAAGTAGCTCAAGTTGGGATAAATGATGTTGATGATAATCATCTTCAGAAATGAGATCTTACAAAGATTTGAAAAGAGAAAGAATTTGGACTTTGAGAGGCAAGACAGCCTATGCTCCAAATATAAGAGAGAATGGTGTAACACCCATAGGGGTTCGAATGCTAGTATTATATTCTGATAAGGTGAAGGGGATGCACAAATGCTAATCTTGACTAGATGCATTGACCATTTTAGTGAGCATGTTGTTAAGAGTTTTGTTAGAGGCCTCCACTTGTCCATTCACTTGAGGGCGATAGGGTGAGGATAAACTTAACTTAATCCTAAATGTGTCACAAAGACCCTGGAATTATTTATTTCTAAAATATTTACCATTATTGATAATAACCTTTTAGGGAACACTAAGGTGGTAGATGAAATGATGGTTGATAAATTCAACAATATTTTTACTTTATTTGAGACTAGAGGAATAGCCTTGACCCATTTTTAAAAATACTCAGTCATGGTGATGATATAATGGTGTCACTATGAAGAATGTGGGTTAATTTCACTAATAAATTCTAGACCCCATTGTGAGAAGGGCTAGAAATTGGTGGATACACAAAGACTATGGCTAGGTACATGATGTAAATTAGCATGTTGTTGACATTTAACATACTTTTTCACATAATCAAAATAGTCTTGGTTGAGGGTGGGCTAGTGGTATCCAACTCAAAGGATGTGTTTAGCCTTAGCGAGGCCACTAAAGTGTGCCCCATAGATCCCATCATGCATTTCCTTGATATCATGAGAGGCTTCATGACTACATAGGCAACAGAAGAGGAGACCATCAAAGCTATTTTTATAAATAATTCCTCCCATAATGGTATAACATGAGGTCCTATGGATAAATGATCTTCAATCATTCATAGAAAGACTAGAAGGAATGATAGCAAGGTTAAGATAGTCAAAGGTCTGTTGATACCAAAGGATAGGTTGTGTCTCCTTCACATTGAAGATGGTGAGAGAGTCTAGTTTGATATAATAAGGCTGGGTAAGTCTATGGATAACAATAAATATCTTAGATTCAAAGGGGGTAAAGGGAATCTGAGAGGTGAGGGAAGCCATGGTGTCATCAAACTTGTTGGTAGATCATGGGGTGGATTAGATATGGTAGTATTCAAATGATGTTAAGAGTTTTTCAACTAGTTATTTGTACTATTGCAAAACATCATTCTTACATAGGTAAGAGCTATTTATTTGATTGACCACAAGTTGGGAGCTACCAAAGATGTTGATTGTTTTGAATCCTAAGACTAAGGCAGTTTGAAGAACTATTACTAGGGCTTCGTACTCATCCATATTATTGATGCATTCAAAATTAATTTTGAAAGACAAGGGAAGAGGTTCACTATCAAAGGGAATAAGGATAATGCCATCTCCCCCACCATGTTAACACTTTGATCCATCAAAGAACATGGTCACTTGATAGGTGAAGTCTACCTAAGATAGGGTCGCAATGGATTCATCTAAAAACTCAAGAGGAAGAGGTTAGTTATCTGCTAATGGTGATTTAGCCAATTAGTCGGTAATGACTTGCCCTTTAATTAACTTTTGATCCAAAAACTCAAGGCAAACTTAGCCAGAAGCATGATCCACTTGGACATATGTTGGTTTTGGTTTGGATTGTAGTGCATAAACTTGAGTGAGTCAGTATTGGTTATGATATAGGTTTTGTGGTTAAGAAGGTAATGGTGAAGTTTGGTGGCCACAAAGATCAAGGCTAGGCAAAGTTTCTTGGTATGGGTGTACTGAGTCTTGTACTCTACAAGCATGCAACTCATGTAGTAGACTATTTTCTATTTGTGTTGTTCATCTCGATGAGCAAGCATTGCCCATATGTAGTGATCAATGGCAAAGATAAAATTAGAAAGGTTGGTTGTCTTTGGGAGGTGTGAGAACAAATGAAAACAAAAGGTACTTTTTGAGTGAATCAAAGCCTTTTGATAATTGTTATTCCACTTAAAAGATACATCCTTCTTTATAAGGTGGTGGAAGGGTTGACATCAGTCAAAGAGTTGGGAGATAAAGTGATGAATGGATTGGAGTTTCCCCTATAGGCTGCATATTTGATTAAGGTGGGTGGGAGGAGGCATGTCAAGAATTGCTTTGATTTTGGCTAGATCAACTTCAATTCCCTGAAGGGAGATAATATATCCAAGGATCTTTCCTGATAAGACCCCAAAAATTCACTTCTTTGGGTTAAGGTAGACATGGTAATGGATGAGGTGCTTAAAGATAATCTTGAGAATAGCCAAATGATCCTTTTGGTATTTGGATTTCCCAAGAAGGTCATCCACATAGTCCTCAATAATTTTGTGGATAAGGTCATGGAAGATGTAATTCATGGCACATTGGTAGGTTGCACCAACGTTCTTTAGTCTAAAAGGCATGAACCTTTATCAGAAGGTTCCCCATGGGGTGATAAAGGTAATTTTATGCTAATATTTAGGGTTAATTAGGATCTAATTTTATCTTAAAAAACCATCCATAAGAGATAACATTTAATGCTCAGTTGTAAGATTAACTAGTTGGTCAATGCTTGTTAGATGAAAGTCATCTTTTGGGTAGGCAAAGTTGAGGTCATACAATTCCACACAAATGCAAAGTCCTCCTATGGATTTGGTGATAGGCACAACATTTGAGACCCATTAGAGGTAGTTAATAGGTTGAATGAAGTTGATAGATAGGAGATGTTGAAGCTCTTCTTTGAAAAGAAGGGTTATGTGAGGGTGCATTCATCAAAGTTTTTGCTTGATAGGTTTGGCATCATAGTTGGTGACTATGTTATGGGTGGTAATGGTGGGTTAAATTCCTAGCATATCACTATAAGACCAAGAAAATGTGATGTTGTGATCTTGGAGGAAAGAGGGAAAGTCCTGAAGTTCCTCAAAATTTAGTGATTAGCCAATTTTGACAATGCAAGGGTTGTTTAAAGTACCCAAATTGATATCCATGGTGGATTTGTTCAACATGGTTAAAGTCTTTGGAGGAAGAGGTTTGTGGATGGAAGAATCTAGTGTACCAAGATAGGTGCGAATGGAATCATCATCCTAACACTGAATAGTATTAATGGTAGGAGAGTCATCTCCTATCATCTTAGGATGGGTTAAAGGGATGGTTACAGTTTCCCCTTCCTTTTGATAAGTTAGGGGTTTAAGGCTGATCATTTTGATGAAAAAAATAGGTGGCATGATGTCATCATCCTCACACTTAGGTGGAGAAGATGCTGGTAAGGAAGGGATGTCTTCCTCAAAAAATGGTGGTGGTAGGTGGTTTGGTGTGCTTCTAGATGGGAAAAATGAAATTGAGGCCATGTTTCTCATGACACTTTTTGGTCTTAATTAAAATCAACTCATGTGGGCCATGCTCATATCATCTAAGACCAAATCCTTTCCAAGCACACTTGTGGAGGTATGACTTGGAAAAGTTTGTGTTTTCTAAATAGGAGAAGCTAGAGGTGAAGGTTCAAGGTGAAGAAGAGGTGGTAAAAGTGTCGAGTGGTTTGTCAAGTCCCCCATAGATGAAATGGGTTTGATAGTTTGAAGGCCTAAGGGGAATAATGGCTCTGATGTTAGGGTCATATCCAGGTTGGTGGTCAAGTTTCCCATACTCTTGGGGAGTAGGGAAAGCATTAAGGGTCAAGTGGTGATATTCTCCAAGTGAAAGACATTGGAATTTTGATTTTAAGTGGTTTGTGGTGGGAATTTGGTTTGAGGGGATTGATGAGCTAGTAGATGCCTCATTGGTAGAAGAAGATATGGATTCATTCTTTATGGTTGAGGGCTCATCGTTGGATAATGAGGGTGTGCTAGATGGAGGTAGGAGGACATTGTTGGGTTGATAAGTCATGTTACATAATGAAAATGGGCTTGAGTTAGCTTATATAGTGACAACCTAACCTTTGTACTCAAATTTGATGCAATGATGAAGGGTAGAGGGTACACACCCCATGGAGTAAATCCAAAATCATCCTAGTAGAACATTATATTATAATTTGCCTTCTACTAAATAAAAGATATTTGGGAGTGTGTGAGGTTCTAAACGAATGTGAAGGACAATATTTCCCAAAGTAGTGGCCATGGTATCATTAAAGGATCATAGGATTATTGAGGTTTCAAACATGACATTATTTGGTAGTTTAAGTTGATTGTAGGCATGGGAAGAGATGATATTAATACTGGCTCACCCATCAATCATGACCTATTTGATGTGGGTTTGGTTGATGTAGGAAATAATAAAGAGAGGGGGTTCTGGGTCATCTAGATAGATAGAAGGTATTTTCAAATCCTTGAAGGTGACAAGGTTGGAAATTTAGAGAGCACCAATAAAGGTTACCAAAGGTTGAGGGTCTTCATGTTGGACCTTTATTGATTACAACACCTCTATCATGGCTTGGTGATGATGAGGTGAGGTATAAATCAACTCATATAAGTTCATCTTTGTCGGGGTCTGGTGAAGTTATTTGAGAACCAATCTCTTGATTGATTTGGAGGTACCCAAGATAGATACCTCAGGTTTGGCTGAAGGTGAAGGTGCTTAATTTTGACTTGGTTGGGAGGTGGAAGATGGGTATGTCCATGAGATGGACACTTTAGCCTTCCCCTTATATTTTTTTTTAGTGTGTGATCATGTGACCACATGGATAGTATAGATAGAGGGAAGAGTTGGGGTAGGAGATTGGTTTGGTTTCTCATCACTCTGAGGTGAGAATGGAGGGGTAGATAGGCATTGGGTAGTAATTTTTATCTATTAGATTGGTAGAATGTGTGTGGGAGGTTCATTCGTTAATAGATCATCCTCATCATAGAGCTGATGGACTATGGTTTGGAGAGCTTTGCAGTTCTCTATGTCATACCCTAGTGTCCTATGATAGGAGCACACTCGATGGTCATCATACTAGACTAGTTTTAGACCAAGAGGGTCGAATGGCCTGATAGGGGGTAAGGTTAAGCAAGAAGCTTGTAATAACCTTTGGAAGATAGTCAAGTAAGATTTAATTAAAGGTGAAAATAATTTGGAGGTTATGTCCTTGGTTGGTGAGATGCAAGTCTTTTTAGAAATAGGTTTGGTGATAGAAGGTTTGGGTAGGGTGATGTTCTTAGTTGATGGTTTTGGTTTTGGTAAGGTGGAAATTGATAAGTTGGAGGTAGGAGGTTTCAAGGTAGGTAGTTTGGTTATTGAAGGCTCAGTGAAGATGGGTGTGTCAAAAAACAAGTATGATGGTGTAATCAATAGTGGTGGTTGGGTTTTGGTTGAGACATTTGGATTTTAATCAAAGTGGAGGGATGAGGCCCCAAGATAGAGGGCAAGGTTGAGGGAGGTAGAATCCTATCCCTCTAGCCTTTTAGTGGCTTTTCCTCCTTAGTTAATTTAGTTTGGTGGTTATTTGGTGAGGTGAGCTCCAGTTTCAAGGATGGGTGATTAAGGGTCTACATTGGGAATATACTAAGGTTTTTGGTTAGTTTGATGGGTTTGGTTGGAGAGGATGATTTGGTTGTTTAGGATTTGGATGTATGTGATGGTTGAGACATGGTCAGGCTAGTATGGGTTTTAATGGATTTGGTTGATAAGAAAGGGGTTCGATAACAGAAGTGGTGGGTTGGTCTATCAATGAGGCTATTGAAGGTTCCTATTTGGTGATGTGAGGGAGCCCCAATTATTGCCAAAAGGTAGCCTGATACATGTAAGGGTTGGAGACAAATTCTAATCTTTTAAATAATCTAAAGAATGGTTTGTAGATTGGTCTTGTTCCTTGGATGGTGGAATTGAAAGATAAACCCATATGTTGAGAAAGTGGAACAGTGACCCCATCCTTTTCCTCAATCTAAGGATGCAAGGTTTGGATGGGTGACTCATCTATGGGAGGTGAAAGTGTTATGGTTTCTTCTTTGGGAATGATCTCCAAAGGGGAAGTAAATTGCTCAGTAGTTGAGGGAGAAGGTAGAGTGGCGATGGTTACTTGCTCGAGTATGTCAGTTGAAGAAGGGGTTGATGGCTCTTCTACCTTAATAAGTGGAGGAGGGGAAAAGGTTACTTCCTCAACTTGGGTCTCCAAAAGAGGAGAAGGTAACTCCATTACTTCAATAAGTTAAGAAGGGGAAAAGGTTTTATCCTTAGCTTAGGTCTCCAAAAGAGGAGAAGGTAACTCCACTACCTCAATAAGTGGAGAGATCAAAGAACAGATAGATTAGGAAGTAGGTTCTTCATCAATGAGAATATCAAGAATAATATTGACTATATAGGCATCATGAGAACACTCTAAATTTCTTCTCTCATTTTTGGTAGGTACATTATTGGGAAAAGGTTGTCTAAAAATGTCAAGGTCTTGGTTCAAAGGTGCATTGGGGTTGTCCAATGCAAGTTCCCCCTTATCAATGAGGGTTTAGACAATAGTTTTGAAGGTATTACACCTACTAATGTCATACCCCACTACCCAATGGAAAGCACATAGGTTGTTTTCATTATACTAGCTAGGTGCAAGATGAGAAGATCAAATTGTTGAGGGGGTTTGATAGGTGAAAGTTGTATGATATTAGCTTTCAAAAATTTCTCCAAGACTAAATCATAAGACTCCCCAAGTGGATTAAATTACTTTTGATTATTTTAGTTTTGGTTTATCATGTTTTGATTTGAGGAGTTAGAAGAATTTGATTATTTGACAGATGGTGGAAGAGTGGTCTTAAGTACAACTACATTTGTAGTTCCCTTGCTTTTGGTCCCAGTGTTGGTTTGGTTTTTTGGTTTAGAGGAGGAGTCCTTATTAGATTTATAGGTATATTTTTTGTCCTCATTGGATTTATAGGTAGATTTTTTGTTTTTTAAATTTAACTATCCTTCATCAATGGCTCTATTTTATAACTTACGTACTATGGTAAAAGCTTTATCAAAGGTTCTAAAGCTTTGAACATGTAATGTAGAAGAGATGTGTTTGGCACATGCCCAAGCAAAAAGTTTTATTAGTTCAGGTTAGGGTAAGGAGAAGGAAATTTGATTGATTAAGCTTCTCCAATGGGCTACAAAATCAGTAATAGATTCATCATCAAATTTCTAGATAGAGTAGAGGTTAGTGATGAAAACTCTCTCAGAGATGTTTATTGAAAATTGATCCAAGAAAATTTGACCTAGTTGGGTGAATGAGAAGAGGGAATTCTTGGTTATGACACTATACCAATCCAATACTAGACCAGATAAGGACATGGGGAAGGTATGAAGAAGGAGGGCATCATCATAGGAAATCAAACAACATGCATGCCTAAATGCCCTAAGGTGATATTGGGGATCTTCCTTACTTTGAAATTTAGAAAATTTGGGAAGATCCCATTGAGGAGGATGTGGTCTAATAGGGATAGAAGGATGAATGGGTTCATTACAGATCTGGTCATATGGAATGATGTTGTGATCATCAGAGATGAATAACTCTAAAGTAGTCATTTTATCCATGAGAATTTTCATTATATTTGTTTAGGGTTGGGAACTGGAAAGGTTGTAAGGTGCATATTGTTATTGTGGTTGGGTGACATATTAATAATTGGTAGGAGGTTGAGACGCTACCACATATTGGTATGTGGAAACTAGTGGTTGGTGAAAGCTATGTAAGGGTAGGGGGGTGTGGGTGGTTGGGTGGTAGGTAGAGGTACATGCCCTTGTGGGTTAGGGATGTAACCCAGGTTTGGTGTAATGTGCACCTATTGGGTAGAAGTTGTGGTTGGGTTGGTAATAACCAAAAGGGTAGTGGCTTTTGTATTGATTGGTGGTAGGGTAGAAGGTATAGACACCATAATATTTTTAAGTGGGGTAGTGGTTAGTGGATTAGGGGTAGCTGAAGGAAGGTTGATAATGCTAGTGGTAGGTAATCCCATGGTGAGGGGAGTATAGGTAGCTAGTGGTTAGGTTGTTCCTAAAGAAGAGGAGTTGTTGGTAGGGGTGGAAGGTATAAGGGTGTTTATAGGTTGGGCAGGTTGGTTTTTCATAGTAGTATCAAAGGGATTATTAGTAGATGAAGAAGCTTGGGTAGTCAATAGTTGGGTGGTGACTATGGCAATAGATTTTGTTTCCCATAAGGTGGTAAGGCATGCCATAAGGTGGATCCATAGGTAGAGCCAAAGAAGGGGTACAGTGAGGTATGATGTTAAGATAATGTTGAAGGGCCATAAGATTATTATCTAAGAACATGGAAAAGTATATATCTCTTTGGGCAACTTCTTAAGGGAAAGAAGGGCTTCTTGAATGGCAAGGAGAATTTTTTGGTTCAGAAACATACTCCATGGATGAAGTGGTAGAAGAGGTTGATTAGCTTGGTGATAGGTTTTGTTCTACTAGATTCCTTCACTACTAGCGAGTTAGAACCATACAAGATAAGGGAGAGAGAATACACAAATAATCTCACCACTCAAATAGAGAGAAGACAATAAATGATCAATAAAAACAATCACACTCTAAAAAGTGAGTTAAGTCCTAAAGTCCCTTTTAGTCTCTCTTTTGGCTTCTACCTTAAGCTTTCAATAAATTATGTGACTCAACTTGGGCTGATAGAATAGGTACTTAAAAAGAGATCTATAGATGGTTTCAAGTTGTTCAGGCTCTCAAAAAGGATATGCATTAGAAATCAATATGTGGCTTGGTATTGGGGCCTACCCCTTCACTTCACACACTATAGTGATAAGGGTGTCAGGTGCTTATCCAATATATATTGAATTCTAGAGTTTAAAATTAACCAGAGAGTTGAGTTGGTTCTCCCCTTAATAATGACCTCCAAGTAGGATCATCAAGAAATGATAAGGTGATCGCTAGATGATGAAATATTAGTCAGGCCTTGTCTCAAGTTGTTTGATGTTTGATTAATGTAGGTGGTTTGGTTTAGTGTGTGCAACAAAATTGAAGCTATGATTGAATTAATTTGATTTAATTTAAACTATGTGAGTTAAAATTGTAAGCAATCAATGTATGCAGTTGGTTTTAAACCCAAAAGAAATTTTAATTTTGTTTATGAGCATAGAATAAGGAGAACATATAGATGTAAACAAAATAAACTTGAGTAAATACTCAAGGTCCTACCAGGTGTGCCAAAATGTTTCATTGAATTTCAACTTATAT